>MNCI01004113.1:214390-345398 GCA_015680685.1 Gnetum montanum | reverse complement strand
GAGGATGTTCATTATCATACGGTACTCCAATATAGAAGTCAAACTCAATGATGGCATACGATGGCAACTGTGGAGGTTGACAGTGTGGACTATATATTATTTTCTTAGTGACTCCCAATGCACCATTAACCAATCCTGCTTCTAGCCATAGATTAATAGTGAGCATAACCCTTGCATCCTCACAAATGAACACTACTCGGTCCAATTCTCCTTTTGAATCATCCCAAAATTTCACACCATTTGTATTTCTATTTAATATGCATCGTGCAATTGGCTTCTACATTTTGAGAAATATTTTTTCATTATGCATATGCACTTTATCCTTTGTATCAAAAAAATGCACAGAATCCTCAAATCCATCTCGCCCATCCGATGTTGATGGAAGTTGCATTCTCAAGCTTAAAAAGTCATAATCCTCATTAGTCATTTTTCCTTCTCGTATATTCATTAAAACTTGTCTAAATATTTTTTATTGCGAATCATCACCCCTTTGTCAATACACAACATCCAAGGTTACAAATTTATTGAATGCCAACTAAAAATTCTTCACATGCATCTGAGATGATATGTACGGTATAACATCTTTAACAGGTGGAAGCTGTGTAAGATCTCCAATGAATATCATAGATCTACCACCAAAGTTATCTAAACGATTATCTGGAAATATTTCCTTGCCATTATAATTTTGAGTAATCTAAGTTAAGTCACCCTAATTTTTTATTATTTTCATTTCAATAAAAAAATAATTATTTTCAAAGTGAATTTTCTGATTATTAGATCCCTTGCCCTAACTGCCCAGCCATGCCATGCCACTTGGATCATCAATTTCGTGAGTGGCTGTGGCGAGATTATGGCGATGCTTGATTGTGGACTCTCCTGCAAATGTTTGCCTACCCTCGGTAGATCCACGATGGGTTTGATGTTGAGCGTTTTCAGATCCATGGTAGGACCCATGCTACTAAGCATGAGCACCTACGGTGTGCCGATGGCCCTTGCTGATAGAATTACTTCTCCCACACATGAATTATTGTGGCATAGCTGTACCAAGTATGGTGTTCCCTTCTGATCCTCCACCTCTATGCCTGTAGCCCATGTCTGGTTTTGCACTACATATATATATATATATATATATATAATGATACTCGTCATTGTGTATTTTTATTTAGGAATGATTAAACACTTGGGAAATTTGTTGACTGAGATGATTAGGCAAAATGATTTTGGCTTAGTAAAAATAACATAACATGCATCAAGATTTTGCCAAGGTTAATTCAGGAAAAGGTAGAGACGTAAAATTAATCTATTGAGGCCTAATCAAAACAGCTGCTATGTAGGTACATTATGCCTGAAGTAACAGAGCTATAATAATGAAGAGAAAACATGTAAAATAAATAGATTATATTAGTGAAAGAACACAAAATCAATATGGTAAAGAAAAAGCTATGAATTGAATATACTTAAGATAATTATAAAAATCATCATACCAAATGTAAGCAAAGAAAATGCTTTGAATTAAATCATAATGCATCGGTTGCAAATTTTTACAATAACTTGTTAAAGGAAGACTTGGTTATTTCAGCAATTTTGTTATTTTAGCTTACGCTAAGGTTGTTTAGGTCTACACGTTATATTAACAATCAAGTGCTTAGGTCTACACATTATATTAACAATAAGCTAACTTAATGGTAAAGATCTTGACTTAGCAAAAATCTTAATTTTTCTGGTTCAGGTTTTGATCACGGACAGGGTTCTTCTATTTTTGGTCTTGGCGATGGTTTTCCAGGTTTCAGCCATGGTCATTCTTCCTTTGGCCATAGATTTAGTCGTGGCTACAGCCACAGTCAAGGCCATGGCTTTGGTAGATCTGATAGATCTGCTGGTCGTGGTCACAGCAGAGGTCGTGGTTCTAACAGATCTGCAGGTTTCAGCCACAGATCTAGAATTTTAGGCCCTGGTGGCCCTTTGCATTTTGGATCTATGCAATCCACCCACCTCTCGTCCTCTACGCAGTGCGTGTGTCTACCTTGGCCTCCGCCTCCTGTTTTGTGCCCCGATCCATGCTCTGATCCTGTTCTGCACCATGATCTACACATCATTTCTATCTTCGGCTAGAATGCTGGATCTACTTCTATGCAGAACTCGAACCCTCCTCCTGCTACTGCTCCGTGCACTGTTTTCACGTTCTATCACCTACCATGATCTTTATTTATAGGAATGAGAATCACACAACCTTTCTAAACGTATTACGCAACCTTTCTAAACGTATTTCTGTTTTGCAACGGATGGAACCTTTCATAACACATTAGTGTTAGTGAGCGTTATGGACAAAGTTAGCATTACCGAAATATGATTGGTAATGGCCTCTCGGGAAATCCAATGTTAGTCAGCATTATGGACAAAGTTAGCGTTACCAAAATATGACTGGTAATGGCCTCTTGGCCAAACTAAAGCATCATACAATAGTTACATGTACTTGAATACTGTCATTATGCTACCTTTATCAAAGAAAAATTAAAGAATCTAATGTTTATGTTAGGAACAAATTATTGATGCTATCTAAATTTAATAGATCAAAATAGGGATAGATAAACCTTTAAAAAAGGAAAAAAAGAAAAGAAAAATGATAGTTGAATTAATGAGAGCATATAAATATAATTATAGATAGGCTACTAAGCAATCATTCATTAGAAATTATAATTTTAATAACCTAAAACTTAGATAATTTGATGATGCAACATTTGATAGGGTAATTATAAGAACTAGTATAGTTCAATAGTATATTGGAAAATATAAAATAAAACCTTCTGTCTATCATGCAATATAAATATGTTCACTAGTGATATTTATATGTAAAGGAAATTATATAAAAGTTCAATAGATACTTATCAAAACTGAAAATCACAAATACTAATTTTCTATAGTGAGAAATGCTGAATAATGTTTTCATACATAAATCTTTCAAACTATCCCAATCTAATTCAATTAAATAATAAGAAAAAAAAAATTCAATAGAGACTTTAAATTCAAAATTCTAAAAAAAAATACATCCCTACGACATGGCTCATGCCTATGATGAATCATTTGATTTGAAACATCAACTAAGACACAATACTGCTAGCGTAATATAATTTCATGTGAAAGTTATCACTGGCCACACTTCAACTCAATCCACGAAGTAAAGAAATAAACAAATCCAAAAAAAAAAGTAAGAAAAAGAAAAAGGTATAAAGTTAGATTTGAATGTAAGAAAGAAGGAATTACAAAGAAAAAAGATTGAAATAAATACAAACTGGAACAAGTTATTGCATTTGGGTTTTTTTAATATAGAGATGAGATCATGATCATATCCTCTTTGCATAAGTTATTAAGTTAGGACCTTCTGACCAAAATTAGAAATCACAAGAATACAAGGGTTTAATGCCATAAAAGTCTACCAAACAAAAATGATTTTTTGAAGTCCAAGCTTACTCTATCTTTGCTGCCAATGGGCTTCCTAACTTAGGTAATTGAATGAAGCAAAATCATAAGTATGAAATTGGATCAGAGTTACTAATGCTCATGAATTAGTGATGTAGGAAAGAAGTAGGATTCTATAAAGAGGAGAAGAATATCAAATCTTTGTAGCATCATTGGATAAAACCATGTAAAATAAAAATATATCTTGAAAGAAATCCTCATGGAATTAGTAAATAGACCTTTGTGCCACATGATTAAGTTAAGGTAGTCAAAACATAAGAAATGCAAAGACAAAGACATTAAAAATCATACTCCCTAAGCATTTTAGAGTAGATTATGAGTAGATTTCATAAGATGATCATGCCTGATGAGTGAAACTACTATTCATGAATCCATGACTTAGAGTTTGGCTAATTGAAAATAAGAAATGTGATATTAGATGGGTCCAATCTACATGGGACTAATCCCAACCTATTAGATAGTTCTGATTTACATAGGACTTCCTATGGCTTAGTAATTTATACTTTATGAGTTTTTAGAATCTTGAAAAAAAGGATTTTAAATAAAGGAAGGCCTCAAGCTAATATCAAAACTTTTCAAGATATGCAAGTGCATCCTACTTACTTTAATATATGCTTATAGCCAAAAATAATTCATATGAAGGGAGGGGGAGGGGGGAAGCCAAGGGGCAAGGGGTACCAAAGGATGTGTTGTTATGGTAAATTTTCAAAATGACTCATATGAGGCTTTTAGTATTCTTAAATTGTTATTTATTATATTTAAGTACAAAAATGCTAATATTTTTAAAGGTCAAGTAGTTTCTCTTTTCACATAGCTTATTTCATCTTCATTATGTTATTTTCTCCTTCTTCACATTCATGAAAAAGACAAATGATGTGCCACAAAATAAATTATTGAGGCTATTACAAAAGATTCAAAATGGGTAGTTTTAAAAAGGGTAAGGTGGTTTTGCTTTGTAGAACATTTTAGAAGTAGCTCTTCCTTTCTAATGTTAATTTGTCTTTGGTGTCTTGTAGAGATGATCACTACATTGTCTTCATGATGTTACTATAGTTGTCTCTCCTTTTTATATATAATGATTTAAGTAATTCCAATGGTGGAATAATTTTCTTGGATTGATTTCAACTTCTTATCACTAGTGTAAACCTAGGTCTATTTTTGTTGCTCAGTTCTTTGGATAGTTTGGAAAACTTTATTTCAAATATTTATATATGTATTCAATGTAACTTCTTTTATTAATATAAGATTTTAAAGATTATAGGAATACTTCAACAACACACCCCAACCTATCCATCCCTACCCCCCACACACACATGCATGCACACACACACACACATGCACACACATAAACACATTATAAAAAATAAAAAATATGATGCACCAATTTTCTATATATTTCAAATTTAAAAAATCATTAAACAGCTTACTAATTACAATAATAAACTAATAAACTCAAGTGCATGGCCAAGGATCAATGTCTCCCACCACTATTATGAGATTATTTATGTTATATGAACTTCGTACTATAAAACATAATATTATTATGTTATAATAAATATTTTAGGTTTCCATCAAAGTTATCCTTGAGATAATAGTCAATAGTGTAAAGAATATCTTAGAGAAAATCTCTTATACTAATCTTAATAATGAGGAAAAGTTTCATATATTTATAGCTTTTGGATTTTTCCCTATCTTTTCTTTAAGGCTTGAATAAAGTAGAATGTGTTAGTAAAGGAAAATAATAGTACAAGATGAAAGAATATGAAGAGATATGACTGGATTTTTTTTTTTGGGGGGGAATAGAATGATACAGTGATAATTTTTGTTGGAACCCATTTTTCTTAAGGATTTATTACACTGGCAATGAATAGGATTCTCTCTTTTCTTTTTCTAGCAAAGGAAATTTTTGTTGTGATGCAATTCAACCCTTGTATATGTACCTTTAATTCTAAACTATGAGGCATTATATAAGGTCATATAGATAGCTAAGGATTCTTAATTGGAGAGAAATTCATTGATGAAGTGTCATTAGTCCATGCGTCGACTAGGCCATGTATACGGGGCCGCGTATATGCAGCCGCGTCAACGCGGCCTCGTTGACGCAGCCTTCCATGCGTCGACGTGGCCCTATTTACGCAGAGCCTGTTTCGACCTATAAATAAGAGGGCCTTCCACCTCATTTAGGTACCTTTCAGTTAGTTGTAGCAAATCTCTTATAGTTTGTTCCCACAGGAGATAGAATATTTTCCAAGTGCCCGTAGTAGGTGTAAGAAAAGTGATCGGCTCTTTATTCGAGCATTGATGTATCTGAGCCCATTGGCATGACAGAAATAAAGAACTCTTCAAGAATTCCTTGTAGCATTTGCACTTATTCATTTATTGCATTTAGTAGTTTAATATGTTTATTCTTTGTTAATTGATTATTAATTACTTAAGTTTCTGTTATTATTGTTATTTTAATCACTATCGCTCCTTTATAATTCATAAGGCCATAAGTACCACCATCTCGAACGTAAACCCAACACTTGGTGAACCCAGGGACGCTTAACATCTGGTAACCCAGAAGTGCTTAGGGGATGCTCAAACGTGCTTGGAAGATGGGATCAGATACTTATGCTAAGAATAGTTAGAATACAAACTAGGATAGTTATAGATTAGAAAATAGTTCATTCTTTACTTTCCACACTTTAATTAGATGCCAAAATGTTGGGAAAGCACTATAAAGATCATTAGCCTTAATCTCACTTAACCATCATAAGCAGAAAATCACAAGTGGGATTAGGAAGACAGTGACCATTCTAACCCAAGGTTTCGCTGGTTAGAGTCTGGTGTATGTTAAGTGCTTACAGTCTATGGAATTCAACCGAGTCACGTGTGAACGCTCGTGATTCGTATGGTTGGGCGTAGGGGTACCTAGCTGATCATCAGTCACTTAGCCCCATTACTGGATAGTAATGGATCATCATACTTTTGGATTAGGGCATAGGAAAAGAAGTATGGAATTTTCTAAGGCCACCTAGTTATCATGACTAACTAGTCTTTTAACTTCACATATCCTCAATTTATATAATCATGATAAGTGAATGTAAATCATATTCTCAATAACTTAATATAACTAATTAGCTATTACTCTTGAAACAATTTATATGAGATCATAAAATTATTTAATATATATTATATAAGTTTTTATTTATGTAATATATAAGGAATAATATAATATAAAGTGAGCAATACAAAATATTACATGCATATCAACACAAAATGGTGTTATGATGACCCAAAGACTAGCTACTTAAATGATCATATTAATTATTAAAATTATATGAAAATGAATATAAAAAATCATTAGAAAGCTAGTGAAAATGATCAAACCAAAACATGCATAGAAATTACCATAGAAATGCGAGTAAAATATGTAGACACAACTATATACATATGAAATGTAAAAGAAAAAAACAAGATAAAAAGAAAAAGTCCTTAGGAATTTACTAGATATTTATATAGAACAATAGAGTAGAAATGTACAACTTGTTTTCTTGTAGATCGGTGATCTTATAAACATTGGATCCAATGACATGTATGAGTTAATAGGAGCTTGATCACATAGGAGAAAACTTATTTTGTAGGCATGTTTGACTAGACACACTATCTCTTTTAAGGACTAGATCACCATCCCTAAAAATTTAATCAGTGAATTTCCTGTCGAACTATCTTTTGGAAATTTAGTAATGATTAAACAAGCTCTTCACTACTTTTATTCTCTTAATATATAAATTCCAAATGTCACATGTTCATAAAATTAAATGTTCATTGATTGATAAATAATCTAAGAAAAATTGATTCATTGGGATTTGTAAATTTATGGGTAAAATAGACATTTGTCCATACACTAAATTATATGATATGGTTTTATTTGACTCTTTACAATGAATTTTCTATGCCCATACCATCCATTTTAAATTTTCATATCATGTGTGAAGATTTTGAGTATTCATGTTCTTAATTCTATCTAATATAATCTTGTTGGATGGCTCTACTAGATCATTACCATGAGGATAGTATTTACTTACACACTATATAATAACATTATGTTCTCTAGCCTAATTTGTAAATTTTAAACAAACAAAAGCAAGAATGTTATCTGCTACTAGAGTGTATGGGTACCCATATATAGAAATTATATCATTTTCTAGAAATTGGATGACTTCACAAGAACTTGTGATTCCAGTATCTTTAGATTCTAGCCAATGTGTGCAATAATTAGTAGCTACAAGAATGAATGTATGTTGGGTGGATGATGATGAATTGTTTACCCCTCTAAAGTCTAAAGCATATTTTGCAAAAGGTTTGACTTCTATAATAGATTGTAAAGAATTTTAACTTTTCAAGTAACTTTATTTAAATAATTAGCATTACACACAAGTTTTAGAATGATTATAAGTGTTGGTAATCATCATAGGCCAATGACAACCAACTCTCATAATCTTATGAACTAGTAAATGGTATCCCACTTATCCTTCTTTGTGTAGTTTTTTTTAATGTATCATTAGTGATGAAGCATGTGTCATTGGGCTATGTCAATGGGATGTCATTAATGCAATCTTGTCAACATAGGGTTTGCCTTGTTGATGAGTACCTATCGACATGGCATCCTATCATCAGCTATAAATGTGCACCTACTTGCCTCATTTATGAAATCTTTCCATTAGTTGTAGTGAAGTTCTTACAATATTTCATTTTGAAAGTTAGAATATTTTTTGACTTCCCACAATAGGAGTAAAAAAAATGTATGGATCTTTATTTGAGCACTAATGTACCTAAGCACCTCAATGTGAATGAAAATAAAGACAAGCTTTTCTAATCAAATCTTGTAGCACTTGAAACATATTAATGTTTTCTTATGAATTTATTATTCATGAACTTTACTTTAATGAATTTTCATTAATAATTAATATTGATTAAATAACACACATAAGTACGACCACTTCAATCATACATTAATGCTTGGTAATCCTAGTAGCGTCTAACTCTTGGTAACCCAATAGCATTGCAATGTGTTCAGGATGTGTACGAAAAGTGGGAATGGATGCTTATGTTAGGATTAGTTAAGCATTCGTTAGTTATTAGATTAATTAGATTCATTAAACATTTATTACTCTATGTTTAGCACTTAGGCAATTAAACGATAAAAGATAAAATGATAAAAATCATATGCCTTAGTTACACTTAACCATACACTTGCACCTTACAAGTGGAATTGAGAAGAAAATGATCATGTGTCTTAGGTTCACTTCCTAAACCTAGTGTACTTGGAAAGCTAAAGTCTATGAAATTCAGATTGTTTAGTGAACACTAGTGATTTGTATAGTTGGGCATAGGGTATACTTGCTCCTTATCATTGACGTTGTTTTTGAGAACTTTAGTTAGCTATGTGCGCTATTTAGAAATTAGTGAAAATCATTCAACCACTTTGTAACAAACTCGTCAAAGCTAAATCATTCAACTAAGTGAGTATATTTGCAAGCATACTATTTTTCTTAATAAATTAAAATATCTTCTTCTCACAAGGATGATCCTCCACCAAAGTTTGAGTATAGATATAATCAACAAATGAATGAATGGTCAAATCTGCCAATGCCCTAGAAATGCAAGCTAGGATATACTCATCTTGATGAGTATGTGTCCAACTTCTTCTTCATCCTACATCAAGATGAATAGCTATAGTGGAGGAACATGGAGGGAAACATTTTGTTGCCACTTGGTCCATCAATTCCTATGATGGTACTAGACACTCTTATGAAATTGGGAATTCAAGGTCTTAATGCTAAATACATTGTGTAGGACCACAACTACCAAGATTATCATCCCACTCTAGCACAATGAAAGAGAGATTCACAATAGGAGATGCATTATGAAACATCAAAGAAGAAACAGTTTAATAACCCTTCATACCTGTCAAGCCAAATAGACAATGAGGATCCCTTATTTGGGGGTTCTCAATTCACTGACTCTCCTTTCCTTGGTTCTGATGAAGGGGATCTGAACCAAAACTTGCAGTCCACTATAAACAATCCTAGTTCAAGAAAGAATGGGTCCCATGGTCATGGGGGCTCCAAAGGTGGGAGTCATGGTAGGAATGGGGACAAGCATCATGATGATGAAAGACATGATGATCATGGTTGTGACCAAAGAAGAGGGGGTGGTAGGCACTATGGTAGTGTTAGTCCTTCTTCCTCTTCACCTTTGACATCCTCTTCTTTCTCCTCTAGCTTTGATCAAAGTAGCATAGCACATGACTGTTATGGAGGTAATCGATGGAAAAAATATGATCATAGGGCTCACCAGACTAGTAGAGATCAGTGATGTGTGCATTCAAGGGATGTCCACCATCACAAATGAAGGGATAATAGAGGGCATCATAAGCATCATGGCCATCACCAAGGCCATGATTATGATGAACCTTTACCTGCTACTAGAAATATTTTAAACATTGCAAAGGCCATGAGGATCCCAATGAGATATGTGAAAGATAGCAGAATCAAATGATTGGATTTGAACAATATCCCCAAGTTTGAAGGGGGATACAACTTAGATCCAAAAAATCATCTTCAAGCCTTTCATAATGCTTTTACCTTGTAGAATGTGGAGAATGAACGGCAAAAATTAAAGTTATTCACAAGGATACTCATCAAAGAAGCTGAAAGTTGACATTGGTCATTGGAGTCGAAATCAATCCATAGATGGAGTACAATGCTTGAGCTATTCAATGACAAGTATGAAACTTACTCCTAAGTATCTAACCTAAGAAAGTAGATCCAAGGCTAGAAACAAGGAATACATGAACCCTTAAACACAACCATGGACAAGTACTATTCTCTCTTACACTAATGTCCTATCTATGGTTATTCTCAAAGGGAGAAACTCTACCATATCATAGATGGGATCCATTTAGAAACGAGGAGAACTCTTGGGGTCTATGCCCAAGGGAGACTTTTAGAATTAAGGGTCCATCAGATTTAAAGGCTAAGAGAGCAGATTGTCAAAGAAGAAGGAGAATTAATGAAAAGAAAAACTATAAAGGAGTATAACCAAGATCCTTCAATCCACAAAAGCAAAGTCTAGTTTTGTGACAATGAGGAGGAGGCACCATTTGATGAGGTGGTGCAATGTAAGACCTTACTAATCCAAAATTCTATTTCTAAAATTTCATATAAGGTAGATAAAATGTGAGATTCTTTGGATGAAAAATTTCAAACCACTCTAAAAATAGGAGAGCAATCCAAGGAGCAAAGTAGTGATTATGATCGCAGAAGAAGGAATGAAGTTGAATGTGCCCAAAGGAGTAAGGACAAGGCTATTGCCATAGAGGCGGTTGTGGGCTTCAAATAAAATGATGATGGTGGGTGTGAAATTTTTCAATATGAACATTTTAAGGAGTGTTGTTCCATTGTGTCATACTTATAGGAGTCCAAGATCTATGCAGTGAATCCTATATTGGTAAGAAGATAAGTGCCCAAAGGATAACCTTATCTTTAAGGAAATACTAAGAAGTTCCACCAACAATAAGCCTACTATCCAAGTGGAGCTCCACTATAAACTTATGAGCAGTATTAATAGTGGCATTACCTACAATTGTAGGGGATGCCACCCCCAAGGAAATAGTACCCTTACCAATAGCCTAATTCATATGGGTACTATGTTCAACAGCCCATTTCTTTGGGTGACTCTTTCAATCATGCTTCATTCTAGAATCACTACTATCCTTCTAAATACTATAGAGTACAATATCCAAGAGGTAAATCCCCATTTCATCACTACCCTTCTCATCCTTTTGCACATGTTCCTCTACCCTCAACTAAATTACCACCTACTCCATTGATGCAAGATGAAATTTTAGCCTAGCCACAACAACATAACACCACAAGGGCTATTAACTTATAGTTAGATCCTTAGCCAAGTGGTTCAAAGAATAGATCCTAAAAAATGCCTTTCTTCTGAACCCATAGTCCTTCCAAACCCTCAGATATAGTTGCTACTGATGACCTTTGTTCTCCCTCATCCTATGCTTCATTTTTTTTGAGAACCCTTCAAACAAAACACCTCCCAAAGTACATAATTTCCATGCTGTCATAGATTAGATTAAGGTTGGTTATCTTTTCTATAGAAAGATATGATCCTATAAGTCCTCTCATCTATTTGAAAATTGTTGGGAATGATCCTTGCAAGGTTCTTCTAGATTTAGGTTCTGGTGTGAATTTGATTTCTTGTGAGATGTACAAAGCTTGAAACCTACCTCCACTTAAGAAGAACAAAATCCATTTTGAGTTGGTAGATCAGTTTATCACTATTCCCTTGGAATTAATGGAGGACATTATGACCATTGTCTATGGGTGATTTTATCCTATGGATTTCCTAGTGATCCATGTTAATAATTGTAAGGAGGACTTCCCAATCATCATGGGGAGGGCTTGGTTGAGCACCATTGATGCATGGTTGGAAATTAGAGACATCTCCTTAAAATGTTTTAAGAAAAATGAATTTGAAAGATAGAGAAGAAGCACATTCCATGCATCATGTATAGTGAGACAAGGTGCAGTTGTGTATAGAAGCTATGATTTGTGAAAAGTACATCCATCATAATATGTAGGTAGTGTGTCCTTGTGTCTCAAATTCAAAGGTTCCTATATGCAGTAGCCACAAAACATGAGGGCACCCAGTGGCTAATAACTGACTTTGATAGTAGCTCAATAATATGCATGGAACCAATTGAGAGCTTGACAAGTGCCTATGTTGAAGGCATATACAAACTGAAGCTAGTTCATCACCAACTCTTCAATGATGAACCTAATGACACTAATTGGGGAGAGTTGGAAATTCCTAAGAGCTTTAAACATGAGTCCCTTGAGTTGAAACCTTTGTCAACCAGAATGAAATATGTCTTTCTGAATAATGGCAAGTTGATTATAATCAATGCCAGTCTTGCTCCTAAGAAAAAAGGTAAGCTATTAAATGTGGTCAAAAAATGGACAAATTTTTTTTTTTGGTCATATCATGAATTGGTTAGAATTGATCCAAAAATATGCCAAAACTGTATCTATATAGATCCCTCCATGAAGCCAAAGAAGTAGCCATAGTTATGGTTGAATCCCAAAGTAAAGCAAATCATCAAGGAGGAGATTGAATAAATCCTCAAGATGGGGTTCATCTATTCCATTGTAGATAGTGAGTGGGTTAGCCCACTTGTGATCATGCCAAACAAAGGTGGTAAGTGGAGGATTTGTATCAGATTTAGGCCATTGAACATGACAACTTATAAAGATCATTTCCCTTGCCATTTATGGACTAGGTGTTGGATACCATCTCTGGGCATTACTATTACATATTTCTAGATGGTTATAGTGGCTATAACCAAATCTAGATTACACCTAAGGATTAGGCTAAAACAAAATTCACAAGTCCTTGGGAAACTTTTTCATATAGAAAGATGTCATTTGGTCTGTGGTAATGCCCCTATAACTTTCCAGCACCTTGTCTTGAGAATCTTTCAACAACAAATTGGTAGTGGGGTAGAAGTGTTCATGGATGACTTCTCCACCTACGGTGCTACATTTGAGAAAGATTTGGACAACCTTGAGAAAGTGCTAAAAAGGTGTGTGAAGACCAACTTTTGGCTCAATTGGCAAATGAGCCATTTGATGATCCAAGAAGGTATTGTTTTAGGACACAAAATATCACAAGTAGGGATTGAGGTAGGCCTTGAGAAAATAAGGGTTATCTAAGGAATTATCTATCAATTGGAAACTATCAAGATGTATGGTCATTTCTTGGTCACACTAGTTATTATTGACACTTCATAGAGAATTTCTCTAAAATCACAAAACCATTAATGAAGCTTTCAAAAAAGGATGATCTATCTTTTTGGACTGAGAAATGCGAGAAGGAATTCTAGTAACTCAAGCAAAATCTCATAGAAACTCTAATTCTATGAGAACTTGATTGGCCTAGACCATTTCATATCATGATGGATGCATCAAATTATGCTTTTTAAGGCATGCTCACATAGCTAGACAATCAGAAATGTCCCTACTACATCCACTATGTGAGCCGAAGCATTCTGGATGCATGGCTAAATTACACCACAATAGAGAAAGAACTAATGGTGGTGGTGTATTCCTTGAAAAAATTTAGGCACTATGTGCTTGGAAATTAGCTATTCTTACAGATAGACCATAGTGTAATCTAATTTATTATGAATAAACCAATGGTGAGCCCCTCTGTCATATAGTGGCTTGTGATCTTGCAGGAATTTGATCTTATGATGGTAGATCGAAAATGAATCAAGAATGTGGTTGTTGATCACTTTTTCATAGTTATGATGGGACAATAAAGAAAAGGAAAATCCACGTTTTGATCAGTTTCCTGATGAACTTTTTTTTCTAGGGCTATAACTAAGCAAGTGCCCAATGAGCCTAACTGGTACGATGGCATTCTGACCTACCTTCTAACTTAGGAGATGCCATAAAAGAAGGATAATAAGCCAAATGCTTCATGGAGATCAATAGGCATCTTTACAATGTGTGTGTTGATAGACTAGTTCATTGGTATATCCTTGATGTTCATCAACTACATGTTCTTCAAGATGCTCATGAGGGTCCTTGTGGGAGCCACTATGCTAGAAGATGCATGACCATTAAGATCTTTATGGCAAGGTATTATTGGCCAAAACTCTTCAGAGATTCTTCACTCTTGTGAACACTACCAACATGATGGTGGAATGACTACTCATATGGAGGAACCTTAGTAGTGGTTCCAACCACCAGAATCCTTCAAAATCTAGGACATTGATTTCATGGGTTCCATCACACCCATGTCAAATGGAAAGGTGTACATCATAGTCATTATTGACTATTGTACAAAATGGGTAGAAGCAAAAACTACCTTCTATAGAAAATGTACATCTTCTATAGCTATGTGATTTATACAAGAAAATGTTGTAAATAGGTTTGGTATGCCATATGCACTTATTTCTGACAATGTTACTTACTTTACAAGCACTACTTTTAGGAAGCTCATGCCATGCTTAGGGTTGAACATAAATTAATAACACCCTACCACCCCCAAGCCCATGGTTAATTTGAGCTTATGAATAGTGAGATCACTAAGATCTTAACAAGAATAGTTAGAAAGTATAGAAAAGACTAGAGTACTAAACTTAATGATGCCCTTACTCAACCTAGAAACTCCCTATAGGTTATTCTCCCAATGAACTAGTGTTTGAAAAAATACCAACTCTTCCTATTTAGACTGAGCTCCATACACTTTCAATAGCTTGTAACTTGACCTTGACCTAAGTTTAGCACAAAAAGAAATACTGATAAACCTTAATGTGCTACATGAAAATTTTCTAGTAGCCCTATCATCTAATGAGTTTCATAAGGCATTTAACAAGAAATGAAATGATCTTAAAATTAGGAAGGTGAAACTTCAACCAGAGCTAAGGCCTGATATTGTAACCCCACATACATACCTCAATGAACTAAGTTCCAAATATTATGGGAAGGACCTTACATCATTTACGAAACCTTTTCCTCTAGGGCCATGTTAATATACAAGCTTGAGAGCCTAAATAAAAGGCTATTAGTCAACATTCAACAAATAAAGCTTTTCCATAAGCCCAAGAGTGCTAGTGCTAGTAACACCTCCTCGGATGGATAACCTTGCTCAAAATTTTGGATCTCCTCCTTCCAACTCAATTGTGAGGGAGAAAACCATCCATGCTAAATTAATCAAAGTGGCTTCTCAATTTTTAC
Organism: Gnetum montanum; assembly: GCA_015680685.1. Taxonomy (NCBI): domain Eukaryota; kingdom Viridiplantae; phylum Streptophyta; class Gnetopsida; order Gnetales; family Gnetaceae; genus Gnetum; species Gnetum montanum. The sequence goes on along the minus strand of MNCI01004113.1, from coordinate 330,111 downwards.
AAATTTTTTTACCATTTTTATTTTACATCATCTTTAGTGCATTTTACTTTATTTTGGGTTGTGTTTTTCTTATGTTTTAATTGCATTTTTCTTTATTTTGGGCTAGTTAAGTTTCCTATCCTTAGGCATTTTCTCGATCAAATCCTTTGTGCACCCCATTGATTGCATCCAACTATGTGCTCCTTAGCACAAAAATTCATTTTTGTGATTAATCTAGCCATCTTGCATAGTTTCATCATGTTCATGGCTTTTCTAGCCCTTTGAGAATCCCAAGTTCATGTTCTAACTCTCTCTATTTTTCATTATTTTTAATGTGAATAATTTTTGTGATAGGCTCCATTGATAGGATCCCATCTATGGAGCTAGTCGTGTAGACGAGATCCCATCAATGCGGTAGAAAAAATCTTATAAGTACACATGAACACTTTGCCATTTTTCACATTTTTGCTTAAACGAGGAGGAGGTTTTTACATTTTTCAAAGCCTAGAACCTTCTAGAGCCCATAACTTTCAAGCCGTTTGTCTAATTACCTGTGTTCTTCAATCTTGCAACTACAAGAGGTAAGTTCTATGTCACGGGAACCATAAACCTTAAGTTTGACAAAAAGAAATTTGAAATTCTTCTAAATCCACAAGGGTTTAATGAATAAAATAATATTAAATGACCAATTTATGAAAGTTAACCCCTTCCAATGAACTTCAATAATCTTATTAATCAAATAATACTAAAATACTCAATTTGTCATGGTCATAAATTAACCAAGTGTAACTAACCAATGAGATAAGGTACCTAAACATTATAAGTTACACATCACATGCTAATCCTTGGTTCCTGTTGTGTTCATAGATGGCACCAAAGGAAAAGTACCCATAAAAAGAAGGACCATCCCAACTAAGGAAAAAATGGCCAAGAACTAGAAGGGACCAACAATAGCCCTAGCAGTAGGCTATAGAAACCCATGTAGTTAGCAGGAGGAGCCTGAAGTGGAGTCTATCAAATAGATTCTCAAAGTAGTCACAATTGAACAATATCATTGAGATGAGGCACCTGGGAAAAGATCAAACCTTGAGGTCACCTTGGCAGAGGATTTCCTCAAGAAAAAAGCATCCAAGAAGGTTTAGAAATCCATCTTTTAGGAGCCCATCATCACTTCTAGTGGGGAGTGGTACATGGAAGAGACATACCTCTTCTAGAATAATAAGTAGGCAAATGCCATGGTAAAAAAAAAAAGAACTTAACTATGTTCTACTTGGTGAAAGAAATTGATCAGGCCCTTCAGTTACCTAAAATTGGGGCCATCATTGTTAAAATTCCAATGCAAGTAGATCCAGACATCAAGAAAGAATGAACATAGTGAAGTGATGAAGTGGACTCTAAGGAGTATGATGCACTAATAATGGTGGAACATGCTTATTTCAAGAAAGTATCCTTTTACCTTATTCCAATAGTGAGGCCTAGCAAAGTCACAACCTTCTCTACCCATGCATATGTTACTCTAAGAAAATGATTCCCTGTCAACCTTCTGTAGCTAATTTATCTTGAGATAGAGAAGTGCTTCAAGGAGAATGAATGTAAAAGGAAGGTATTTCCCCTCCCATGCCTTATTAGAAAATTATGTAAGAGGGGAGGCATAGCCCACTACACCAATGATGCAATTCATCATGATCCAACTGCTTCCTAGGTGGAGATGATGAAAGACAAAGTGCCTATAAAAGTAGTCTAGGAAGAGGAGAAGCAACCACCAACTCCACCACCCATTCATGAAACAACATTGGAGGCCTATGCTAACATTAATCACATGTGTGAACTTTGAGAGAAACTCTTGTAGCAATAGCAAGTAGGGATGAGTGGTGGTGATCCATTTATGTATCAACCAACCATGAGTTACCTTAATGAAGTGGCTCAAACCATAAGCTAGATGGAGGATGGGACATCAATATTTTCTGCCCAATGAATGTAGATGCCCACAAGGTTGAATCCAAGTTCCTAAGAGGTAATACTATCCCTCTCATAGAAGTAGTAATTCCTAGACATATCTAGGAATGTCACTACCTTTTCAGTATGTTTGGAGGAGGGTGAAGGGACTACTGTTTTGGTGATGCAGCACTAAGGATAGGAGACAACAACCAAAGTGGTTGTTGATAGAGTGGCTGAAGCACTCAATGTGCCTATAATGTTTGTTCTAGATGTTTATATAGCTAGAGATGTGTAGATGTCTACATGCACTTTTAGAAGATTAAGTGTAGTACAACATGAGGAATTGCTGGAGTGATTGGTGGAAATTGAACAACTAATTTGAGATGTCTTTGATCTTTTGGATACCATCACTACTACCCAATCAGAGTTGCTCGAGGCAAGGGGTAAATGCATCATCATGGAGGGACAACTTGAAATAGCTAGGGTAGAAAAACAATGCTTGGTTGTAGAGGTTTTTGAACTAAGAGCCTACCTTGCTAATCCCACAGTGCTCAACTTAGTAATTACGTGAGATGAATCTTTCCAACAGCTTCAAGCTAAACTCAAAGAGGTTGAGTATGTCAAGGAGAAAATGATCTTTGACCAACCCTTGGCCAATGCCACAACGTACAACATCTAGAAGGAATTAGTCTAGACCTACTAGGAGAATGAGGTCCTAACCATAGAAAATCATCACCTGTGGAATGTTGATGAGTAGAAATAATAGATGTTTGAATTTATCCATCAATAGTAGGAGCATCTTACCAAGGTGAACACTGAATTGAGGAGGTTAGCAATAAAAAATAGGAATCTCTCAATGGAGGAAGTCTATGCCTTGTGTCAGAAATCTATAATAGAGATCATTGCATGGAAGAATAAAGCCCTCAAATTTGAGAGGGTTAAGAATCACTATAGAGACTAGGTTAGCTTACAAAAGAAGCTGAGTAAAAAACACATTTAATTGATAAAGGAAAAAGTCAATGAGGCCCTCCAGTAGCTCCAACAAGGAGGTGATGTTAGGCAATCTATCTTTGATTAGCTAAATGAATACAATAAAGCTGAAATTCACATGAAGAAGCTCCACATTGAGGAAATTATTGAATACATGAAGCTTTCCAACCTTTGATATGCAAACCTGGTAATGCTAATTTTCAAAAGGCCATAGTTAGTGTTGGTGAAGTAAATGGCTAGCTCATACTTGTTGCACAAGGTAGATTTAAAACATCACAAAGAGACCAAGAAAAAGCTTGAGGTTGCAAACATTGAACACAATTTTCTCATGGAGCATTTCACTAATCAGAGATCAATTACTGAGAACCTAGCCAAGATGTTGAATGACTACTAAGAGTTGCAGAATGTTGTTAAGGTATTCAATGTGGAATGAAAGTAATTCATAGCCTAGTTCATCAATGTGAAGGAGCTATTCCTGGTAATGCCTTGTCCATGATATTTTTCCATTCCAAAAGCAACATGGACTATGAATGATTCCCAAAGTAAGGAGAAGAATATGAAGGCATTGTTGGATGCCTGCCATCTTCCACTAGCAATTGTAGCTGTAGTAGGTCAACAAAAATCACTGCCTCAAAAAACATGGGCACCTGAAGTAGGAGAAGGTTCCTTGGAGCCTCAAGAGCCTCCAACACCTAGATGTTCTGATTTTCTTCCTCATCTTCAAGCCATCATAGGAGTTATATTTCTTTTTTTATCATGATGTTCAATTTTGTTTTCTTGAACACCAATTTTTATAATGATTATAAATCTATACACTTGGACACTTAGTTTTTGTTGTTTTAGTTTTTGTGTCTGTAGTTGGTCAATAAACCCATACTAGCCAAAATTTCGTAAGGATGAGTTTCCATTTACTCATGGAACTATGATGAACCATGCATCATTGGGCCACATTGATGGAATGTTATCAACATTATCCTATCGATGCAGGGTTTGCCCCATTGATGAGTACCTGTCAATGTGGCACCCTATTATCACCTATAAATGTGCGTCTACCCACTGAATTTATGGCATCTTTCCATTAGTTGCAGTGAAGCTCTTGTAGTTTTTCCTTTTGAAACTTAGAATATTTTATGAGTGCTTGTAGTAGGAGTCAAAGAAGTGTATGGATCTTTATTTAAGCACTAATGTACTTAAGCACCTTAGTGTGAATGGCAATAAAGATGAGCTTTTGTTATCAAATCTTGCAAAACTTGGAATAGATTAATGTTTTCTTTGGCATTTATTATTCATGCAGTTTACTTTAATGAACTTTAATTAAGTAATTAATATCAATTAAAAAACACACATAAGTACAACCACTTCAAGCATACATTAATGCTTGGTAATCCTAGTAGTGCTTAACGCTTGGTAACCTACTAGCATTGCAATGTGTCCAAGATGTGTACAAAAAGTGGGAATAGATGCTTATGTTAGGATTAGTTAAGTATTAGTTAGTTAGTAGATTAATTAAGCACTTATTACTCTATCTTCAGCACTTAGATGATTAAATGACAAAAGATAAAATGATAAAAATCATATGTCTTAGTAACACTTAATCATATACTTGCACGTCAAAAGTGGAATTGAGAAGACAATGATCATGTCTATTAGGTTCACTTCCTAGACCCAATGTGCTTGGACAACTAAAGTCTACAAAATTCAACTAGATTGCTTAGTGAACGCTAATGATTCGTATGGTTGGGCATAGGATATACTTGGTACTCATCAATTAGCTTGATTTTGATCCAAGCATTTAAGATAGATTCCTTTAAAAAAATTTCAAATTATTCTTCATTAATTAATATGAATTTAGAACATTTTAATAGTAAACATTTTTTTCTTATCTCTACGTAGGTCTAAATAAGAATGATGAAAATATAGATAAAACTTGATATCTTGGTATCAGAAATTTTGTAATCGGTTAGGAGAAAATGAGACATTATTTTACTCTTCAATGGATAGCATATGAAGGTGTATTAACTCTTTATTTTTTAGATATCATGAGTTTATAAAGTTGAATCTTTAGCTATTAAATTAGTAAGACCTATCCCTCTTACTAGGTTAGCTACTTTTCATTGAATATCATATTCTTAGAGTTTTATGATCTACTTAGCATGTATTTCATTAGGATCTTATAATTTAGCTAACCTAATTGTAGCCAAATCAGAAATGATAATCAAAAATTCAGAATTTAGCAAGTAGTAATGGAACTTTTTTTAAGATTTGAATAATACCATATAATTGTTTTTCTATGGGTGAGTATCTTAAATTAACCTCTTTTAAAGGTACAACCATGAAAGATATAGGTTTCTCTCTTTGAAAAATGATGTATTAATTTAGAATGATTGCATATAAATAAATAATAATTCATTTTTTAACAAATCCTTTAAAGAATTTATCCATAGCCCTATAAAAGGTTCAACTAGCATTTATAAGACCAAAGGGCATTTTGGTTGAAGGTTTCCATTTTTTTGTAAAGGAAATATTATATTGGTCTTTCTTATCAACTAAAATTTTATTATATCTTGAATATCCATCTAAAAATGAGTACATTTGTGCATGATTCATGATTTGTAATAATTTTTCCATAAGGAGAAGTGGATAGCTTTCTTTAATACAAAGGATATTTGGATCACAAAAATTGATATATAATCATGACTCGCTTGTTTATTTCCTAACTCATACCAAATGTGATATTCATTTAGAATGTCTCATGGGATAAATGATTTTAGATTATAATATTTTATGAATTTTTATTCATTAAAGGTTCTATCCTAAGATTAATAGGTTAAAGTTTTGATCTAAATGACTTTGTTTTAGGTTTGCAAGGTATAGTATCAATTATCAAAAGGGGATCAAATATTTTAAGCTCTTCATAAGTTCATGCTAAGATGTCATTACATTCATGTAATAAATTAATCAAATTTGTATTTTCATTTGCATGTAAATGAACATCTATTTTATTACGATGTTGTTATTATTTCTTTTGAATCTAAATGATTTCATCTTAACTAATGTTTAGCAATTAGCTTTTTTGAATACTTTATTAGTTTTGATATGTATATCATTAAATAAAGCTTCTCAAGTTGCTATTTCTAGATACACTTCATTTGGAAAAATAATATCCTTTGATATATCTTCTTTATTAATTTGAAAAATATTAAGACATTCATCATAATAGTTACTTTGAAAAGATTAAAATAATAAGAAATTTTGATGGTCATCATTAAAAAATTAGAAAGAAAGTATATTATCTAGAATAAAAAAGGATATAATTTTTTTCATAATAATTTCAAAATCCCAAGATTTATATCAAAATGGAATGTCTAAGATAGTTGTCATTTAAGCTAATGCATCGTGAATATAATTTTCTTCTCTTGAAACATGTTGTATAGATATATTATTGAATTTCTTAAAACATTTAATAATATAAGCTTTACAAGTGTTCATAGTTAAATCTTTGTCATTTGATATTCCATTAATTTCTTTTTCTATACATTGGGAATTACTATAAATTTTGAGTTTAGATAAATCATAATATTGGGCTAGTTTAATCCCATGGATAAGTGCTTTATGATCAACCATGTTATTTTTCATATGTCTAGTAAAATTATTACTTGCTCATATTGAAGCTTCGCTAGGTGGTATAATTATAAATTTTACTTTACATTCTTTCCTAGAAGAAGTAGCATCTACTCTTAATATCCAAGTATTTAAATTAGTATAATCCAAAATATTATCTCTTTAGTTGATGTAGTAGTGATCATCATCATAGATTTTCTCATCTCTTAGATTTTCAATTGCTAGAATCTCATTTATATCTTTACCTTTTCCTAATGATGGAGAATCACCAAAAAGGCAAGTTTTTCCATTGTGTTGGTGGTAAGGTAGGGTATTTTTATGGTTTTCTTCAATTTTGCTAAAAGTTTGATAATATTATGTAGATTTTATGTGGATATAGGGATTTACCTTTAAAATATTTGTTAAGTTTTCATTCATAACATAATCTACTATGTTAACTTTAATAACTCTGATGAAAAGGTTAATGATTAAAACTTATAACCAAATGTTTATTGAAAGGTTCTCTTGGTACAATGGCATACTCAATTTTCTTTGATAAGAATTAGTAATTTTGAGAATTTTGATATAGAAAAGTCTTCAAAATTGGCTCCAAAATTTCATGATAAAAGAACACCATAAGTGGATTACATATCTATCACTAAAATATGTGTGTAGCATGTAAAGCTAAGATATTATTTAAGTTGCACCTTTATTTGTTTTAAAGAACCTATCCCAAGCACGTTGGATCATCTAAGTGAATGACACTTCTTGTTTATAGTAGCATTGGTGCGTGTAGAATTCTACATAATTCTAATGACATGACACTCATAATTATGCTCAAATCCATTAGACAATTATTTCCATTTTTTCCTAGAATGATTAATCATCATCCTAGCATTGTCCTAATAGAATGGGCTTGGAAACATGAATTTGTTTTTATCATTTACCTCTACAATGAGCTAAATATTTTTTTATTTGTATTTTCTTCAAATCATATTTCATTTTTTTCCATGTTCTTTTTGGTTTTTCTTTTGATGTCTTTCTTGGAACAATGATGTAGCAACCTTTGTTATAGGCTCATTGTTTGATCTTTTCTACACATGTTTAAACTATATAAGTTGCCATTCTTATAGCTTATCTAAAATAGAAGTTACTCCAAGTTTTTCTCTAATGTCTATATTATGCAATTTATCTCTTCTAGAAATATTCAACATCTATCCAAACATTTACATGTTTACCACAGTAATTTATTAAAAGAGGTGCCTGATCTAATTTTATTCATATTTTGTATAGACAAGGCATTAAACCTATCAGTGAAATGAAATTATTTGATTTGTGAATATCTTCAATTATTATTTTGGAATATGTTGTCTATCTTTTGAATTACATCCTTCATTTCCATAAAGTTTAAAATGTTATATATTGAAATGTTGACCTTCATCTTCATTAAGTCTTCAACTCTATCATAGAGTTTATGTTCATCTTTAGCCTCTTATTGAGATGAGTTTTTTAGGTATAAAATACACATTGGATTGTTGTGGAATAGTTGTTGGTGATGATCCCATTTGATTATTAGAAATTTTCTTATTTAGAGAAGTATTATTTTTATATTTTTACTAAGTGAGGTTTATACTATTGCTAAGTCTCTCATAGCGAGTATTATGTAGCTTGGGCTTGCTCACCATAACTTGTTCATATGAATAAACTTCATCCTTTTCATAAGGAATATTGAGGATCATAATAGAGATCTTGTTGTTATGTTAACTTTGTGAGTTATCATCATATAAGACTAAAAATTATAAGCAAGTTTTTCCTGAATGTTACCTAGTATTATAAGGATGAAAATAATCATTAGAAATACCTAGTAAGATTTTTAAACATTCCACATTAACATACATTGCTAGTGAAATATGTAAGATTAAAAAATTGATATGTTGTAAAGGTTTGGGAATAACATGATAGTTTTTGATGTTGAAGGAATTATTAATTAAAAATCCAACATAACCTATTTGATCAAAAAAACTACAATCACAAGCATGAAATCAACAAGCCCTTCATTAAATATTCTAATACTCATAAATTAGTGACATAAGGGAGAAAATGAGGTTCTAAATACAAGAGAAGAATATCAAATCTTTGAACCATCAGTGGATCAAATCTTGAAAGAGATTCTTGTGAAATTAGCAAAGAGACCATCATTCCATGTAGTAAGAATAAAAAGGTCTAAACATAAGAAATTCAAGGACAAAAACATTGTAGATCATGCTACTTAAGTATCATGGAGTAGACCAAGAATGGATTTCATGAAATGGTTGCCATTGATTAGCAAAATTGCTATGCGTGAATCTAAAACTTATGGTTTGACTAATCAAAAATAAGAAATGTAATATTGGATGGTTTAAATTTTATAGGATTGATCCCATGCTAATCATAATTTTTTCTCCTAATTGATAGCACTTAATACTTTATTATTTTTTAACATCTTAGCAAAGATGAATTTTTAAGAAAAAGCAAGGCCCATGATAACAAGTCATGAGTTCAAATGTCATGTCTCCATTCCCAAATGATGTTGTTGCATAATGAAGATGGTGTCTCTTCATAACAAGTGTTATCATTATTGTAACAAGACCCAAAAGGGTAGTTATAATTGAGACCCAAAAGGGCACATTGTAATAACAAACATGTCTCTTGACGTAACCTTTTGGGGGCTTGACCTAAGGCATTTATACCTAGGCTTAGAGGTCATGCTAGGCATGGAGTGGTAGAGCTAGTACATGCAAGTCACAGGAGTTGGGTAAAGAAGAATAGGAAGTGGATTGGCCATCCTTTCTAGTTGGGTTATAAGCCTAACCATGGTGATAGTGCTGGATTGCCTCTAAGGGATAGATGCCAAAGGAAGAAATCCCCAAGGAAGATTCTCAAAGCATGATCCAAATACATGATTCCATATCAATAAAGCATTCTTTTCTTTTTCTTTCTGTACTTTCTCTACTATTTCCTTTACACATAATGTCAAATGTTACATATATTTGATGTTTGGTATATTGTTTTCTTACGCATAATGTCTAATATAATGTATATTTGATGGTTGTCATGACATCTGGGAATAGGATGTCACATCAACTTAGGCCTAAAGAATAAAATAAAAAATATCATATCTAAACAATATGAACTAAGCATCAACAATCTCTAACATTAATCACCCAGTCCTTGGATCCATGTACCACATGGATGATATTAACACCAATAGCTGTAAGCATCTTTTACAATGTTAAATGTCAATTTTAATTTTAAAAATAATGAGGTATTAGCCTAGTGATAAGACTTTTGATTTAAAATCTCCAAGTAATGGGTTTAATTCTAGTAAGTAATGATAAATTATAATGTTCTAATTGGACTATATATCTTAGGGTGTACCTATATTATAATTATTTTGGTGTTTTGACACCTCCCACCCAAAAAAATTATAATTTTTATTTTCTAGCCATATTTTGTTTTATCAATGGTATTTTGAAAATTGATTTAGCATTCTATTTGACATTATTTGATTATTAAGGCTTATAACAAATATTAAATTTTGTTTTTATTTGATCAAAAGAATTTGTGAGTTGCATAAACATTGTCTATGTAACATGTTAGTTTCAAGGGAGCATTAATTTTTATTTAGTTCTTTGCCATCCGATTTAAGTTTTTATTTTGTAGTCAAAACATACATTCACTATTTGCACACAAAGAATCAATTTTTCAGTTCTTGTGTTATAATTTTTAGTCATTCATCTAGTATTTCTATGTACCTATTTTAGAATAATAAATTTTGAAAACAAGAACCTTTGGTTCTAATTTTACCCTTGAGTAAGCAAATAATGATGGTTTACATTGGAGTTTATAACTAGAAAACGAATAATTATATTGCAATTCAAGTGCATAGAATTATATTTACCATGAATTCTACTTGATATTACTATTTTATTATGTTTTTGTATGCAATTCTAAAAATTCAAAAATTGATAAGCTTTAATTTTAATATTTCATTTTCACATCTACAATCTCTATTCCATAATTTTAAAGTTTTTACATAACTAAAATGTATTAGCAACTAAAAAGAGAATTTCTCATAATAATTTTATCTTTTAATAATTTATAGTGAAGAAATCTACTGTAGCATCATAATAAAACCTTATTTATTATATTTTTATCAAAAATATTTTGTTGTTACCAATTCCACTAATCCATGGCTACTACTTATGTAGCCCCATTATTATTGTGATAGAAGAAGATTGTCACATATAATGGTAATTTACTAATCAAATAAATATTTAACCATAAAGTAATCATGAGAAAGGATTCACAATATCAAATTTAATATTTTTCTTTTTATCGTGACATTTAATATATTCATATGTTTGTTACTGCATTTATACTTGGGAGGATATTAGGTTAGCATTAGGTACCTAAATAGCTTTTTCAATGTTACCATGTTAACCTTTACAATATCATATTGATATTTTATTTAAAAAAATGGATTCTTATTATTATTAGAAATGAAAAGGAAAATTCTTTATTACATATTCAATTGACATTAAAGAGTGAGAAAAACATAAGAAATCATATACTTATTATGAAATTATGTGGTTAGGATGTTTGGATATTGTGGAAACCATATTTGATAGCTTGTTGGCTACAATCCCTATCTAATGATAAGCTATAACTATTATGATAACTTGAATTTTCATATTCATTAAATCAGTTAATATGAATATGTTGAACATACTAACATAATTGTAGACATTGTTTATTACTCTATTTCCTTATTCTTTTTCATGTTTTTTTACAACACTATTTTATTTTTTGTAGTTCTATTTACCAATAAGATCAATTAATTTGTTATAGTGTCTTGCCACTATTTTCAGTTTGAGATGGTATTTCTTATCTAGCTATATCATTTATTAATTAATTTATTAAATTTTAAAAATATAATATTATGTATCTCTTAGTGATAATGATATTTCATTTTAGAATCTTTCACCTATGAACACGTAACAATTATTTTAGAAAATTCAAAAATTACAAGACTATATTAATTTCTATTAAGGATTATATCTTTTATATGAAGAAAAAATATGTTCAAATTATAACATAACAATGAAATAACAAAAGGATCCTTAAAAGAAAGAAGGATGTAGATTTATATGTATTTAATATGAAAAAAAACATTTGTTTTAGGAATTAGTTCATGAAATTAGACTTAGAATATAAAAAAAACCTTATTACTATGTATGACTAGACTTGAAAAGGCTTCAATGAAGATGCATAAGTTTAAAAATAAGTGTTCAAATACACTCTTTTTAATTGGTTTAATTTTTTGCAAAAATGAGTGTGCAAATGCTTTATTAAAAAATCCAACCTAAATTACAAGGTGAAATAAAATAGTAGAATTTGATGAGTCCAAGTTTGAGGGAAGTTTTAGAACCTCAAAATAATTGTAATATAGATACACCCAAAGATATATAGTCTAGTTAGAACTCTATAACTCAACATTGTCTATCAGAATTGAACCCATGTGTGACATCTTGTCCCCGATTGTCATGGCAAACATCAAATATACAATATATTAGACATTACAAATGCAAAGAAAATATACCAAATGCGAAATATATGCAATATTCAACATTATGTATAAAGAAAATAATAGGAAAAATGTAGAAAGGAAAGAAAAGAATACTTTGTTGATATAGAATAGTGTATCCAAATCATGCTCTGAGAGTGTTCCTTGGGGTTTTCTTCCTTTGGCATCTATCCCTTAGAGGCAATCCAGCACTACCACTATGGTTAGGTGTATAACCTAGCCAGAAGTGATGGCTAGTCCACTTCCTATCTTGCTTCACCCGACTTCCCGTGACTTGCCTGTACTAGCTTCACCACTCCATGAATTGCCTATACTGGCTCTACCATTCCATGCTAGCATGATCTCTAACCCTGGGTATAAATGCCTTAGGCCAAATCCCCAAAGGTTACCTTAAGAGACATGTCCACTATTACAATGCACCCTTTCAAGTCTTAATCACAACTACCATTTTGGGTCTTATTAAGATAATAATAACACTTGTTATGAAAAGGCACCATCTTTATTAGGTAACAACATCATTTGAAAATGAGGATGTAACAATCTACCCCCCTTAGGTTTCGTTTGTCCAGAATGACTCCATGTTCTCTATCTTTTTCTAGTTCCAATGCTTTCTTTCATGATCTTGTGCTTTAATAATTTGATTTCTTCTTTGAAATTGAAGTTGTTTCTTACTTAGTCTACAAATAAGATATATCTGAGAAAGATTATATGGAAAATTAAATATTACTTTCTTGATACTTTATTTTCTAAGATAATGAAAAAAGGTGAATTAAAGATTTATCAACCACCAATCACCAATCCTAACTAGGAACACACAAAGTGCAACTTGGATTTGGTTACCTATGTGATGATAAGGAAAATTCTTTATCCCCAATATTTATTATCATAGATATTTTACTTATCTAATTGAAATATAAATTGCACTATGAAATAAAATAATAAGATCAATAAAATAAAAGTAAGAGTGAGATACTTCTTGATCTTGATCAACCTTATGAACTAATGGGAGTAACTGTAATTCTACCATAAGTGGTATATGATAAGATGGTCTTGTTCGAGATGGAAAGGATTGATATTGATTCTTCTCAACTTCTTCTTTAGCAATCAACTCTAGTAACTTGGTAACTTGAAAGAATTAGACATTGTACCAAATATAATCCAAAGTTTCAATGAAGAATGTTGTTGACCCATATTCATTAATCATTGCAAAGTAATTTGTAAACTATGGTTCTTAATGAGTGCGATCCATCAACATCATTTGTTCCAAAATTCTAGAATCTGATTTATTGACTGAAGATTCAAAGTAAGCAAAATATGCACTGGCTAATGAAATTTCAAACTAAATTAATAGAAACATCTTTTTCAAGTTAGGTTCATCTTCCAAAGATTTCTTTACATATCCATATTTTAAGAATTGATAAACACTACTTCCAAATTTTGCATTGAAGTCTCCACAAAGAATAAATGGAACTTGATTGGTATAACTTAGTAATAACTTATTCTTCAAACTTACTTCTATTTGCTTAATCAAATATGCTCCTTGACATAGTTTGACATCTAAACATGTTGGTTTGGCCATTAAATGTGTGTTAACCACACATACACATTTTCCTGATAGATGAACTTTTAGAATCACTACCAAGGTTATGTGATTTTTCCAAAATCTTAATTGTTCCTTCTTTTCCATCACTTAAAGTTCTGGAATTTCAAAAATTGTATTTTCTAAATGTCATTCAAATCTTTGTAGCAATTGAAACTTCATTTCTTTATAAAATATCACACAACCATCCATGTTGTAATTTCTACAGTATGCTAATCTATACGGCTCAAAAGAGGAACTTCCATAAGAACCATTTTTCTTATAAATACCTCTATATCCCACCTTTTCCAAATTTGGTTGGAATTGATATACGAATTCCCATGGTAAGACTTCTTGTAACCACAAGACATCAACATCCAAATATTTTAATTTTGCTAATATGCGTAGATATCGATATTCATGCTAATCCATGGCCCATGATGGACATAGTGGAAATTTTTTCTCACTCACTAGTGATCTTGCAAGCATGTTGTATGTTGCAACTTTCATTCTCATTCTTGGATTCTTGTTTGTATCATTTCTCTTTGAGAGTATCAGATTCCTTTTTGAAATGAGATTTTGAGTCTTCATGTTATTTTGCCCTATGTTTTGATTGTAGGATGGATTAATATACCCTTTTCATAATGGTTGAATATTTTTTTGTTTCTTCAACTAGCTTTCCAACTAATACATTGACTAATAATCAACTACATCAATTGAATAACTATATGATCTATTTTTATAATTAATTATCCAATTTTAGTAATATTTAATGACATCATATAATTTTAGTAATATGTAACTATATTATCTAATTTTTAATAGCCTTTCTACCACCCTTAAGAACACTAACTCTGGTAGTGTAATTAATGACATGCCATAGTGATCTTAAGATTATCTGTAGGGGTTATGTACTAAATCTTAAAATTCACAAGGTCAAATTTATAATATCATTGAATTATAGGATGCTCAAATGATAAATTTAACCTCACCATTGAGTTCAAAAGGGTGAAAAATGTTAGAAATGACTATTCATATGTTGAAAATGGACATCGTATGCTTGAGTGATGCAAAAATTAAACTTTTGAGGATCTTGAGGCACTATATCAGGAAAGGAATAAAACCTAATATTTAAGGTTCCCTAGGATGGATCTAACTCCACCATTGAGCTTAGAAGGTTGAAATCTATAGGAAATGACTCTTCGTTCATTGAAAAAGGTTTCTAAAATCAAAAGTTATGGCTTTTGGAGTCTAAGGACTTTGGTGCAAAAAAATGAGACTTTCTAAGAGGTCACCCATCCCAACTCTACTCCAATGTGTGTGCACTTAATTGTGAAATTTTTATCTCTGTTGCTACCACTATGCCAAATTCTAATTTTGAAAACTAGTTTCACAAGTTTCTAATTCTAACTAATAGTTCAATGACAAAAATTTGAATTTTTTGGTAATTTTGATAGAAATTTCAAATTTTTTTGTTAATTGATAGAAAATTCAAAATTTTTTGTCATATAACAAAGAACTTTCCATTTCTTTGTGAATGGTAGAAACAACCATGATGATGCACTATTTCAAGGTTCACATGGCCCTCCTCTAGGCCAACATGGCCTATTTTGGGGTTCATGTGACTTTCGGTGAAGAGGCGATTATTAGCAGTGTTCGAAGAGGTGGTTATCAATGATGCAGGAGGTGGTTATTAGTGGTTATAGAGGTGATTATTAGTAGTGTTAGAGGTGATGATCCATGACATTGATGAGCAGCAGTGATGTAGTTAATGGCGGTGGCAAAAAAATCACAGCGAGGATTTCTATAGATCTGGGTGACGAACAAAAAAGGTGCGCGCCAAGGCATGCGATGGGTGGCAGCAAGAATATAATAGGTAGTAGTAGGGTTTGTAATGGGTGGTGTGTAGTAGGGCATGTGAGGGTAGGGCAATGAAAATGACCTTGGAGGCAACAACAATAGTAAGGGTTTTTGGTGCAATGGCCATGGTGTAGTGTAAGGGTTTTGAGGCCTTTGAGAAGCAAAGATGTGGTAGAGGGTAGCATGCATAGAATGTGGTATGGAAGAAGGTGGCATGGCATGTGGTAGGTGTTGTGGCAATGCAGGTAGATGGTGTGGTACATCGGTAGGCAATGTGGCAGCAGATGGCATGGCGCGATACAACGTAGGCAACACAACCAATTATTTGCCCTTGGGGCTGGCGAAAGGACTAGTTCATATCTGTCGACCATGGTTGTCATACATATCATGATCCTCCTAAGGGCTTGTGGCCCTAACAAATTTTTTTTTTATGTGTTTATGTTTATTTTTATTTTATTCCACCTTGCCTCAATGGTTGACATGGTGGTTCAGCCAATGACAAGGTTCACTATGGGTAAATGGTGATTCTAGGTTGATTCTTGATCCTCAAAGTTTGATTATTTTTTGAAATTATAAATTAATAAATTTAATAATTTAATATTATTTTAATGTAATCATAACAAGAAACTTTAAACATTGATATCTCCCAAACTATAAGTCTGTTTGAGACGAAATTTATACTGTTGGAATCATCTCGACGAGTACTACAAGTTGGACATAGATTTAGGGTTAAAAATAAAGCTAATTTTTAGGAATGGAAAAGGCCAAACTAGGATATTTTTTTGAATTGACATTTCTAGGTTGACATATGGTAATTTGGAATCTTCTAGATTACTTGGATAGTAAATTTCAACAAAATAACATCAATTCATGTCATGGTTACTAACTTTCTTGAAAGAAATTTAATAATGACCCTAATAAATTAATAATTTTAGTATTAAGATGGGTAAAAGTTACTTAGACTAGTGTATCATTTTCTTACCAACATCTCTTGCAATTCATGAATCTTAATGAGGTGTGATCAATCTTCATCAATTAATGATATCTATAAAAGAATTTTGTTGGTTTTTGGCATCTAAATGCCTGATCCATTGTTTGTGAAGTCACTGGAAAGGTATCTTCTAACTTGCATCACAAATATATTTTACATATGATGATGATCAATGGCTTTCCATGTGTTGTGGCTTCAGGGTTTATCATCAAGTTCATGTTGTAGTCAAACCATGATTCTGAATAGCCCTTGGGTTGTGGTTTTCTTTGATACCAATTGTGACATCCCATCCCCAAATGTCATGGCAAACATCAAATATATTATATATTAGACATTATGCATACAAAAAAAATATACCAAATGTGAAATATATGCAATATTCAACATTATGTATAAAGAAAATAATAGGAAAAATGTAGAAAAAGAAAGAAAAGAGTGCTTTGTTGATATGGAATACATATCCAGATCATGCTTTGAGAGTGTTCCCTCAGATTTTCTTCCTTTAACATCTATCCAGCAATACCACCATGGTTAGGCCTATAACCTAGCTAGAAGGAATGGCTAGTCTACTTTCTATCCTGCTTCACCCGGCTTCCCGTGACTTGCCTATATCAGCTCTGTCACTCCATGACTTGCTTGTATTGGCTTCACCATTGCATGCTAGCACGACCTCTAACCCTGGGTAAAAATGCCTTAGTCCAAACCCCCCAAAGGTTACCTTAAGAGACACATCCATTATTACAATGCACCCTTTTAGGTCTTAATCACAACAACACTTTCAAGTCTTATTAAGATGACAATAACACTTGTTATGAAGAGACACCATCTTCATTAGGCAAAAAAATCATTTGGGAATGGGGATGCGACACCATGACTTCTAACTTTCAAATCAAGAGTCTTATTACTAGGTTAACACCTTATTGTTTGATAAGTCCAAGTTTGAAAAGAGAAAATATAACAAAGGTAAACCTCTTGTAAATTAGTAGGTATCTGAAAGAATTGAGTGTGACTCAAATAGTAGTTTTCTTACTATTATTGAAGATAGATCTAAGAAAATATTGATAGATTATATTTATTAATGAATTAAGCTTGGTTCTATTATTTATAGTAATATTTGAAAGCCTTATGATTCATAATGGCTTCAAAAAATTTAGTTTAATAATAGGATGATCAATCACTTACTACATTGTAAAGACCCCATCACAAGTATTTATAAAAATACAGAAAGTACATGATGAGAAATAAAAGTTAGCATTTCATGAAATGGCTAAAGGAGGAAGTTACATGATTCCTATCTCCTTGAATATATGTGGAGGATAAAATATATGCTGAAAAATAATATGCATGTTTAATGGTGATTAAACATATTATTGAATTTTGTATGAATTCTTCTAAATGATATAGAACATTAATACTTCATTATATATTTTTCCAATTACATTGTATTTTATTTTATCAAATAAAAATTTTATTTTAAAACAACATTTCATAATTTTAGAAGTTGGAAACTTTCATAACTTTACAATTTTTTAATCCTTTAAATTAATCTATACTTATTTATTATGGATGAAGTGTCATAACCTGAAACTTTTTTTTAAGTAAGGATGAAATGGGGAGAGGCAATGGTAGGGAGGTAAGGTGGAAAGGTGTAGGAAGCTATTGGAACCTAAAACATATAATAATATTTACGTTTAAGATAGATAGTCAAATTACAACTTTACAACTCCACATTACCTAGCAGAATTGAAACTATAACCTAGACATTTCAAATCAAGAGTCTTATCAAGAGGTTAACACTTTATTGTTAGAACATGAAATAATTTGTTGAAGGGGGAGGAGATGTTGGAACCCTAAACTAATTGTAATATAGGTATAGTTTAATATATATAGTATAAATAGAAATTTACAACTCAGCATTGTTCATTAGAATTAAATCCATAACTTGGAGCTTTTAATTTAAGAGTCTTTACTACTAGGTTAACATCTGATTATTTATAAGTACATCTAAAGATCTATAGCTAACATGTTACATTGGATGACCTATGCTTATTATTGTATTCCTTTGTAACTAGTGATAATTGACTTAAGTATTTTTCTCATTATCTTGTGAAGAAAAGAATTGCCAATTGAAATCACATATAATTTCTCACTATATTCATCTAAAATTATTTTAAAATTATATTCATATATAATTCTTTGATCTATCAATTAAGTAGAAGTATATCTTATGCATTCTCTTATTATTTGGGAGTTATTTGAACCAAAAGGAGATGCATGTGTCAAACTAGAAAATAATATTGATAATAAGAAAAAAGAAACATTGAGAGTACATCACATGTTTAACGTTGGGTAGAAAATACTAAAAACATTAGTCTTCTACTATAAGTCATTGCAATCTATAACTTGATATTAACTATTAGAATTGAATACATAACTTGAAGCTTTTAAATTAATAGTATTTTATTATACATCATTGATATTTATGTGTTCATAGAAGGACATAGGTATACCCTAATTCTTTCCTTACTTAGAAGGAATCAAAATATACCATTATCGACATTTCATCCATGTCTAGTTTCTTTTCTAAGAGCAATGACCATGTGGTATTAGGGAATGCTATAGGTTGAAGCCACTTGCAAGCTTGGATTAGAATATAAATGGAAATGTTAGATGCATGTGAAATTTGTTTTTGTATGAAACTTCAAATTTACATTATGTTTCTTTCATCAATTTTCAAAACAAGTATTTGATTTCTATGATCTCTTGAGTAAAAATAAAAAAACAAGAATTTATTACTATAGCTTGAATGGAGTATGTATTTCTCCTAATAGTTAGACATTTAATTTATTTCAAGTGCACTTTTTTTGAACCATCCACATTACTTGAAAATCTTTATGTTATAATTTTTAAGTTTATCACAATTGACAAATTTTCTTAATCCTTAATTTTAAGCTAAAATTTTCCATCACAAAATTAAATAGCCTCATTCCCAATTTTAAGCTAAAATTTTTCATCAAAAAATTATGTAGTGTTATTAGCGTAAAGCACTCTAAAAATCTGAAAATTTTACTTTTAGAAATAGAATTGCATATGGAGTTAAATTAAGGAGAATATCAAAAAAAATAAACATTTTTTTTAAAAAAATTCAGAAAAGCTTTCTTACATATAATAAATCATCTAACTAAAATGGAAAGCTTAATGGTGGATCATACATAATTATGTAATTATAATGTTTTAATAACTAAAGTGACTATTGTTGATGACTACATGTGTTACAATAAAAGAAACCAATATTTTTTATTCAACTTGAAATGAATTTAAGAAAGCAATTGAATGGTGTAACTAATTACCAATTACAAGTGATGGAAGGGAGTTAACATTGGAAGGGATGTTACATCCAAAAAATAAATAATAATATTAAAAATTTCATAGTACATTAAATCATCAAAGAGGAAGTCTAGTGTAGGAACACCTCTTCCAATCCCCTTATTCTATCGTACATGCTATGTGGCTTCTTATGTTGACTTTGTTGAGGATGATTCTTGGATGTTTTGACATATTTTGAGGTGTTTTGAACTCATTTTTATGATTTTAAGAGGTTCTAGGATCTATGGGAACTTGTTTGGAGACATTTGGAGGTTCCAGAAAATAAAACAAGCATTTTTGTATTTGCTATCTACAGGTGAGATGTCTCACCAAAACATGGAATGTTCTAGTTGAGATGTTCCACCAAAAATTGGGGCAACCTAGGACTGGATAGAATGTCCTAGAAAAATAGGAGACATTTCTTCTTAGAGGTAGGTTTTTACACAAGACATCCCAAAAAATCCAGAGATGACCTAGATGGATAGGAAAACTTCCAAAAATGTCTATTCCAATATGGGAAATAGTCAAAGAAAGATGGAAACAACTGAGGAGAAGGTAAGAATACTTGGGAAACAACTAAAGAACCTCAAGCTAAGAAAAGTCTTCTAGGCTTCTTATCTTTTGGTTGCTTATAAGTATTGATGTAATTCACCATTGTTTGTGTGGAAGTACCAAAGTGCCAAACACTAAAGGCCAAAGGACAAACCCAAACCAAGAGCAAGATAGAGAGCTGTTGAGGAGAAGAGCTTATGCAAGAAGAGAGTTTGTGCAAGAAATTGAGTAAGAGGCAAGGGAGAGAACTTAAGAGAGGTTGAGGGAATCTCTGGTAAGTGTCTTGTCTTAAGCTTGGGCTTCATTATCAGCAATTAAGGATTGAGAGAGGATAAGTGTGGCCTTTAAGATTCTTGGGATAGTTATGAGTTAAGCTTGGCTCCTCATCTTAATGTAGTTTTTGTATAGTTTGAGAATTTTCTTAATTAAAGGAAAATTTTCTCTATTTCATTGTATTTTTTTTATTTTCTAAGCTAGATTTTCTTGGAAGTTATGAAATGAGTCCTATAAGAATATATTAAAGTGCCACCCATGTACCAGATTGGTATTAGAGCCAAGGTTTGGAGGTTTTCACACTTTTATATTGAAGCTTGGTGTTTTATTTAAATGAAAGGAGAATTATTGTGGATATTTATGCATTTTCATTTGAATATCATTCTTGTTGTTTTAGGTATGGCTTCAAAGAAGAAGAAAAATCAAGAGCTTAGACAAGTGCTTCAAGATTTTAAGGACTTGTTTAAAGCTTTTGTTGCTAAAATGCAAGAATTTCTTCCCAAAGTGACAGTTCACAAGCATCAATATTTTGTAGAAACTTCAAGAATAGATATGGAGAAATTCAAGACTAAAATATGAAATATTTTAAGGATAATTAAGAGAATATCTTCTATCCATCAAGAAAGGAAGGAAGATGAAGGATCTAGTGAAGTACAAATTTATGAGAAAGGGAATTCTCAAGTATCTCTTATTGAGATAAGGAGTGCTCAATATGCAATGGATTCAAGGGAGGAAACCAAGAGCTTCATAAAGGGGACAAAGAGCTCTTAAAAGTTCAAGATGGTGTATGTTTCTGATCAAGGAGAGTTCCTACCTCATAAGTCATGGGAGGTAATGGATCAAAGTCAAAAGAGTGGTCAAGATTAAGGGACTTTTTCAAGAAGGATCAAGAGTAGCACTATAAGGTATGATACTCATTTTTTTTGCAATTTTTCTATATCTTATAGAAAGGAAAAGAAGATTATATGCCAAGTTGAGGCTATCTCATGGGAGAGAGGTGAGTCTTCTAGCTAAGGTATGTGGGAGAATAATTACATTGATGAAGTTTTTGATGCATCTAATGTTAAAGCCATGGAGGAGAGTTTACCTTTTAAGTTGGTACCTCCAAAGTGGGATGCAGATATTGTTGATGATTTTAATGAAGAGGAGAGGTGATTGGAATTAGGAACTCCTATTTGAAATCTTAAGCCTTCAAGCTTTAATGAGCTTGGAAAGCCACATGTTGAAGATCATGTTGAACCAAAGATAGATGAGAGAATCCATGAAGAGGTAAGGGTGAGCTTAACCTTGTTGATGGTAGTAATGTATCTCATGTTGAAGCTAGTGTGATGGATAGTATTTTTTTACTTGAGCTTGGTTGTTGTTTGTTCAATGGTAATGATGATTATCATGATCATTATGGTGATTGTGATGCGATTGAGAGTTATGTTATGACTTTTGATACCATTTTTAGTAAGAGGAAGACTAATAATTATAATTTGTTTAATGATGATGGCTCATGGAATAGTCATTGTGAGAAGGTCATTATTGCTATGAGTAAAGACATTGATAATAATATGATTTTCTAGAATTTAGAGATGCTTGCAATTAATTGTCTTTTCTCTAATTATCATTTCTAAACAATGTCTTTATCATCTCTAAATTGCAGGTATGTTGTTGAAGTTGATTATCTTTTCTATAAAATAAATGAGCAACATGAAGGTAATTTGCATGATTGTGCTAAGGATGAAAGAAAGCTAAGTGGTAGTCTTTCAAACACAAAGAAGAAGGTGAAGAAGAGGAAAAAGAAGCAAAGAAGGGATGTTAGATTAAGAAAGTATAATCCTTTTTCTTTTTCTTATATTTTATTTGTTGTAGGTTTGAGTCATCATGGAGATGAAAGGGAAGCATTTCAAGGAGATGATTAGATAAAGGAAGCATGGTGGGACATGAAGACAGGATTGAATAAGCAAGGGAAGCTCAAAATCAAAACCTCAGATGATATTCATTCTCATGTTTGTAATGAAATGAGTCATGATTATTGTGATGGACTTGATTGATGGGGGCATTGTGCCTTATAGCTTGTGAAAGATTATGAAGCACAACATTTTTAAGGATGGAAGAGCTAGTGTAGGGATATCTCTTATGATCCCCTTGTTCTACCTTACATGCTATGTATCTTCTTATGTTAATTATATTGGGGATGATTTTTAAATGTTTTGGACTCATTTTGATGAGTTTAGTGGGTTCTAAGGCCTATGGAAACTTGTTTGGAGGCATATGAAGGTTTCATGCATCAAAACAAGCAATTTTGTGTTTGTCACCTAGAGGTGAGACTTCTCATTAGAAAGTGGAATGTCCCAGCTAAACCATCCCTCTAGAAATTGAGGCATCCCAAGACCAGATGGGACATCCTAGAAAAATAGTAAACATTCCCTTAAGAGTTGGGTTTTCATAGGATATGTCCCAAAAAAAGCAAAAAATGATCCAACTAGATTGGGAAACTTCTGAAAATGCCCATTCCAATTTGAGAAATAATCAAAAAATGATGGAAATAGTGAAAGAAAAATGAAAACAACTAGAGAGAAGATGCGAAGACTTGGAAAATAGCTAAAGAATCTCAAGTTGAGTTGAAGAAAAATTTCTAGAATTCTTATCTTCCTATTGCTTATAAATATTAATGCAACTCACTAATGTTTGTGTAGAAGTATTGAAGTGTCAAAGGCTAAAGTGCCAAACACCAAAGGTTAAGACCAAACCCAGACCAAGAGCAAGACAAAGCATTCTTGGGGAGCATATCTTGTGCAAGGAAATTGATTGAGAGGCATGGAAGAGCACTTTAGAGAGGTTGAGGGAATCTCTTATAAGTGTCTTATATTGAGCTTGGGCTCCATTTTGAGAAATTGAGGATTAAGAAGGGAAAGGTGTGGCCTCTAATATTCTTGGGATTGTTATAAGGTATGTTTGGCTCCTCATTGTGATGTATGTTTTATGTATTTTGAGAATTTTCTTAATAAAAGAAAACTTATCTTTATTTCATTATGTTATTTTTATCTTTAAAGCTAGATTTTATTGGAAGTTGTAGAATGGATCCTATTAGGGTATATTGAGGTGCCACTCTTGCATCAGAGTCTAAAGAGAAAGCCCAATAATTTTGAAGATTTCATTTCATGTTTTCATCCTTACAACCAATCTTGAAAGGCATTCCCTTTGGGACAAGAAAAGTATTAGGCCTTGCTCCTATTTAGAAGTATGCTTATAGGTTTTTACTTCTTATGAAATTATTTCTTATAAAGAGAATGATAAAACTCTTTCTAAAGGGTTATGCAAACCACTTTTCCTAGAGAGACTCCATGGCCAAATCACCTAACCTCTCAATAAGGACTTGATCAATTTCTCGTTACTTGACTTCTTAGACTCCATAATCTCTATGATAAAAATTACCAAAGAAGACTTAATTTCTAAAAATAACCTTCCTTAGTTGGATTGAAAAACCATCCTAGCCAATGATCCCTTACTAGAGCTTACCATAACAAATCATTTAAATAAGAAAAAAAAACCCTATAATTGAAGGCATACTTGCTTAATGACATTAAAGAGTCCATCCTATAAATACTTTTAAAAAATTATATTGCCTTGGTATGGGAATACAATGACATGTCATGTTTAGATCCTATTCACATTCAACATAATATCATACTTGAGGATTCCAAACTTATCAAATAAAAAGTCAAATAGATCAATCCTAATCTAGCGTTAGCTATCAAAAATGAGGTAACTAAGCTCTACAATGTCAAATTCATATGTCTTGTAGACTAATCCATCTCAATATCCAACATGGTAATCATTCCTAAGAAAAATGAAGTCATTAAAATATGCATTGATTTTTGTGATCTCAAGAAAGTGACTTTAAAATATGATGTTCTATTACCTAATAGTAATCAACACATAGACACACTAGAAAGTTATTATTTACATCATTTTATGAAAGGCTTCTCAAGTTACAACTAAATTCAAATCAATCACAAGCAGTAATGCTTCATAACTTTCATGATCTTATTGGGAAATGTTTTGCTAAATAAAAATGACTTTTGAATTTAGAAACTCTAGAGCAAAATATTAAAGATTCATGAATTTTATCTTTAGTAACATGATGTTCAAAATTATCAATAGCTACATAGATGATCTAAATATCAAGTATTTCATTCCAATAAATCATCCTATTGACTTGGGCATAGTCTTGGCTTGATGTAATAAGTACAATCTCTTCTTAAATTCCATTAAGTACATATTGGTTTAAGATAGTTTGGGACTGCCAAGAATTTGTGGCCTCCAAGTCTTGTGACTAGGATCATGGGAAGTGAAGGCATTCTTCAAACAAGGTTTAGGTGCTTGCTAGTCTTTGATAACACCAAGGCCTAGATACCTCCAAATAGACTTAGTGGCTGTGAAATGAACTAAATGTAATCATGTGTTTGCTATTGTGAGTGATGAAATGGTTGGGTTGTGTATGAAACTATAATTGGCTATCATAAAAGAAATTAAGCTAACTTTGTCAAATATTGTGAGTTGTTGAAGGCTTCCATTTTGTCCAATCACTTGGTCTCTATAGTTCCTATAGTACATTAGTTGTAATAAATAAAATTTCACAAACATGTTTGAGCACAATTCTACTAATCTACTCCTAATTTTCCCTAGAGAGAAAATTCCACAAGTAAACTAGAGATAGATCTAGATTCAATGGTTTTAGAAAGAGAAAAGAAAAGAAAGAAAATATGTGTGGTATCTTAAACATTTCAGCAACATAAATTAACATGAGGATACACTTTACAATAAAACTATTCCAATTCAATATATTATGAATTATCCAAACCTTCTAAGCTTAACAAAAAATTTTATGAAAGACACTCTATTTAACTACCATAATGCTTTGTAAATGACAAAGTACAAGCTCCTATTTGGCTAGTTAAAATTGGTCAAGAATTGCAAATAATAGAGCTTGTAGAAAAATTTCAAAATTTCCAAATTGTAATATTAAGGTAATAAACTTTTAAAATAAAGAATCTATTTAGTCATCTTGAAGATCAAATATTTTCAAGATTCCCTAAACTCAAATAGGAAATTTCTATAACACACTACTATTAAATTGCTCAAGATGCTTTTCTACAACATAAGCTCTTATTTGGAAAACCTTAATAGAAGTCTAATATTATGCAAAAATAGAGTTATAAAGGCAACTTAGAAAAATCCAAAAATTTAATGCCAAGCATGATACTAAATCATTAGCTAAGTAACTAAAAAAATGGAAAGAAATAAACTCATACAATTAAATCAATGTAGCTAAATTGATGTCTAGGGGATTAATTCATAACCACCCTAGAAGTTGTAACTTCTATGAGAAATTTAAGCCATAGTTGGCAAGTATCTCATAAGAAATTACAAATATCAAGGAGAAATAATTTTAACTTCTTATGGAAGTTATTACTTTTATAGAAATTTTAATTTCTCATAAAATAAAGTTTTATTTAACAAATGTTCATAAATTCTTCCTTCTTAATTTGTAAGCCCTACCCCCTTTAAACGTTGTGCACTATGTATGAAAAAAATCATTATTAAGGCCTTGTAGCCTTAAGATCATGTGCATCTACATGTTTACATTAGATGTGTAAACAATTTAAGGGATGTACATTTCCTATGGCCATTATGCTATGGACCATGTCACCTTCATCCCATGTTGGAGGGTAACCCTACCATTTGCTCTACTTTGGTTTACATTTGATGTCATTTCTAGAAAGCAATAGCAAATGTTTCCAAGCCCTTCATCAATGGACTCTTACAGCTATGCCTCTGGCCTTCATCCCACATTGTTTCTACAGCTATTGTTACGTCGCCATTGTTGCCATTGTTCATAGTGGTTCCATTGAAGTTGCAGGCATTAGCATTAGGTTCTGACTTGATCCAACTAGTGGAGGCCAGACATTTCCTTGTTATAGTAATCAGGGCCATTGAAATCCTTGCAACAAGAACCTCTAATGCAGGGGTCATGGATAGTAGCAATGGAATAAACATTAACTTAGATTTTCTTTTTCTAGCTGCTCTATCATTTTACCTTGTGTAGGGACCTTTGGTTCTATAGTAGATTAATGTTCTTGGCCTTTCTTGTTCTACTTTTTCCTTTTTTTTTGTAGTATTTCTATATCCATTTCCCATAGCTACTCTTCAGTGAAACAAGCCACCATAGCCAACCATACACTTTAATTATTTTTTAAAATTTTGTTAGTGTTCTGATTTAAATTCAAGTTTGTGTATGTGTAGCTACTTTAT
Source organism: Gnetum montanum (assembly GCA_015680685.1). Lineage (NCBI taxonomy): Eukaryota > Viridiplantae > Streptophyta > Gnetopsida > Gnetales > Gnetaceae > Gnetum > Gnetum montanum. The sequence continues at coordinate 303,054 of MNCI01004113.1, read as the reverse complement.
GACATTGTAGTAGGCTAATGATTTTACCAAATGTATCATTATAATTTACACATGTATATGCTACGAAATTCTTCTTCTTGTTTTCATTTTTTTGTTACTAAATCCAAAAACAAGTTTGAAGATTTTTGGGCCCTAATTTTAGTTTCTTCCTTAGAACTAAATTTGCATTATTACTGATGACTTGTCTTGGATTTAGTTGTAAAAGATACAAATTCTCATGATGCATTGATAATCTTTAAATTTGAAAACCAACATCCAAGCACGATTGAAATTTTCTTATGTCAATGCTAATGAAAGAAATTTATTGTTTTACTACTACAATACTCCTCTATGTGGAACAAGTAATTGGCTACAATCACAACAAAAATATATACTCTAGAATCATGTGATTTGAACTTGTACTCAAAGGTTTGCAGGGTTCCAAGCATACCAAGTATGTTTTTGGACATGAGCTGTGTTATGAATATTTAATAAAAATAATTCTCATATCCTAATATATCTTATAAAAATGTTAATATAATCAAAAACCCCCGATTGATGAATTACCAAAGCTTTCCCAAGTCTAATAACCTCCCTCTCACATCAAGGGCACATTCTACCACTACTCCATAAAATGGTCTTCTATGATAACACTCTCATCCCTCTCTTTGCACATTAGTTAAGAAAATAATTTTATTGGAAACATTTTTTAAATAGAAAAATAAAAATATTTTTTTGAGGAAAAATTCCCTTAAACTTAAGGTTTGGTGAAATAAAAACCTCAATCCCAATAAAACATAGGAAACTACACAAAAAAATTCTTATACAAACTATTCTATAGGTGGGAAGAGAATAGTTAAAGTAGCTCTTTTAGGGATTCTCATATTGTGAATCCTCTCATATGTAATTTTAGTAGTAATGAAGGCTCTTCTTTCTTCCTCTTGCCTAGTTGAAGCTTCAACTTGTTCTGCTTCACCCTTATCTTCAACAACTATCTTTGTCTCTTTCTCATCCAACTCTTTTGTCATTGATTTTTTAGGTTCTTCCCAAGTAGTTTCTTACGTGTCTTGATACATGAAAGCCTCTCCCCAAGAATCATCTTTATTGGACTCTCCTTGGTATTCAACTTCAATTATGCATTAATGAAAACTGCCCCAAACATTAGAATGTATTGAACAACCACCAGTGAGAAAACTAAAATCATCCAAATGCCAAAGTAAGAAATGGATTTCACTTGATGCTCCACAAGCAATTACTTTACAATAGGCTCTCATGACATGTTCTAGGTAGCATCCTATAACATATTAGATAAAAGGCCTTCTTGTTACCATCTCTCCAAGAACCATCTTTCTACCTCACACTTAAACACTTCACTTGCTTTTCATACTAAAGCGTTGAATTGAGAGATGTTATGTTTCTGAGAAATTCACATATCTTTGCATAGTGTAAGGTAAATATGAAATTCCCACCAATTACAACAACCAACTTTCCCTCTTAGCCAAAACTTATTTAGTTTTGATTGTCATACAGTTGGCTAATTGAAATTTCAGTATTTGGTTGTTAAAATTAATTTACCACTATGATGTTCTCTAAACCACTACTTCCAATTACACACATCACAAGTAATTATTACTTTGAGATAATATAAATTTAATATTTAAACTAACATCTAAAATTTAATATTTAAACAAATACTCTAATGTATACATATTTTATCATACCATATATACTTGCCTAATCATATGTATAGGATATACATACATATGTTATGGTGTTATATATATATTAAATTATATATATATATAATTTTATTACTTACTACTATGGATACTCAATATTATTATAGTTATATACATGTATATATTACTATATTATATACATGTACTAATATATATATATAGTTGCAAGCATTTTCCCAAAATAATGTTTTATGTAAAACATTATATGAAATATGCAACTCTATCCCACTTAGTATGTGTCTTTTGATAACTGTTTATTGATCTGAAATGGACCCTTCCATGTTGTCAAAAATTTATTTGGCTTCTTCATATTCCATAATAATATCAAATCACCTATTTTAAAGTTTCTTTTAAAAGCATTTCTATTAAACCAACTTTTGACTTGAGAAGAATTCTTTAATAAATTATCTTTAGCTCTATCCATTTCAACTTCTCTTTTTATGAGCAAGGTCATGAAACTCCTATTTTTATCAATTTTTTTCACACTATTTTTGCACAAAATGGGAGGTTGAACTTGTAATCTTGTTCATAACTCCTGTAGGTAAACCATATACTAAGTTATAAGCTAACATTCCAAGGTCATGAAACTCCTATTTTTATCAATTTTTTCACTATATTATAACATTCTAATATGATCAGTCCATAATGCGAATTGCCAGTAATCAATCCAATTTCTTGGGTTCCATCCATTGACTTTTTAATGAAAGAAATATGCTTTTTATTTGTAGATTTAGCTAAGACATTCCCTTGAGGATAATAATTTGAAGAAGAAAATAGAGAGATGGATTTTTCTGATGCCCACGTTATAAATTCTTCAAATTGAAAAGAAAGTCCATTATTGGATACCAACACTTTAGATAGACCAAAATTACTTAGAATCTGATCTTCCAAGAACTTAATCATGTCTAATTTTGAACTTTTTCTTAGAGTTTTTACTTTAGACCATTTAGTAAAGTAATAAATATCCATAAGAATAAAATTATGTCTAGCTCTCAAAGGAGTAATTATGCCAATAAAATCTAATTCCCATTGTTGAAATGGTTTATCCACATTCACCAAGTTTAGGGAAGCTCTAGCCTTTTTGATTTTTTGTCCATGAACTTGACATTCATAACATCTTTAAATTGTTGAACTAATATTTTGATACATATTAGGCCAATAAAAATCATAGTAGAGTATATGTTGCATAGTGGACTTAGAAGACTCATAAAATAAATTATAATGATCATGGAATTGTTTTAAAATGAGATTGATTTGATCATTATAAAAAAATTCCAACAAAACCCTTCTAAAATCCTTTCTGTATAAGATTCCATCTTTAACCATAAATTTATTTACTTTTTGGAAGAAATCTCTCTTATGACATATATTTAGATTATTTAAAGCCTTTTGTGTCTCAAGGAATTCTAGAATTTCATCATACTAGTTTCCTTCATAAGTCTTAAGCATACAAACTTCATTTTCTCTAGCCATTAACTTGGCTAATTTCATTTATTTAATAATTTTGCATATTTTCAATGAAAACTTAAAACTTTGAAGCTTTATGAGCCATTTTTCTCTTTTCAACCCACTTTTGTTTTGAGCCAAGAATTGTTTAACTACAAGTTCTATTAACATAATATAAACTAATGAGCATTCCAAGTAATATTTGAAATGTTGAAATGCCATAATGATTGTAAATTCTTGTTTCTCTATGTCTGAATAATTTAATTCTAAACCTTTTAACTGATACCCAAAAAATCCAATTAGTTCATCTTAAGCGTTATCTTTTTGAGTTAAAATAGCAGCAACTGAATCATTTGATGCAAAAGCATATAACTAGAAATCTTCCTTTAACTTTGGTTTTATCAAGTAAGGAGATTTTTTAATAGCCTTTTAAATTCATGCTAAATCTTTCTTTAATTCTAGTTTTTTCTTTATTGGGATGTCTTTCTTGAGCATATGCATTAGAGGTTTAGTAATTTTAGTGAATCCTAGGATGACTAAATCCATTACTCTTTGAAAAGTAGCTCTAGCATTTGATAATCCAAATGGCATTCTTTGGTAAGTGAAAGTTTCCCACTTGGTTATAAATGTTTTTTTATATCTATCACTCTTATCTACCATAATTTGGTTATAGCCTGAAAAAACATCTAAGAAAGAATATACTTGACAACCTAAAACTTTGATCAATATTTTATAAATTCTAGGGAGTGGGTACTTATCAGTTTTAGATGCTTCATTCAAATTTTTGAAATCCACATAAAATCTAATATCAACATTCTTTTCTCTTACTATTATAAGATTAGCAAGCCATGTCAAATATTGAACTAGACATATAATTTGGGCTTGCAATAACTTTTTGATTTGGGCTTCCTTGGCTAGTTCAAATGATGGATTGAATTTCCTTTATTTTTCTTTAACTATCTTACAACCATTTACTAAAGGAAGTTTATGTGTCATTACATTTGGTCTAAAAGCTTTAATATCATCATAAGACCGAGCAAAATTTTTCAAATTATGTTTCAAGAGTAAGAATAAATTTTGCTTGAAAACTAAAGTATCTTCCTTTTTGATATTTAACATCTTTGGTATCTCAGTAGATCCAAAATTCACTACTTCATAAGCTTGATCATTTGTATTTTGTATATCTTTTTTAGCAAGCAAATGTTTGCTAAACTCATGTTCATAATCAATCACCTTTTTGGGAATGGAAATTTTCTTAAACCTTGATGTTGTTTAAGGTATTATTTGACTTTCGAATTCCTACTTATTTCTTAAGAACCTAAGAAATTGATCATCATCTTTGAATACTTGTAAATGCTTTATGTTATCTAGTACTGATGAATGATGTTCATTTTCAATCACTACCCCTTTGTATGTTTTTAACTTTTTCACATCTAATGTTGAAGCTACCTTTGCTAAATCATCCACTGTATAGTTATCTTCCCTACATATATGTTTTATTTTATAGTGATGAAACTAATCCAAAATTTTTCAAACAAGTTGTTTATAAGTACACAAAAATGAACTTTTGACTACATAATTTTCCTTGACTTATTCACAAATCAATCTTGAATCTCCGTTTATGATGATTACCTTGATTTCCATTTGTAATGCTATTTTAATTCTAATACACAGAGCTTCATATTCATCCTTGTTGTTAGTACAAGGAAAAGATAGATGAACTACTTTGAATAATTCTGTGGAGTTATCTTTTACTAGAACTAATCCAACTCCTACACCTTTGGAGTTACAAGAACCATCAAAGTATAGTTCCCACTTACTCTCATCTTGAGATTTCTCTTTTTCCAAGTTATAAACTTCTTGAAGTGTGCAAATTTTTGATTCAAAAGCTCTTATTTTAATGAAATTATTCTTTCCATTTAAGGTAATTTTTTCATGCATCAAAGGTTCACTGTATATATATATTTGATATGGCTTCCCTTCCAAGGTAGCCACATGTGTGAATAATCTATTGATATGTAATTGGAGAAATTCTTACTCCAACTTCTACTCAACAAAAGACTATGTGAATCTAGGATGTTTGCTACTTAAATAGTTTACTTTTGATATGGGGTTTAGAAGAAATTTCTAATAGAACATTGGGTAACTAACCCAAAATCTTCACTCTACTCTTGTCCACTTGAACGATCTTTTTATTGGATTTCTTGGGAGTCAAACCAAGTTTTTTGCATATGGAAAATGACATAATAGTAGAGGTAGCTCTAAAATCAACTAGACAATTGTGAAGATATTTTCCCTTTAATTTCATTTTCATAAGAAAAGAAGGAGCTTCTTTATTATGAGTATAATCATAGCTAGTTTTTGTTGTCTTATCAATGTTAGACACATAGCTTAAATCTGACTCTCCAACTTTCTTTTTACTTTTAATCAACTCTAAAGCTTTTCTTTGCTAATCTCTTATTTGTAACAGTTGATATATGTTAATGTTGGCCTTGACATGTTTAATATCCTCAATTAGATTATATTCTCTATCTCCATAAAATCCTAGTTTCTTCATCCATTTATTAAGAATTTGATTTTGAGTACTTAGCTCTACTTGATCTTATTTAATTTTATTCTTTTCTCTTCTACTCGGTTCAAAAAACTTCCTCTTAGTAGATAGGTTAGAAATGATGTTTGAAGGCCAACAAGTAGTTATGAAGGCCTAGAAGTAGTTAACCTTTCTTTTAATTGATGATTATCTCCATTTCCTTCATTGTTATTCCACTCTTCATCTGACGATATATCCTCTTTAGAACTTGACCAAGAAGAGGTATCACTAGATCCATGGTTAGAAGATTTGCTTGTGTAATGAACACTAGATAGCTCATTATCTAATTTAATATCAAGGAAGTTAGACATAATAAGATCATTTTCATCCTCATCTTCTAATAACTTAGTATCTTAATGCTTATGTTTCTTATTTTTCTTTTCTTCCTTGATTTTAACTTTCACCAAAGCTTTTACTAGTTTCACTATTTTTTGGACAAGTTTCTTATTAACTGTCCTTTTTTAGATTCTTTTTTTGAAACTCTTACTCTACCTTAATATCAGATGGACCCAATAATGCTTTAAGTTAAGCAAGATCTTGCATAGGAATCATTATTTTCTCTTCTTTTAATTGGGTTATGATAATCTCTTCATGATTCAAGTTCAACTATTTTTTTAATTGTATAGCTTCACTAAAGTAGTCATTCAGTATTAGCAAGTTTGGAGTTCTTCTTAACCAAAATGAAATATTTGGATTCATAGCCTTAAGTATCTCTAAGGATTTCATCTAATGATCTATATTGTCTCTGAGAGAGTCCTTAAATTCTTGGAAACTTAATATTGAAATCTCTAATTGACTCTTTCAATCCTTGTTTAGCTTGTACTAATCCATAGTACACTTGTTTTTGATCTATTTGATTGCCAAATCATCCCAACTTATAATACTATTTCTTAGCAAGTTTGAATACCAAATTTAAGCCATATCTTTTAAATTTTCTATAAACAACCTACAAGCTTAAACTTGGTATTAAATATTTGAATGAGCTAAAGCTAAGTCAAATAAGTCAATGTATTCTTCAGCCAAGTAAGCTTTTCCAAGAATAAAAGACTCTGGAAAATATTTGTAAACTACCTTACGAATATCATTGTAGTTTTAAAATCCTAATGATATAATTCTTTGCCAAGGATTAACTAGTTGTGGATTTGCTATCTTACTAGAACTCATTTTGATCATTGAACTCTTATATTTTTTGTCCATCTCATATAGGATGATAAACTAGGTAGAAGAGTGTAACGCTGGAAAATGTTAGTTGCTGGAAACACCGAGAGGATTTCCATGTACAAAGTTTCAACCCTAGATTCATGTGAGGGCCATGTTGAAGAAAATGAATCCAAGGTGCCCTGAATGGTCTTGTTGATCAGAAGGGACTTACTTAGTTGGTAAATTTGTTAATGATCGTGTAACGAAATGATGATTTGATGTGAGAATGTAATACCAATCTGACAAGAAAATGATGTAAACTATGCAAAATGACTATAAAAATCAATGTAAACAGGATGCAATGAATCAAATTTAGAAAATGCGTGATCCCAAGATCTGGGATCTATCTTATGGAAAAATATGATGAATACAACGGGATTTGCAAGTGGACTCTGGTTTGGACGAAGTATCCACCACCAACAAGAAGCTATTTAGATATTAAACATGCAAAAGGACAATCTACCTTGTTCACTAGCCAATCTGGGTGTAAGTGAGTTAGGCTCGAATAAAAATGTTTACTAACTTGCAATCTATGGCCAAAACGCTTGTCTCTATTACCGTCAATGCTCTTGCCAACTTTTGTCAATTGCCTCAAATTTTTTGACCTCTTTTTATTATTGCCAACTCTTTTTTGTTTCTTCACCAACTCACCAAAAACCAACCAATCCTTTTTTGCCAACCCTTTGAGCATTGTCCACTGGGGTATTTATAGGATTAGTGTTAGGATAAGAATGCGGTTTAGCTGACATGTGTCCTGGGCCCACAGAATGTCGTTGACCTGGCGTGCTGCAGCTGAAGCTTATGACACTACGCTGTGCTATGCTCTAAAGCGTAGCATAGTGTAACCACCCTTAAGAAATAATTTTTAACCTTGTCTTTCATGTTGAAGGACTTCAAGATCTTCAGTGAAAAGAAAAAACTATCCCGTGGCTACGCTGCGATACGCTGGGAAGCGTATCGTGGCATAATGACTGCTACTGTTTGAGTTTTGCTATCCTTGTTGTTGCGGCCATATCAACTGTGTTGTTTGCGTGACGCTGCTCTACGCTGCATAGCGTAACATGGTGTAACACGCAAAAAGTTAAGGTTTTGAAACATGGTTAACTTGAAAATTTGAAGTGTTGTCACCATGCATCCCTTGTTTTGTTCTGTCCTCCTGAAGTCTACTACGCTGAGCTACGTAGCGTAGCGTAGTAGGTCCTCAGCAAAAAAAACAACTTGCTGAGATGTGCAACTATTTTTTGGTGCTTCCATTGCTTGGATGTCTTGATGTTGCACTTGTGGGAATCCTTGCCTAAACTTCAAGACTTTGCTGAATCATCGAGGTCTTGAAATTTCATGGTGTTTCAATGGCCCCTCTTTGTTGACATTTGAAGGGCTTGCCCGAGAGACGTCGACAAAGAATATTAAACACTACAGAGGTAAAGACACCAACACTATTCATCGGCTACTTCTTGGATGTTGCTCTATCAAACCTAGAAGTGTGAAGGTTGGGAGCGTAAGGAGCAGAAGAGGGATTTCACAAGTGTGAGGGAGAGAGGTTCGGGGAAGACTTAAGTGTGAGCAGGATACCTCACAAACATGTTATTAGATAACTTCTCGATAGTGTTTTCGCTAGAGGTTACACTGTTGCACTGTATATGTGGGACTTTCTTGGGTGAGTTGCATTATGCCCATAGGGCTTGGACAAGTTATGTTTCATCCATTTTTCCTAGCTTTTCCCTGCTTTTGTTTTCTTCCTACAGATGCATTCCATGGGGCGAGTTGCATTATGCTAGTTCATGTATGTGATGGTTATCATGTGAGAAAGGCTCCCTGTATGTTTACATATTGTACAAACGGGAGGAGCAAGTAAGGGTAGTTGCATGGATAATAGAGGAAAAAGTAAGGTAAGGTGTCTGGAGGGGAAAGGGAGGGTCTGCACTCTCAAGTAGTCAAGCTACTTTGAGAAGCCACCTCGGAACGCTATGACGCCTCACCCTCCTAGTGAATTCATCTTTGAACAACGCTGTTGTAGGAAGTAACCTGCAAAATGTAGCAAAGAACATAGAACAAAAGCAATTTTCCTAACCACTGGGAAGGCTATTGAAACAAGTGCCATCTGAAGTGGAAAGGAGAGCACGCCATAAAAAGGGGATCGAAGCAAAAAAGGCAATGGTCCCTCTGTTGACACCACAGCTCAAGAATTTGCTGTCGACAACTAGGTTCATCTTATCCATCCAACTAGGCAAAGAGCCAGTCAGATGAATCTGGGAAGCCAGACCTTGATGGCAGTGGCGGCTGGAGGCAACCAAGGCTATGGGTGACCATAGTTTCCTTGGGGCTTCATCTGGCGATGCTGACCTCAGGAGCTGCAATTGCTAAGCGACTGTTGTGGTAGTAGCTCCGAGGGATCAGTAGTATGCCCTTTGGCATATCTAAGAAATCAGTAGAATGCCAGGGGGTAGCGACATTGCGTCTATTCCAATGCCCTACCCATTCTATCTGATGGGGATGTCATGCAAAAATGGTCAGGCCCGCTTTCGTGGATGGTCTATTGGAAGATCCCAATTTTAGGTCCTAGTAGACTGTTGTTGCTGATTTTAAGTCCCAACAGACCATGGTCCCGATTTAAAGTCTGGGCAGAACAAAGTGTGCTAGTGTTCAGATCGCTAAAGTCTATACAGATGTGTATTCCTCCTGTTTTCTTAGAAACGACAATGATATTTAACACCCAATCTAAGTAATCAATTGCACGGATAATACCAACTCGATATAGCTTAGTGATTTCATCATGCACTACCAACATGATTTTGGGCTTAATCTTCTGTGCTCTCTATTTAACTGCTTTGATACGTGGGTCTAACACGATGTTGTGCTATATTAGTTGCGGGTCTAAACCCGGCATGTCTTTGTACGACCATGAAAACACTGCAATGTTATGTTGGAGAACTCGAGACATGTCGTTTTGCATTTGTCGGTCAAGAAGAGAGCTAACCTTCAGACTTTTGCTTTCTCCTCTGTGTGTAACCATCGAGACCTTAGTGAGGGGATCCTCGATCACATCACTAGCCTCCAGGTCTAGGGTTTGGGCCAAATGTTCTGGCCAGTTTGGGAATACTTCCAAGGCTGCTATGGTTATGTCATAGGAGGAGGCATCGATTCCTATCATTGCAAGATTAGGCTATCTAAAGATTTCCCCGTACAGTCCTGTTAGGGCTAGGGGTGCAAGCAAAGATTCGTCCATTTGCAAATCGACTTGCAAAACCGCCAAGAAAGGAAGTAGTTAAGTTGTTTTTGTTAGCATGGTGAAATGATACAAGGCTTTAGAGGTACGTGTCAAAAAGGCTACCAGTTTAAGGTCGTAGCAGACTGTTACAATATAAAAAGTTTGTTAGAAAATAGCAAGCAAGGAAGGTTTCGTAGGTGCTAGCTTAAAGTCCTCATGGACTATGGCTAAAAGTATGATGTGGTGTGTCTAATGTGGCAAAACAGCTAGTTTAGGGTCTTTGTAAACCATAGTTAATGCAACCGAATTACGAGACGATAAGTTGTGCATTAGTTTAGGGTCTTTTCGGATCATAGTTAATGCGATATCTATGAGAATAATGGTGCGATCTTTACATTTCATGTCAAACTAACATTACTGCACTTCGAGAAGGTTCCACGTTGATCAGGCATGAAAACAACAAGTTCTCACCATCACGCTTATAAGTAGATGGTTCCTCCTTAAGGTAAACTGCAAGCATAGCGAAGTTGAGTTAGGCTAAAGCAAAAGGAAAGCGTAAGTTGCCGATTTCGTAAAGGTTATTCAGGTGTAAGAATGGCACCGAAGACTGAACGCAAACACACCAAGTTGGCCAAGATCGATGAAGTACAGGAAAGCCTGGGGAAAATTTTCAAGGTGTGAGTTGAAACTCAGGAGGCTCCTCCACTCACCCAGTAAGTTGTTCTTCACCTTCCTTGTGTGATATATGCGTTGGGTCATTTTCGTCGTCATTGTGCTGTAATTTGTATTTGTTTCGAAAATGTGCACTGCACTGGGTGTTAATACCTGCCTATGCTAGTTACACTATGGGAGTTTGTAATATTACCCCCATCACCGTTGTCAGAGATAGACCTTACACCATTGTAAGGGTTTGGGTGGTTTTGGGTAATGCATCTCTAGTGTAACATGTGATTCTCTGGGAGTCAAAGTAGCGAGAACCCCAGTGTTGCGTAACAGATTCTTGTGAGCTTTTTCGATTTATTTTGGCATTGTTAGCATGTCTAAAATGTTTTCTAATGGTAATGTGTTTTATTGTAAAGGGTCACGCTAAATCCCATCCTGATCATTTTGGATATTGTGGGCATTCTATGCTGTCTAAATGTCCCCGTGGCCAACGTTCCTCCTCCCCATTCTCGTGTAGGGGAAGAGTCGATTTGGTTCCGAATGGGCACACGGGAGTTCTTGCAATTCTTGTTGTGTAACTTTAGTGTAATTTTTTGGTCGCATCTGTCGATCGAGATGGCTGCCACCATTTTGGAAATGCTGCTGGTTGTGTCAACATAGAGCATCTTAACATTTTTGGTGGATGGATCAATCGAGGCCATAGGTAGGAGGGATCGTGAACAACATGTCAAGGATTTAAGGCACTTATCCTAGATCTAGGAGGTGCCCAAGTTTAATTATTATCACGCCTATAACACGTTATTTGTAGCTCATCATCTCATCACCTATTTTGAGAACCAACCTGGCACCGTGTATTATGCCGGCGGGTAAGTGTTGTCAAGGTGGTATGATTTGTTAACTGTTATCTGATTTTGTGTTAGATGTAATCAGTTTTTTGTATTCTGTGGCATAGGTTCTTTATCGATGTGGATGGTCTTCAAGGTGATACAGACATGTTATCTATGGCCCAAATAGCCATAAAGGAATTCACTTCCATCAACAACATATGTGATGGTGTCCTGGGACAACTAGGATTTGAAATCCAACACTACCCTACATGGTATGCCAAATTCTTTATCAAGTGTAGAGACTCTAGATGGCTGGATAGGGAGTGGACTTTAGATCGTCCTATCACCATTGATGATGTGCAAGTGAAATTTCCACCGTTTCCTTTGCCCTTTAGACACTGTAAATTACGCTACGCTGATCAACTGTGTGACCCTACGGGATGAAAATAGTGTTTAAGATTTTATTGTTTTGTTGTTTTGTCTAACATATTTTTTTTTTGTATTTTATGTTTATAGTTAAAGAATCGTGGGAGGTCACAGTGATAGCCTCTGGGAGTGACGTAGCCACCATCTTCTTCTGCTATGTTGATATACATGAGGCACAATGTTGGCTTTGCCACAGAGCAGCCCTAGCTGCCATAACCCATAACCTTTGAGAGGCTAGAATGATGGAGCTATTTCTAGTTGTAACCCCTGATGTCCCAGTAACCAAAATGTTGGCCCTAATCGACTCCTTCAGCGAACAAGCCAAGCATTTTCACACGTGTGTGCGTAACGTGCACGTGAGTTTTGATATTAATGCTCAACTGTTCACTAAATTCTTTGGTGTTCCTTCTGGTGGCCTCTTGGTGGGAGAGAAATCCAAAAAGAATTCTAGACATCAGAAGGACATAGAGGAGTGGCTAGGGACTAAAAAAGAGCAGAAAGGCATGTACGCTGAGAAGATCTAGCTAGAGGTGGCTGGCACCATATACCCCATCTTTCGTGCTCGTGCCTTCCCCAAGATACTCTCCAAAAGAAAAATCCTTGGAATAGAGTAGGCTTGTATCATGTGGGAGGTTATGGAAGAGGGAACATGATATAACTGGGCCAAGCACCTTGCTAAAGGCCTACAGGCTGAAATGATCAACCTTCGTAAGAAGCTTAAGTCTCGTTTGAACGTGCATTTTGCCTTCTTCATAGCTTGTTTGTGGAATTTTTCCGAATCCCTGGTGCTTCACAAGGATGGAGTCTGGGTGTAGCAAGATCATAACTAGATCTCCAAGGTGTGGATTTGTCAGGTCTTCCGCACTGTCTGATCCCAAGATCCTCCTAAAGGTATTGGAGAGTTTCTTTCAATAATGACTAAGGATTGGGTGGTGCCTCCCCTTCGAGGCCGAGACAACATGGGTGGGGCACCCCCTTCTAACATTGGCAATGCCTCAAAGGGGAAGCACCTAGTAGCAGAAATAGTAGCCTCATCAATTCAGCAAAAAAAGCATCGTTCGGTTGTGGATTCTCTCGGCCCGATTGGTGAAGAGGGGAGGAAACTACGCATTAAGTTTCATAGGAGCCATCCTCCAGCTGGTAAGTAGAGTAATACATGATTAGTTTGTGTATATTACACTATGTATAGACATTGTTTAGTTGCATAGTGCTCATGAGAAGTGAGTAAATTTTTGCTAACTGTGATGCGTTCTACAGGAAGAGAGAAAGATGTGGAGGGACTGACCCCTGAAACAAGGGCCATAGTCTTGCAACGTGGGGAAGGGGTCCGAGTTTTGGAAAAAGAGGCCCCTATTGACAACATGGGCGGCATGTAGGCTCCTATGCTTGAAGGGAAGATGAGTGTAGAAGATGCCATGAACCTTTTGGATGGGCTGGAAAGGGAGTAACAGTTCGTCACTGGTGAGTTTGACTGCTTGCTTGACCTTTCTTTGATGGGCAATCCTCCTGCTATTACCCCTGAGGGTTTGCTAAATGGGAGCTTTGCATTATTGTGGTGTCTCAAATTTTTGCTTTGTCTACTATGTTATGTTTAACTCATTTTGTTTGCATAGTAGGCACTTCTGATAACAGTGGCGCACCTTCGTCAGCAATCCCTACTCAACGTTGGGCTGAGGCCCTTGATAAATTTACCTTCATGGAGGGAATTGTTAATGATATGATCGGTCTCTTGGAGCAAATTGATCCTAAGATTGGTACATCACTGTTGTTACGTAGGAATTGTTGAAACTGTCACATTATGTCATCCTGTCGCATCTAACTGTCATCTCGTGTTACAACATCTCACCTCAAATGGGATTCCAAAGAGCCCATCAATGTAGATGCTACCCCTGAACCCTCACTAGAGGTGATCGAAGTGCCACGCCACATTTATGATGAGATGCATAAATGTGCATTGTGCTTGGCCCGTTCTCTATGGGAGAGTTAGAACATCAACGAAGATATCTAGAAGAGGTTGCAGAAACTAGAAAAAGTGAAAACCGCCTTAGCTACCAAGGTGGAGGACCTTGAGTCCAGGAATGAATTTCTGCAAGCTTGGGATACCAATGATGGGGATTGATGAACTGTCGTGATCGATTACGCCCACTATTGGATGGTGATCAAGAACAATGTCCAAGCCAGCCATGAGCTCATCGAGCAATGAATGCAAATGGATCTCCTAGCCCAGAAGAACCAAGACTTGAAGGAATTCAATGCGAGGGTCTAGGAATGGGGGCAGGCATAAAAAATTCATAAACACATGTATAAGCAAGAATGTGCCACCTACTGTTGACATTACAAAGATTCCGTGGTTGAAGCGCGGTCCCTTCGGTTATTCCTTGATGTCATTGATGCTTCTGGAGCATATGAAAAGTTCCAGGAACAAGTGATAGTGAGTGTCTCCCCTGAGAGAGAGATGACCCTCCCTGGAGGGGAGACCACTGTCCCTTCCTTTTTCTCTAAGCCACCTCAGTGGACTCCTGTGGAAAAGGGGAAGGTCAAGGTTGGAACTGATCTAGGAGATGATGTTTGGGCAGACCTCACTAAGGACGAGATTATGTGACACCTATCAGTCTGCTTAGAATAAATTCCTTTCACGGATGATGCAGGACCATCATAGGTAAGTTGTCCGAATGTTGTATTTTTCATACGTGTGATTTTGATTATGATGCTAACATTTTCCTCATGTAAAATTGTAGGATCGGCATGAAGAGGATACCCATGAGGAGAAGCCTCATAGAGAGGATCACCACCATGAAGAGGATCTACTCGAAGAAGATCTTCATGAGGAAGATCCTCATGAGGAAGATGTGGGGTTGGATCAAGCAGATGGAGGTGGTCGTAAGGGGAATGTGTAGCGTAGCAATACTAGTCAAGGATTCTGTGTAGCATAGCAATATGGAACTAATTTTTGTTGTAATAAAAGGTAATAAAGAAGAATGTTTTTTAAGCCAGTTAATGATGTTTGTAAAAGAAAGGTTTTAATTTTGTTTTATGGAAAAAAACACTTTATCAGAAAGGTTACACGTTTTAGGCCACTATGGGCTAGTGATAGTTTAAGGCCATTTTAGGCTAGCGAGGTGATAGTTTAAGGCCATTTCGGGCTGGGCAATCACACATGGAAAAGAATAAATGGAATTGCCAGTTTTAGGCTGTAGCGGGCCATAACTAGTTTAAGGTCATTTCGGGCCGTTGAAGTGAAGAAGCGTAATGGTAGAAGATGTAACATGAAACGATAAAGAATGTAAACAAAGTAAAAATAAGCAGTGTGGACTGATGTAACATGCTACACTAGCATGTTTGTTTGTTAGTTTTTCAGCTGCTTCTTTATCATTCGTAGATTTGACGATGCGTATGGACGAGGAGGCTTGTTACACCACTCCTCTATGCTATCATCCTCTCCCTAGAAGGGTAATTCAGCCCAAGTCAAGCTTTCATTGGCCACTATGTTGGTATGTTCAACTGTTGGGATAGGGGTTTGATCTTCGGGGATTTTAATCTCTAAACCTTGTTCCATTTCCACATTGTTGATAGCTTGAGGAGTCATCTTATCACCGTGGATGATCACTTCCCCTCTCGCATAGGGCAAGTGGATCTCTTGGTGAATGGGTGATGAGACGGCCCTTAACTGAGCCAACCAAGACCTCTCCAAGATTAGATTGAAGCCAAGCATCTCCTTAGCAATGATAAATACTACATTTGTGGGGAATTGATCCCCTGCTACAAAGTTAATCTGTACAATTCCCTTAACTTGCACCCATGCCTCGTTAAACAACTTCAAGCATGACGTCGTCGTGGGATTGATCTAGTCGATCAAACCCAGTTTGTCCACTATGGGAAATAGAATGACATTGGCAGTAGCCCCATCATCTATGTGTACTCTCTGGATCCTGTACTAGCTAACCTAGATAGTGATGAACATGGACGTTGTTGTCACCTGACCCTTTTCTAGGTCATTCTTAATGGACTCATCATAGAATTTTAGTTGCGAAGGTCATGGTTGTTCAGCAATAGGGGGAAGCATGATCGAATGGATTGCTTCTTCATCTACTGGTAAACTTTCATCCACTGGTATGGATGCTAGCATGCGAACAATGGCTTCACGATGTGATTGGGATGTCATCAGTAATTCATACAGGCTTAACATTGTATTTTTCTATTTGAGAGCCTTCTTAACTTGCGTAAAAGCATCATGGAGATTATGCCCATGGTCTGGTTGTTTGTTTCCCTTCTCTTCTTCCATTCATCCCAAGAGACGGATCTCTTGGGAAGGAACGATTTCTGGTTGAGGGCTGTATTTTCTTGGGTAGGGAGAAGATGGCTGCGTCTGCATAACGTCATCCTATTTAGAGGAAAAAGGATCTAAGGGAACTGAGGCCAAAGGGGTAGGCTTAGGAAACCCCAGTGTAACGTAGTCCTTGGCTATTTTATCTATCACACACCCTTCTCTCCTTATGGATTGAGGTTGGGGCATTGACTTAGAAGTTTACCCCTGCATAGTAGGAGCAGCTGACGGCTTTGGCACCCTAATGACAAAGGGTGCCTTAGGTGTGGGCATAGGCAAGGCTACGACTTTAACTTCAATCGGCTGCAGAACAAACTTCTAAGGTGGAACTCAGAGAACAAAGGATTGTTGTTGCACCATGCCCATCGAAGTCAATGGGTTTTTTGCCTAAGGTGGACGAGGAGGCACGTGCAGCAAGAAGGGTTGCTACAGCAGTGTTGGGCCATTGCCATCCATACCCACCACGTTGATAATGTACCCTCCATTATTTTCATTCAACGGGTCTTGGTACATGTGCATAGATTGGTTTTCTGGATGAACCGAACTACTATTGTCAAGGATCAGCTTGCCTTGGTCGATCATGCATTGAATGTCATCTTTCAATGCCCAATAGTAGTCCATGTCGTGACCACACAATTGGTGGTAGTAACAAAAATGGTCCATCTTGAAGTTCTTGGGAATTGGTGGTTCATTTGGTAGGGCTAAGGAGGGATTCTTGAGCAGTTCACAATGCCATCTGTGGCATTTCAGAGCCTTCTTAGACACCTTCTTGTATTGAATGTGACCAGTTCCCAGCAGTTGCTTCAGAAGTTCTAAAGGCTTAACGGGTACAGCCGTATATTTTGAGCAGTCTTTACGCTCAAAATTAGGCTTTGGCTAAGGCAATGTCTCAAGAGCCGATGTTGTTTGCTGGTCAGCATTGTTTGAGCTAACTATAGCCTCAATAGGTGTCGTAGCTATCTTTTTGTTGTTATTTTTATTTTTAGCCTCTTCGGCCACAACTGCTACCATTATTGCTGCAGCCTTACCCTTGTCTTTGCTTTTTTTGTGGGCATTTTTATAGGCCATATACGCTGGGCCTTTGCTAGCCTCTGCCGCATCTTTGATGCTCTTAGTCTGAGTGAAGGCTTGGCTAAGGGAGCGGGGAGCGAGGTAATACAGTTTAGACTTAATAAAGTCGTTGATTTCCCCCTTGAAAATTGCCAACAGATGGGCCTCCGCGATGGGCTTGCAGATTTCATTCAAGGTGGCACTCCACCATTGTATAAACTTTTGGACCGATTTAAGCAAATCCTACTTAAGTCCCATTAACTAGTCCAGCGTGACCTCTGGTTTCAGGTTGTATTTGAAATGGTTCACGAACTGAGTCAACAGCTCTTCCAAGGTCGAGATGGAAAAGTGTGGAAGTGCATGATACCAATCCAAATCTTTACCTGTTAGGGACATAGCAAAAACATGGATAATGATATGTGGCCATTGTTGTAGCAACAATGAATTTGACTTCATGATAACGAGATGAGTGTTGGGATTGCCTTCTCCATTGTATTTTGTGAATTGGGGAAGTGGCATCCTAGGAGGTAATGACAAGATGGGAACTACTAGACTGATAGGATCATCATGGTAGAAATCCATGACCTATACTATATCGAAACCGATAGCTTTGAGGTGTTTAACCTCTTCTGTAAGGGTTTGAATAAGCTGGAAGGCATAATCTAGACCCTAGGACAAAGAGGTTGGCTATGGAATAATAGGTGGAGCCACAACTGGTGGCAGGATAGGAGCAGTAGCATGGCCTGTGGGCAATGTTGGTGAAACTGTCCCTGTAGTCAGTACTGCCTGTGTCATCCACCACTTGGTAGGTGGTGCAAGCAGGGAAAAAACCATTGATTGTGCCATAGGATACATTTTTTGTGTAGTCGGTGGCACAGACAATGATCCCGTAATTGGATTCACCGCCTGAGCGACCTGGTGTTGATGATGAGGAAAATGGGACATCTGTGTAGGTTGTGGAATAGGGGGTGATGTATTTGGAGCCCACCACATGGTAGGGGTGGGTCTTGCCACTGATGATGGAGCAGGATTGAAAGCTGGGATGGATGCAGAAGCTATGTATAATTGTTAAGTGGGTACTATGTGCATATATGGTAACGTAGGTGTAAGTACATGATGCGATGGGTTAGCTGACTGTGACTACGGAGGAATGGACTGTGAAGGGATAACATCTAGAAAGAAAGCCAGAGAGAAGAAATGCTGATGTGATGCATGCACAACATGGTTGGCGGTAGACAACAATAAAGGCGTAGTGATCATAAAAAGTGGATTTGCATGGATCGCTATGGAGGAAGGAGCCATAACAAAGCTAGTGTGACTGCCTCCCATGGAGTGGGAATCTATGTCCTCTTGCCCATTGTGAGATGCTTCATCACGAAACATCGTATCTTGTTGTTCCGTTGATGCCCTGGCCATTAACAGTTGATCCAAGATCCACTGTTGCCGGTCCGTCAGGGGTATGGAAGCATTAGGTGAAGGAACGAATTCCTTTCCATTATAGTATATGAACTCGTATTCACCTTTCTCTTCGAGTTCCTGTGGATACATAGGCAGATTCACCATAAGTTTGGCACAAAGGAAGTTGTAATGTTCCATGTGCTGAGCGTGCCCCTCAAGCTCTTTGTTTTGAATCTTAAGGGATTGGCGTGGCCGCACCAGACTGGTCGGTGCCTTGATAGCAGCAGGCATAGCCTGCATTGTCCCGTGACTTTTGAGACTAGCGGTGGAAATGGTGATGGTTGTCATAGCCATTCTCTACACAGCTAGAAGGTAATGCTAATGGGGATAGGGATCACAAAGGCAAAAGTAGGCTAAAGGCAAACATGGGCTTTTTGTCCTACTGGATTCCAAAGGAATCGTCTGAGCAACCAATCTGTACCACACGATCATGTAAAAAACCATGGAGGTATCATGTTTACGCTAGTCGATAATGGGTATAGACAACTTATAGGACTACCCATGAAACGCAGATTGAAGGTTCAGGCCCTCCTTCTAGCGCTAGAAAACTGTAACACTGGAAAATGTTAGTTGCTGGAAACACCGAGAGGATTTCTGTATACACAGTTTCAACCCGGGATCCATGCAAGGGTCATGCTTGAGAAAACTAATCCAAGGTGCCCTAAACAGTCTTTTCGATCATACAGGGACTTACTTAGTTGGTAAATTTCTTAATGATCGTGTAACGAAATGACGATTTGATGTGAGAACGTAATATCAATCTGATGAGAAAACGAGATCTACTCCAAGATCAAATCTTGAAGGCAATGAAAACGATGTAAACTATGCAAAAAAACTATAAAAATCAATGTAAACAGGATGCAATGAATCAAATTTAGAAAATGCACAATCCCGAGATTTGGGATCTATCTTATGGACAAATATGATGAATACAATGGGATTTGCAAGCAGACTTTAGTTTGGTTGAAGTATCTAAGACCAATAAGAAGCTTTAGAGATTAAACAAGCAAAAGGCCAATCTACCTTGTTCACTAGCCAATATGGGTGCAAGGGAGTCAAGCTCGAAGCAAAATGTTCGCTAACTTGCAATCTCTAGCCAAAAAGCTTCTCTCTATCACCGTCGATGCTCTTGCCAACTTTCATCAACTGCCTCAAAATTTTCGACCTCTTTTTTGTTGCCAACTCTTTTTTGTTTCTTCGCCAACTCACCAAAAACCAACCAACCCTTTTTTGCCAACCCTTTGAGCATTTTCTGCCAGGGTATTTATAGGATTAGGGTTAGGAGAAGAACTCGGTTTAGATGATGTGTTTCGTGGGCTTGTAGAATGTCGTTGACCTGGCATGCTATAGCTGAAGCTTGTGAGGCTACACTGTGCTATGCTCTGAAGCGTAGCATAGCGTAACCACCCTCAAGAAAAAAATTTTAACCTTGTCTTTCACGTTGAAGGACTTCAAGATCTTTGGTGAAAAGAATAAATTTCCCCGCGGCTATGCTGCAATACGCTGGAAGCGTATCGTGGTGTAATGACTGCTACTATTTGAATTTTGCTATCCTTGTTGTTGCAGCTATATCAACTGTGCTGTTTGCATTACGCTGATCTACACTGCATAGCGTAACGTGGCGTAACACGAAAAAATTTAAGGTTTTGAAACATGGTTAACTTGCAAATTTGAAGTGTTGTCATCGTGCATCCCTTGTTCTATTTTGTCCTCCTGAAGTCTACTATGCTGAGCTGCATAGCATAGCGTAGCAGGTCCTCAGCTAAAAAAACAACTTGCTAAGATGTGCAACTATTTTTTGGTGCTTCCATCGCTCGGATGTCTTGATGCTGCACTTGTGGGAATCCTTGCCTAAACTTCAAGACTTTGCTGAATCATCGAGGTCTCAAAATTTCATGGTGTTTCAAAGAGGTGATCTTCTTATCCTTCTAGTCTTTACTCCACTACTTGTTCCAAACTCAAGAACCTTCTTCTGATGAATAGTCAATCTTAAGATTAAAGAATTCTAAATTTTCTGAAGTACTAGCCTATTTGGTAATTAACTTAAAATACTAGCCAATTCTTTCAAGATCTCCTAGTAACAAAAGAACTATCAGTGTGCTAGGATTATGAATTTACATAACAAACTTTCTTTCCCTCCTTCTAGCACTGAAAAACCTATTGACAACCATTTGGGACCACTAACAATTTGTGGCATCTCGTGAATGGGATCATGTGAGGCAAAGGTCTTTTTCAAATAGGGTTTAGGTGCTTGCTAGTCTCTAGCAACACCAAAGCCTAAATACCTCCAAATAGACTCAATGGCTATGAAATAAATTAAACATGAGTATGCGTTTATTATTGTGAATGATGAAATGGTTGGGTTGTGTATGAAACTATATGATGAATGATGAATGATGAAGTTGTAACTTTTATGAGAAATTTAAGTCATAGTTGGCAAGTATCTCATAAGAAATTACAAATATCAAGGAGAAATAATTTTAACTTCCTATGGAAGTTATTACTTTTATATAAATTTTTATTTCTCATAAAATAAAGTTTGATTTAACAAATGTTCATGAATTCTTCCTTGTTAATCCATAAGCCCTATCCTCTTTAAAAGTTTTTCACTATATATATATAATCATTATTATCACCTTGTAGCCTTAAGACCATTGCATCTACACATTTATGTGAGATGTGTAAACAATTTAATGGATGTACATTTCTCATGGCCATTGTACCATGTAACACATTACCTCCATCCCACGTTGGAGGATAGCCCTAGCATTTTCTCTACTTTGGTTTACATTTGATGCCATTTCTACCTAGCAATTGTAAATGTTCCCAAGCCCTTCACCAGTGGAGTCTTGCAACTACACCTTTGGTCTTCATTTTTCATTGCTACTATTTTTTGGCATTGTTGGTAGTAGTTTCACTAAAGTCATAGGCGTTAGCATTGGGTTCTAACTTGATCCAGTTAGAGGAGGCCAAGCATTTTCTTATTTTCATAGTCAAGGTTGTTGGAATCCTTATAGAAATAACCTCCATTGTAGGGGTTAGGAATAGTGGAAATGGAAGCAATAACATCCTGGATTCACTAGTGGAGTCTTGCAACTACACCTTGTGTAGGAACCTCCAGTTCTCTAGCATATTCGTGTTCTTGGCCTTTCTTGCGTTGTTTTTCCCCTCTTTTTGTAGCATTTCTATATCTTGTTCTCATGGCTACTCTTGATGAAATAAGCCATCATGGTAAGCCATACATTTTAATTATTTTTATTTAAAAATTTGTTATTGTTCTGATTTGAATTTAGGTTTGTGTATGTGTGGCTACTTTAGGACATTGTAGTAGGCCAATGATTTTGCCCAATATATCATTATAATTTACACAAGTATACACTATGAAATCCTTCTTTTTGTTTTCATTTTTGTTTATTGCGGAATCCACAAACAAGTTTGAAGATTTTTGAGCCTTGATTTTAGTTTCTTCCTTAGAACTAAATTTGCATTATTACTGACAACTTGTCTTGGCTTCAACCATAAAAGATACAAATGCATACGATGCATTGATAATCTTTAAATTTGAAAATTTGTAGCCAAGAACTCTTGATATTTTCTTATGCCAATGCTAATGAAAGAAATGTATTGCTTTACTACTACAATACTCCTCTATGTGGCATAAGTAATTGACTACAATCATAACAATATTGTCTACTCTATAATCATGTGATTTGAACTTGCAGTCAAAAGTTTGATGGGTTCCAAGCATAGCAAGTATGTTTTTGGACGTGAGCTACATTATGAATATTTAATAAAAATAATTCTCATATCTCAATATATCTTATAAAAATGGTAATATAATCAAAAATCCCCTATTGATGAATTACCAAAGCTTTCCCAAGTCCAATAAGTTCCCTCTTACATCAAGGGCACATCCTTCCATTGCTCCATAAAATGATCCTATGTGAAAACAATATTTAATGTAGAAAGAAGCAAACTGCTATGATTATTGGTTTTAGATAATGGTATTGTGATAGATCCTGAAAAAATTAAAAAAAAATCACAAATCTTTCACCATTTGTATATCTTAAAGACAAGAGCACCTTACAAGGTAGACTCTAATCCATTTGTCATTTTATAGATAATCTTATTGATTAATTTCATCTTCTTTCTTAGTGATGAAGCATCATTTTGCTACATTGGTATTGTTGTGTCAAGGCAAATGCCTTAATGTAGATGCCTCGACGCATGCCATCACATCTATTTGAATAAAAATTTAATTTTTGTCAACTAGAATATCGGATATCCAATATCAGAGCCCTAATATCGAATACTTGATATCAAAGACTAAGAAGTGATGTCAGATATTCATTATTATGGGATGTGTGCTAGCTTATAAATATAACACTTGGGTGCATGGTTTGGAAGTATTTTGTCAATAGTGTAGCTAAACTCTTGTAGTTTTATTCCATAATCTTACAAAAAAATCAGTGAGTATCTGCAATGTGGATCTAAGTCAATTGTATGGTATCTTATTCAAGTGGAAATGTACTTGGACACATTTCATGGACAGTAATAATATTGAGATTGATTCTTGTTCATTGCTGCATTTTGACTTAGATTAAATTTACTTTTAATACAATTTAAATTCTATGTACTTAGTTAATATTTATGTTTTCATTCATATTAATGAAATGGCGAAATAAGCACAACTAGTTTCGAGTGTAAACATGTATTTTCTTGGTAACCTTATCAGTGTTATTGCTTGGTTCACCCAATAGCATAGTGCTTGGTAATCCCAGTAGTGGATATGTGGGTTTAGAACATGTACGACAAGCTGGGAACAGGCACTCATCGCCTATAGGCTAGTTTAGACTTTAATTTCCATTGTTAATTAGTTTAAATAATTGATTTCTTTATCATCATTAGGAGTAGCATAAAGTTGAAACAACATCAAGAATCATATGCCTTACTTTGGACTAAACCATATGCGAAAAAGCTACAACTGGTCCAAGTGGGAAGACAACGAACTACGATTAAGGCCTAATGATATAGATGCCACCACTAGTCCCATCCAGAAAATCTAACTAGATAGTATGTGAACACTTGTGATTTGTATGGTTAGGCATCGAGGGTAATTACAACTCCTCACTTAGCTTTTCAAAAAATCTATAACTTTTCACTAGGACTCAAAGTGTCAAGAAGCTTGGATGTAATCATGCATACCATTACCAAACTTCCTACCCTTCATCTCCCATAATTTGATCTTCATTTTTACCTTTAGCTTTCTAATTCTAACCATTGTATTACAATCATTATTTGTTAATAATGTGAAGATGGTGTTGATCTTCCTATATACTATATCTCTTATTCCTTATTTGATTGTGGAATGCATTACAAGGATAGGAAATTTTTTTTCCTATGCCTTATCTTTGCTTTTATAAAATGATGACACTACATATAGGGAAAAAGGTGCATGTCATTTATTGAAACAACATCTTATGATATATCACTACCAAAAATACTTCTAACTAAATTTGACTTATCCTACATTACCTAATACTTTATTAAGGAACAAACTATAGTAGATCTTCTTATATCAACTCCACTGTGTTGACCTTTTGGTATGCCAAAACTTTAAGGAAAATAAAGAAAAAAGAATGTTTATTATGGATGTTATTTTTATAGGACAAGAATAAGAACTCCATATCATGGACATGGACTCAAGGAATCATGGCTATCAAAGTAAAATACTTCATAGGAAAAATGAAGACATGGACAAGTACAAAGACTACAAACTAAATGAAAATGTTCCAGGGATTGAGAGGAAGCTAAATCAACAAAAGAAATCCTCAAGAACTAGAGCTCAAAAGTTGAGAAGACATCTCGAAAGGAAGTCAATCACAAGAAGATGTCTCCCAAAAATAGGATATGCCTCCTTTGAAAAGAAGACGTCTCCCCAAAAATGTCCAATTTTAAAAGGAGATGTCTTTCTATAGTTGAAGTGAAATACAAAAAGACATCCCAATCTCAAAGGATATGCCTATATTACCTATTAAATAGTCACTGCATGAATTCAAAAGTTTTTTCAGAAATTTTGATGCTATAAGAAGACTTCAAATTATTTAGTATTATGTAAGAATTATAAACATCAAAGATATCATTTTCTATCTTATGCTATTGTACTTATGTACCTGAATTATCACATCATTTGTTAGATTTTTTGTGGAATTGTGCTTCATTGTACAAGCAATTTTAAATTGAGTTACAAACTCTCCTTATGGTTCTTTTTCTTCTTTTTCTACCCTAAGGGATTGATGTGCTTCTTGCAAGAAGACATTCTTATAGAGCTTGTTGGGATCCTATGGGATTGAGTTGTTTTGCTATGTTAAAACACTCTAGAGTAGAGCTCTATTTTGTATAGGTTGTGGATCCTTTAAACCACTCTTGAGCTTGTTGGGATCTTCCAAGTTTGAGAGTTGTCGTAGTGACAAAACTCTTCTTAGTAGAGTTCAAACTTTGTAAAGGTTGTGGTGTCCTTGAAACCACATTTTGGAAGAAAAAACATCCAGAGGTGTGTAAGAAATCTACTCTCCAAGTGTAAACTATGCAAGTTGGGAAACCATGTAATTCTTGTGTTTTTTGTAATAGGTGTTGCTTGCAAATTGGGGAACTTATTCATCCCCTCCACCCCCCTCCTTCTAAGTTCTCAGTCCTCACACTATCTAAACCTTCCCTTGTAACCATCCAATCTCCCCCCAAGAAATCAAATAAGGAAGAAATAAATTGTCTTCCAACTATGATATGGATACATGAGGATTTTGATTTACATTTTTCCTTTAATGATGCTCAGACAGATCAAGGTTCCAACATAGCTTATGTGCTTTATCATCAAGGTCTAGATTCCATTTATCAAACTTACAAATTTAACTTTCTATGAACTAAGAATATAGTAGAATATGAGGGTCTTAACCAAGGTTTTCTCTTAGCACTTTAGCTTGGAATTAAGAGTCTTTCATTCATGGTGATTCCTAATTGTTCATACACTAGGTAAATAATGAATATGCTTGCAAGGCCAAACATCTTTAGACTTATCTAGACTTAGTGAAAAATTTAGTTGCTTAAATTTGTGAATGTTTACTCACACATATTCATCAATTAGAAAACATACTCACTAATGCATTATCTACTTTTTTCCTTCTTATTCATCTTGTTTTTATCAAAGATCATCTATCTTACTTCACACAAAATGCATCCATCACTCTCACAAGTATATAATGTATTGGCATAGTTAACTTAGAAGAAGATGAATAATACAATGATATTATATAATATTTACAAACTAGATAAACTCCCAAAAACCTATCATATTCATAAAAATATACTCTCCGTAAACATTCTAAAGTATTTTATATTGTTGATCCTAATATTTTATGTTATATTTTTGCATTAAGAGTTCTTCTATGTTCTCTAAGTTATAATGAGACATAAGTAATCTTAGAGAAAGTTCACTTGGGTGTATGTGGTGGTCACTTAGATTCATGGTCTCTAGCTTGCATCATTTCATAAGATTACTAGTAACCTACAATATCTAAGGATGCACATACAATAGTTAAGATTTGTGATACATATCAATGTTTTGCTTTACTTATTTATGTTCCATCTCCAAAACTTAGAAATTTTGAAATGATATGGTTCTTCCAGAAGTGGGTGCTAGACCATATAGTCTCTCTTAATTCTCCATATTTCTTTGATCTTCATTTTATTTTGACAACCATGAATATCTTACTAAGTGGATTGAGGCCATTCCTCTCAAATTTGAAAGTTCAAACTGTATAAATCATTTTATTTTGGACCATTTACTCACCCACTTTGGTATTCCTATCTACATTGTAATCAATAATAGATCTCAATTCAAGAGTAAAGAACTCACCAAAGTCTATGAACAATACCAAATCATCCATTTATTCTCATCTTCATGCTACCCACAATCTAATGGTCAAGCTAAGTCAACCAATAAATCTCTCATTCATTTACTTAAAACCATGGTTGAAAATTCCCAATGCAATTGACATACTTATTGCATGTCCTTTGGATCTATCCTACCACTTTTTATAATGCCACTAGCTAAACTCCATTCACGCTTACCTATGAATAAGAAGATATGTTATTGGTGAAATTGGATGAACCTTATCTTCATGTAGCCTTGACTAATTGGATAATAAATAAAGAGAATGATAACATGCAGTGTATTAAGCTAAAGATACCTGATGAAAATCATAAGTAATTAGTTATTAACATCCAAAACCATCAATAAGATATGCACCATCACCATGAAAAGAATGTTAGACTTAGAAAAATCAAAGAAGACAATCTTGTTCTTTGACATTTTCCTAATGGCAAGAAAACTAAGTTCTTGCTAAATTACCAAGATTCCTTCATCATCATAAAGAGCCTCAACAATGGAGCATACTACTAATTAGATTCATACAGAAATTAGTATTTATATTTAAAAAATAAAAAAAAGGAAAACATAAAATATTAGGTTTTTCCAACCATATTACTTAATTTACTTATTCTTATTGCATTATTTTAAACCTTATTAGAAGTACATTCTAACATATTTAATGGGTTCCTAAAGCCTAGACAATTCATTGACAATATTTTTGGCTCTTTAGGCTTCTAAAATTGGTACTTTTGGGATTTATAAAATCAACATTTTTTGTAATTTTGGAACATCAATAGGTTCATGACATACCTTAGCATCTCTGAGTAGCCTTACATATCTAGTTCATAGTATTTTATAGACTTAGAAGTCTCTCAACACTCAGAAATCATCATTTAGACTCATTTTGGGGTTAGTTTTACCATCTTGGAAGTTGAAACTTTGGACTAGGAAAATTGATAAATAATTTTTAACACTAGTGTTGATATTAGCATTAGTATTAGCATCAACACCATTAAAGCTTGCATCATTGCTCAAATCAACTTTTGACAACATTTCCAAGTCTCTTGGGCTTCTAAACTTCATCTCAATAGCCTTCAACGTTAGTTTAGAGATCAAACAAGATATAAGGAGTTCAAATATTATAACTTAGGAAAAATTCCAAAATTTCACTCAGTACTAGTAACACTAATGACAATGCCAATACTAGGATCACCATTTTTTCCTTTACTAAGTAACATCATGTACCTTCATTGTTGATCTACATTATCATCTCTAGGCTTTTCATGCATTGTGGTGGCATTTGGCCTCAGTTTAGAGACAAAATAAGGTCTTAAAGGTTCAAAATTCTAACTTTGATAAAATACCAAAAAATTTACTAAGTATGGATGATGCTAACACTAACATCAACATTGGCATTAGTGTTAGCATTGTTGGTGCTTGCATCATTCAATTCATATCATTTAAGCTTAGCATTTAATATGTTCTTAGCATCATTAAGTGTCATTTAGGAGGTCAAATGAGATCTCAGAAGCTTAGACTTAGCACATTGACAAATTTATCAAAATTTTCCTAAGTGCTGGTGATGTTAATGCTAACATCAGCATCATCATTACCTCAATAGGTCACAATACTTGCCAAGGTTAAATGTTAAACTTATCATTTTCAAACTTAACATCAACTTTAGGTAAACTATACTTAACTCTAAGTTTAATTTTAGTGACCCTAAGTTAAAAATGACAACTTTAGACCTATAAATATAAGCTCAAAACACAAATTTTATACCAGTTTCTTGAGATCTAAAAGCACTTGTAAGGATTTAGAGGATTAATATCATGAGTATCTAGTATAATAATAGCATTCATGTGCTCTATAATCATCTTCTATAACTTTAGCATCACTTCCATAGATATAATGTTCAAGCTTCTACAACATATTTCAAAGTTAGAATTTTTTTAGCTCTAGTATCAATGATAGGACCCTTAGTTAAAACAACACTGTATTGGCCAAAAATTGATTTTTTATTGCTCCTATATATTTCCCATACATATACTAATGCTCAAGATGTTTAATTCCATTTTCTAAACTCACATCTTTCTCACAAATGGAGTTTCTATTATCAACTTTATTACACTTATGTTTTTTCATCAACACTTGTAGTTTTGGCCCTCCATAGAAGATGAACATTTGGTTACTCATTAAGAAGGAATTTTATAATTTTAAAAGGGATTTGAGATCCTTTATCCCATATCATAGTCTCAATCTTTTGATATTCTATGCTATTTACATAAATTTTATACTTAGTTTTTATTCTATTTCTCATAGTCTATTTCATACTTAGTTTATTTTTCCAATGTTTATACTTAGTCATTGTTCTAGTGATTTATACTTAGCTATTTTTAATATTAAAACTTCACTTTTTCATCATTCCTCTATAGTTCTTGATTCATGTGTGGTAGGATAATTATATATTTGATTAAATGTTTTGTACCCCTTTGTTTCATAATCATTGACATATTAAGGGTTATATCAATCCAAAGACCATTTGCAAATGCATACTAAATATTTTGATACTTAGTTCATTATGTATCTTTGTAGAAGGATGAAGAAAATTTCTATAGAAACAAACATCAAAGGAAGGAGTTGCACAAGCAAGTGAGCTACTCTATAATGGCTTTATTAAGGAATTTATTTCTCTTGATTTTCTTCTATCTATACTTGTTTATAAGAAGACTACCAATGAAATAAAAATGTGTATTTATTCTAGAGATGTTAATAAAATCACTATTAAGTATAGGTTTCCAATTCTAAGAATGAATGATATTCTTGATGTTTTAGCCAATGTTGAAATATTTGCAAAGATTGATTTAAAAAGTGAATATCATCAAATATGGATTAGGATAGTATATTAATGAAAATTAATTTTTAAGATAGGAGATGGTTTGTATGAGTGGTTAGGCATGTCTTTTTGACAAACCAATGCTTCAGCCACTTTCATGAGGCTTATGCATGAGGTTCTAAGAGATCTTATTGGTAAATGTTGCATTATTTTCTTTGATGATATTCTTGTTTATAGTTCAAATGAAGAGGAGCATATGCAACACTTAAGATTGGTATGCGTAAAGTTTCATAAGGCTAAGTTGGTGATTAATGCTTAGAAATATCATTTTATGAAGAAAGAAAGTTTTTACTTAGGTGATGTTCTCTCCAAGAACTAGGTCAAGATGAAGTGAAGCAAGATCAAGGTAGTTAAGGAATGGCCTTTACCTAAAGATGTAGGAGAGGTTAGATCTTTTCTTAGTTTGGCTAGTTTTTATAGGATATTTATTAGAAATTTTAGTTCTACTACATGCCCTATGCTCTCTTTTCCAAAGAAGAATTAAGCCTTTGCATGGAATGATGCAAAAGAAAAATATTTTTGTATTGAAAAAGAAGATTTGTAGGGCTTTAGTTTTGGTAATTTCAAAATTCTCCAAATTTTTGTAAGTGGAGAAGAATGTAAGTGAGCTTGCTATTGTAAATATGCTCTCTTAAGAGAATAAGTCAATTTCATTCTTTTTTAAAAACATTAAATGAATATAGAAAAAAGTATAATATATATGATAAGGAATTATATATTATACTTCAAGCTATTAAGCATTTGATACATTACTTACTTATATTAGAGTTTCTTTTGTTACCAGATCATACGACACTTTAATTTTTGAACTCTTAAAAGAAATTAGTGTAAAATATATGAAATATATGAAACAATTGTAAGAGTTTCATTTTGTTTTGAAACATTAAAGTAATAAGTCTAATGTTATGGTTGATGCTTTGTCTAGAATTCTTGTTGTTAATTCTAGTGTAGAAGTCAAGGATTTTAACTCTTTTACTTCATTGTAAGCTAATGATAATTATTTTGATGAAATATAGAAAGAATTATATTCTACATTAATAGGAAGAACTGATAAATGGAAGGCTTATCATATGAAGAATAAGATTTTATTCAGAAATGGTAAAATTTGTATTCCAAAATATGACTTCAAGTTCAAGTTTCTTGA
This sequence comes from Gnetum montanum, assembly GCA_015680685.1. Taxonomy (NCBI): domain Eukaryota; kingdom Viridiplantae; phylum Streptophyta; class Gnetopsida; order Gnetales; family Gnetaceae; genus Gnetum; species Gnetum montanum. Next base: position 272,177 of record MNCI01004113.1, on the reverse strand, counting down.
ATAGAAACATCAAAGTGACATGGCTACACATATGAGAAAATGCTATGTATGTCAAAAGTCCAAATATGGAAATGGTATTGATGGTCAATACTTACCTTTGTCAATCCCAAATGTTTCTTGGGAAATTTTTTCTTTGGACTTTATTTGTAGCATTCAAAAAATAAAATCTAGTCATGGATCTATACTTACTTTTATTCATAGATTTACTAAGATAGCTCATTTCATTCTATTCAAGAGTAGTAGTGACGCTTTCCATATTTCTCATTTTTTCTTTTAGCATGTATTTTGATTACATGACATTTCTTTCAACATTGTAAGTGATAAGGATGTTAATTGCACTAGTCATCTTGGATATTTCTTGGAACAAAGTTATCATTTTCTAGAACCTATCATCCTCAAACCAATAGAAAAATTGAATTTGTGAATAGATCTTTCTTGAAAATATTGAAATTTTTGTATGAGGATTATCCTAAAAGATGGAAAGTATGTTGGCAAATGTTGAGTTCTAGTACAATAATGCTTTCCATTCTAGCATTAGGAAGTGTTTCTTTATAGAAAATTATGATTTTTCATGAAGAATGATTTATGAGTTTAGAAAATTTAAAGATTATGTCTCTTTGAGGTTTTATTTAGTTGATAAAATAAAAGAGTTGTACTAATAAGTTAAGTCTTACTTAGAGAAGAACATAAAGATTATGTTTACCAAGGCCAATGAGGGCAAGAGGATAGTTGAATTCTAGATTGGTAATTATGTTTGAATTCATTTAAGTAAAGAAAGATAAAATAATATGCATTTCTATAAGCTTAGTTCAAGGATATTTGGTTCATTCAAAATAAGGGCCAAAATTAATATAAATACTTATGACATTGATTTATCTAATAAAATTTCCTATTTATTTTATGTTTAATGTTACAAATCTAAGCTCATATCATGGGAATATACTTGAGTCAAACTTGGAGGATAGTCTTGAACTTTACAAGGATGTAATTCAAGATTAAAATTCAACCAAGCTATCAAGGAAGTCAATTTTGCTACAAGAAAGGCATGCTAGAATCCCAAGAGGTAGAAATATCCATGAGTACTTGATGCATTGGAATGATGAGGAATCTAAAAATGCTATTTGGGTTTATGAGAAAGATTTCACTTTGTGAGGGCTTAATGCTACTCCAAGTGTTCATCCAACTTAAAGACAAGTTTCAATTTTAAGGTTGGAAGAAATGATGAGGATGTCAACCAATTCATGTATCATCCTCAATGCATTGTCTTTGTGTGTTTCTTGTTTTTTATATGATTTTTGGTTATGTTTGTATGTCCTTGCTAGTTCTACAAGTGTTCAAATATTAAGAAAAGCTTATTTGAGGTGAATTTTGCAATTCAAAACTTTATCATGCATGTCTTGTTATTTTGGCTACTAGCTAGAAAGACATCTTTCTTACCCAAAGATGTTTTTTACATTTTTTAGGTTAAAAATACATCTAAGAATTTATATTGCTCTCAAGAAAGATGAATTTTAAACCTAAAAGACATATTTTTAGGATTGAATGGTGTCTTCTTCTAGGAAAAAACATCTTCTCTGTAACTTTACCACATTTGGAAAAGGTGCCTTTTTTGACATAAAAACATCTTGTCCAACCATGGGATGTTTTTTTATGGATTTCAGCCAAATCATAATTACAATTTTAAATGTCAAGTAAGATGAAAATACATGAGGAAAAGTATAAATAGACATCTTGGACCTCCATTTGAACAAGTATCTAAGAAAGAGTTGTGAGTTGAGAGTCCAAGAGTCAGAAGAGGCAAAAATATTAGTGAATTTATTTGGTCATCCTTCTTAAGTGTGATTAGTTTTCTTAAGTGTGGTATGAGGATTGGATTGGATTACTTGTCATATTTTGGAAGTTACTTGCTTTATTTATGTTTATACTTACATTTTCTTAAGCAAGAATAAAGCTTTTTCTTTTCCTTTTTTGTTCAGTTTATCTTGATTTTGGTTTGAGAGAGCTTGGATTATTGAATTCAAGGGAGAGCACCTCATCACATACACAAAAGAAAGAAACATACAAACAATGCATTAAGGGCTAGGTAATATCCTCATTAAAAATGGAATTAGTTTGAAAGGAATGTTAGATAGCATAAGACTACTCCCTTCTTCTTCTCTAAGTACAAGGTTTAAACAAGATAAAAATTGAGGTTTTCAATTTGATAGACTAAAATCTAGGAGTTCAGAAAATCCCTCACTATAAGGCCCCTTCATTTGCGATTAGGCTCCTTCCAACTAATTTTATATATTATTCATTTGATTTCATCCATTATACTTCTCTACATTCATAGCAATTATAATAGGGGTTGTATCAAAATTTCTTTAAAAATCCAAGATTAAAGTAAATTATAACCTTAAAATTCTAAATAGTTTAAAATTTAGTTATTATTACAAAACATCTAGTATGAAGATAAAGCATAATATGATAGTTACATGTATATGAATACTATCATTATGCTAGCTTTATCAAAGGAAGATTAAAGAATCTAATACTTATGTCAAGGAAAATTAATGATACTATCTAAATTAGTAGATCAAAATAGAGGTAACCAAATCCAAAAAATGAAAGAAAAATCATAGCTGAATTATGGGAGAAGACATATATACAACTATAGATAGGCTACCAAACAATTCACTCATTGGAAATTAAAAGTATAATAACCTATCAATCTCAAATAATCTAATGATGTAACATTGAACAGGAAAATTATGAGAACTAGTATATTTTAATTGTAGATTGAAAAATATAAAATATAAAATAGTATTTGATATGCAATATAAATATGTTCATTAAGAATATATATATTAAAGAAATTATAAAAAAGTTAAATAAATGCTTATCGAAACTAAAGATTCCAAATACCAATTTTCTATAGTGAGAAAAATTGAAAAGCATTTACCGACATAAAGCTTCCAAAATACTTCAATCTAATCTAATTAAATAATAAAGAAAAAATTTGCACAGAGACTCTAAATTTAAAATCCTAAAACCAAACACATCTCTGCAACATAGTTTATGCCTAAGATGAATCATTTGATCTCAAACATAAGCTAATACACAATACTTCTAGCTCAATATATTTTCATATGAATGTTAGTAGTGGACATACTTTATCTTATTCCAAGAGGTAGCAAAATAAGAAAACCCAAAACACAAGGAAAGAAAAAAAAGAAGATACATAATTAGATTTGAATATAGAAAAGAAGATATTATGAAGACAAAATTTTTAAATAGCTACACATAGAAACAAGTTGTTACATTCAAATCTATCACTATAGAGATGAGTTCATAATCTTATAGCTTTTCATAAGTTTTTTAGGACCTTCTGGCAAGAATTAGCAATTGTGAAGATGTAAGGGATTAATGTCATGGAAGACTATCAAAGAAAAATGATTCTTTAAAATTTAAACTTACAGTATCTCTTCCATTGATGGGCTTCTTAACTAAGCTAATTAAATGAACCAAAATCATAAGCATGAAATTGGAAAATCCTCCATCAAAGGCATCAATGCAAATAAATCAACAATGTAGTGAAGAATGTGGGGTTCTATAAATAGGATAAGAATACCATATCTATGCACAATTAGTGGTTCAAATCGCATGAAATAAAACCAAACCTTAGAAGAAGCCCTCATGAAATCAGTGAAGAGACCTTCATTTCATATGACCATGTTAAGATAGCTAAAACACAAGAAAAACAAGAACAATGACATTGCGAATCATGCTTTCTAAGCATCATAAAGTATAGCATAAGTAGATTCCACAATATGGTCATGCCTAATTAGTTAAAATACTACACACGAATGTGTATCTTAGGGTTTGGCTAATCAAAAATAAGAAAGGTAATATTGAATGGTTTTGATTTACATCGGACTAATATGACACTAAGAATAATTTTTCTTTTTATGAATTTCTAGGGCTTAATACTTTATTAATGTTTAGCATCCTAAAAAAGAAACTTTTTTTAAAAAAGAAAGGCCTCATGATAACAAGTCATGAGTTCAAACTTAGGTTGAATCATAACTATCTTGAAAATAAATGATACCTTATGTAAATGGTATGAACCAGCCACCAAAAATCTTTAACGTTAATTATGTTATCATAGAATCCCCACCAATATCCAACCCCACAAACTAGAGTTACATCCAAGTGTAATTATGTTTAGTGATACAAGACAAATTGAGGTAATATCAAAATGTTTTAGTATCATCCTCCTTGCTTTAGTATATTTATATAGCCATTAATAATGCATATGAGGCTTTTACCTTTTTTGAATTTTTTTTTTTATATAGAAGCATATAAATGTCCATGTTTTTAAAGGCCAACTAATTTCTGTTTTCACATATATTATTTTATCTTTGCTATGTCATTTTCTCCTTCTTCACATGCATGGAGAGGATATAAAAAATCTAACATAAAAGAAATTTCTTAAGTTGTTATTACAATGGATTCAAAATGGGTAATTTTAGGAAGGGTAAGATGATTATGCTTTATAGAACATTTGGTAACCAACTCTTCCTTTTTTATATTATTTTATCTAAGGTTTCTTTCAAAGATGCTGATTGCATTGGCTTCATCATGTCACTATGGTTGTTCCTCCTTTGTATTTATAATGCTTCAAGAAATTTCAAGGGTGGAAGAATATTCTTGGATTATCTCCACCTTTATTATTACTAGTGTAAATTTGGGTCTATTTTTGCTACTTAATTCTTTGGATATTTTGAAAAAAAAATTTCAATATTTATATGAAACTAAAACTAACTTATTAATGTCATTAGACCCAAAAGATCTATTAGATAGCTAGTACATTCATATCATGAAGAACAAAAATTGGCTCAACAAAGTGGCTAACCATCATACGATGCATAAAAATAATCATACAAATTGTTAGTAGTAATATTGTATTTACCTTAAATATGGATCCACATGACAACTAAGAAAAGCATGCTACTCAGCTTGAAGTGATTTAGATCTATGTAATTGACATGTGTGTTATTTCCTTGGCACGTGAATCCATCTTCCACTTTCAATCCTTAGATAATGTGAACTCAAAAGGATTCTACTGATAAAACTATAAGCCCTAAATAGGATCTTAGTCATAATATATGTGGTTGAAAAATCTAATGAATTACCTCTAACATGGTCCAAGTATAATTTTTCTTCCTTCAACATTTGACCACAACCTTGCTAATAGTTGATGCTTTACTAACTTTTAGATATGCTTAGGATTATTTTGCTTTGCCTCTATTGATATATTCCAAGTTTTGAACCATTTTATCCACTAAAAATACCAATCTTATTCTCTTGTACTTTCAAGGACTTTTCTAGAGAACTTGGGATGCTTTGATTCTGAGAAGTTTTTAGTATAAAAAACAAATTAACAAAGAGCTTCAACTTATTTATTAATTTAAGATTTTAAAGAGGGGCTTTTAGACATTTTTAATAATAATGATAATAAGTAAAGAAAATTTAGAGTACATCACAAGATTGATACTACGTAGACATAATGAAAAGAAATATGGAAATAAAAAAACTTTTCAATTTTAGGATTGTCTACTTGAAGAATATTAACTATTAGTAAGGAGGAAGGCTTTAGTCCTAACAAAATTTACATCACTTTTCAACATTTATTCTTAAACTTAAAATAGCAAAAGAATTTGAGATAGAGAGCTATGACTTAATATCAATATTTGTATCAAAGTAAGAAATAGGTACCACTTATGGAAGATCTTTACCTCATCACTTATTATTAACCTTATATCAAGAAACTTTACAAGTAATTATAACCTTCTTGTTGATACTAGTTTAAATCTTTGAGTTAATAGAGTTCTTGTTAAAAAAAACATTTTCTTTATGAGCTATTTATCTAGGTTTTTCAAAACATTCTCTAGTATAAATAAAAATAGACATATGAGCTTCTATCTTCTCAAGATTCTTTATTATCATTTAATCATTCTTAGCATTGATATTAACTTGGTTTTTCATATCTTCAATTTTGTATTATTTGTTTCTATATTCAATTTGAACACATTTTTTCTTTCCTTTAGAATCATTTTTCTTGAGAAAAAAAGGATATTTTTTCTTTCTTTCTATATTTCTTGAGCAAAATTTATAAGAATTATGAAGATTATAATATGTAATTGGTTGAATATAAGTCTTTATTCCTGATTGTAACACCACTTCATGTTTATGATTGAGAAGGTTGATTTCAATAAAAAAAGCATCTACAAAAATGAAAAGTTATAGACATAGACTTTATATTCTTAATGGAATTAAGAAGAATAATAGTTTCTTGTTCAACTTTCTAAAAAAATAATGAAAGATTATATAACTCAAAAAAACATAGAACTTTAGCATATTCTTTAGATTGGACCTCAAAATTTGGATCATACTTATGAATGATTGACATTGCATGCTTATGTATAAAAGATCCTATATCTAGGGCCTATTGTATCATTGAAGTATTACTTAACTCAATAAGCAAAAAAAAAATGTGAATTATACCTAGCATGAAAGACTTCATTGTCATGTTTTTTCAGTACATCATTTACCTATGAAATGAAACATTAATTATGAGGTAGCTAACTCAAAATTTGAATAAACTCATATTGTAATGAAGAATTAACAAACAATGACCTATATACATCATTAAAAAAATAAAATTAGGTGTCTTAGTTACACTAAGGTTACTAGAAAAAGGCATCATATCTTTTTTCTTACCATCCTATAAATTTTCATTTTGAAAATCAATAGAAATTTCTACATTTATAAATCTCAACATTGGTTGAAGAAGTTAGGAGTAATATAGAATTCTCCATAAGAGAATTCTACAAAAATTAGATTTACTAGAGAAAACTTAAAAGGATAAAAATTAGATCTAGTTTAAAATTTTAAAGGTTGTATAGGTACCTCAACAACATTCCCCTCTCACAAATTTTTTTTTAAAAAAAGCCATAGAGATGATGTGCCAATTTGGTATATATTACAAAATCACAAAAATAATTAAAAATTAACTAATCAAGTTAAGTGCATGATCAAGGATCATCCTCTCATACCATTATTATGAGATCATTTATGCAATATGAACTTTAGACTATAAAACATAATGTAATTCTCTTATAATTAATATTTAAGGTTCCCATACAAGTTATTCTTTAGATATTAGTCATTAGTGTTAAGGTTATCTTACATAAAAGAACTTATACTAATCTTAATAAAGAGAATAAGTTTCATTAAAGTCTTAGTATAATCATATCTTTTAGATTTTTCTTTATCTTTTTTTAAGCCTTCAATACAGTGGAGGTACAAGAACTTGAAACAAGTAAAACATAGGTATACCCTAGGATATATAGTTTAATTAGAATGTTATATAACTCAACATTACCTACTAGAATCAAATCCATGACCTAGAGCTTCTAAATAAGATGTCTTACGACTAGGTTAACACCTCATTTTTAGTCTTACATAAAGTAAAATGAGATAGTAAAGGAAAATAATAATACAAAATAAGAGAATAGGAATAATTTAATAGGATTTTTTCTTTTCTTATTTTTTGGAAAATGGGATGAGAGGGTGATGATCATTGTTGGCCCTCATCTTAATTAAGAATTTATCACACTACCAGTGAATAGGATTCTCTCTTTTCTTTGTTTTTTTGTAATAGAGGAAACTTTTGTGTGTGATGTAGTTTAACCCTCATGTACGTGCCTTTGATTCTAAACTACAAGTTATTGTAGTAGGTTACCTAGATGGCTAAGTGTTCTCAAGTGGAGAGGAATTTACTTTACCTTATTACTCATGGGATAGTCATGAATCATCACACTTAAGGACTAAGGATTAGGAAAGAGAGAGAAATTTTCTAAGATCACCTAGTAATCATGACTAACTAGTTTTTTAACTTTACATATCCTTAATTTGTATAACCATAATAACAACATGCTAAGTTAGCATAAATCATATTCTTAATAATTCAACCTAACTAATTAACTATTACTTTTGGAGTAGCTTAGATGGGACTATAAAATTATTTAAAATATATTATATAATCTAATATTTGTATAATAATAAGAAATAATATAATATAGAGTAAACAATACAAAACATTACATGTCTATCAATACAAAATGACGTTATGGTGACTCAAAGCTAATGAGTCGCATTATTAGACCATGTCAATGGGACACCTTTGATGTAACCTCATCAACTGGATTTCATTGACATGATCCTATTGATGTAGGGTTTGATCCATTGATGTGTACCCATCAACGAGGCATCTTGGTTCCACCTATAAATGTATGTCTACCTACTTCATTTATGGCAATCTTTTCATAATTGTAGCGAAGTGCTTGTAGTTTTTCCAATTAAGAGTTAGAATATTTTTCTAAGTGTCTGCAGTAGAAGTCAAAGAGTGTATAGATCTTTATTCAAGCATTGTTGTACTTGAGCGCTTCAGTGTGTGTGGCAATAAAGATGAGCTTTTTGATAAACCTTACACCACTTGGACTATCTTAAGTATTTTCTTATGCATTTAATATTCAAGTAACTTACTTTAATATTTTTAAGTAATTAAGTAATTAACTAAGATAGATTAAATAGCAACACATAAATATGACCACTTCGAGCATACATTTAATGCTTGGTAATCCTAGTAATGCTTAACATTTGGTAACGCAGTAGTGCTATATGTGTTCAGGATGTGTACAGCAAGTGGAAACAGATACTTATGTTAGGATTAGTTAGACATTAGCTAGTTATTAGATTATTTAAATATTAAATTACTTTATTCTTTATTCATGTTCTTAGGTAACTTAAAACATAAAAGATGAAAATGATAAAAATCATATGCTTCAGTTACACTTAACAATACACTTACACTCACAAGTGGAATTGGAAAGACAACGATTGCAACAATTAGTTTCACCTCTTAGAACTAGTGTAGTTAGAAATCTAAATTCCTTGGAATTTGATTGGATTGCTAAGTGAACACTAGTGATTCGTATGGTTGGGCATAGGCTATACACACTGCTCATAATTAGTGCCATTGTTGGGAACTTTAGTTAGATACATGATCTATCTAGGAATTAGTGAAAATTATTCAACATCATTAGAATGAACCTTAAAGTTACAATCATTCACCATAATAAGAAAAATTGTAAAAAGAACATTGATATTTCTTCTAATCCAAAGATGTCTTCTTCTCATAGGGATGATTCTCCACAAAATTTAAGCATACATCCGATCAAAGGAATGAATGATCAAACCAGCCTATTCCCCAATAATACTAACTGGTATATACTCATCTTGATGAATATGTGCCTAACTTCACCTTTTTCCTACATCAAGATGAACAGATGTGGTGGAGAGACATGGAGGACAACATTGTGTTGCTACGCAATCGATCAATTTCTGCTATGCTCCAACTCTTGTGAGGTTGGGCATTTAAGGGATTCATGCTAAGAACATTGTGCAGGACCATGACTCCAAGGATTACCATCCCACTGAGGCACAACATAAAAGAGATTAGTAAAAATAGGAGAGGCACTATGAAGCTGTGAAGGAGAAATGGTTCAATAATCCCTTGTTCCTACTAGGCCAAAAGGATAGTGAGGATCCCTTCTCTAACAATTCTTAATATATTGACTCTCCTTCCCTTGGTTTTGATGAAGGGGGATTAAACCAGAACTTACAATCCACTATAAACAATTCTAGTTTAGGTAAGAATGGATCCCATGATCATGGGGGATCTAAAGATGGGAGTCATGCCAAAGATAAGGATAAGCATCATGTTGATTATCATTACTATGACCATTGATGAGGGGGTGGAAAGCACCATGGTTGTGCTAGTCCTTCTTCCTCTTCTTCTTTATCATCCTCTTCCTCCTCTAGCTTTGACTGAAGCCACAAAGGATGTGACCATGATGGAGGTGACCACTGGGACAAAGATGATCATAGGACCCATAAGATAAGTCAAGATCAGCAATGTGGGCATTCAATGGAGCCTTGCCATCATGAGATAAGGGATAGTAGACAAAATCATAGATACCATGATCATTGAAGAGGTCATGAATATGATGATCCTTTGCTTTCCACTCAGAATATGTTGAATATCACAGAGGTAGTGAGAACTCCAACTAGGCATGTGAAAGATAGCTGAATAAAGTAGTTGGATATGAACAATATCCCAAAGTTCGAGGGGGGATATAACTCAAATCTACAAAACCATCTTCAAGCCTTTCATGATGCATGTGCCTTACAATATGTGGAGAAAGAAGGGCAAAAGTTAAAGATGTTTCCATGAACACTCATCAAATAAGAAAAAAGTTGATACCACAACTTGGAGCCGAAATTAATTTGTAGATGGAGTACAATACTTAAGCTATTCAATGGCAAGTATCAAATGTACTCCTAAGTGTCGAACCTAAGAAAGTAGATTCAAGGTTGGTGATAGGAAACACATGAACCCTTGGATGTAGCCACAGACAGATACTAGTCTCTTTTGCATTAATGTCCTAACCATGGTTATTCTCAAAGGGAGCAACTTCACCATATCATAAATGGGCTTTGCTCAGAAACGGAGAACTTTTGGGGTCTATGCCCAAGGGAGATTGCTAGAATTAAGATCCCATCAAATTCAAAGGCTAATAGAGTAGGTTACTAAGGAAGAAGAAGAGTTGAGATAATAAGAAAGTACAAAGGAGTATAATTGGGATCCTTCCATCAAAAAAGAGGAAGTTCGGTTCTGTGACAATGAGAAGGAGGCATCACTTGATGAGATGGTGTAATCGATAACCTTGCCAATTTAGAAGTCTATTTTCTAAAATTTTGGCAAAGGTAGACAAAATGTGAAACTCTATGAATGAAAAGTTTCAAACTGGTCAAAAAATAGTAGAGGAACCCAAAGAGCAAAGTAGTGATCATCACTGTAGGAGAAGGAAGGAAGCTAAATGTGCCAACTAAAGAGGTAAGAGCAAGCTTACTATAGTAGAAGAGGTTGTGGAGTCTAAATTAGATGATGATGGTGGATGTCACATCTACCAATATGAACATCTTAAGGGATGTTATCCTATTCTATCATACTTGTAGGGCTATGGGGTGTACACTCTAAATCCTAGGCTAACAAGAAGGTAAGCACCCAAAAGGTTGTCTTATCCTCAAGGCAACCCAAGGTAGTTCCTCCAACAACAAGCCTATTATCTACATGGAGCTTCACCACAACCTTATGAGTAGTACCATCAATGGCAGCATCCACAATCATGGGGGATGGCACCATCAAGGTAGCAGTACCCTTACCAGCTACCTAATTCATATGGATATTATGTTCAACAACCCATGTCTCTGCATGACTCCTCTAGTAATGCTTCATTCCAACATCACTACTACCCTCCTAAGTACTACAGAGCCCAATCTCTAAAGGGGAAATCTACATTTTCTCATTATCCTCCTCATCCTTCTGCACATTTTTCTCCATCCTCAACTTAGCTACCACCTACTCCATTAATTCAGGATGAGATTCCAACCTAGCCACAACAACATAACACCACCAGGACTATTAATTTATAGCTAGCTTCTCAACCAAGTGGTTAATAAACTAGATCCTAAAAAAAACCATTCTTTTGAATCAACAGTCCTACAAAGCCCTCATAGAGTCATGCAGGTGATAGCCTTGCTTCTTCCTCATCCTTTGCATCCGCTCTATTTGATTTCCCTTCAAAACAATCACCATCCAAAGTACATATAATCATGTTAACTCATGCAATAATTGATTGGATAAATGTTGGTCACCTTCCTAGGAAAATATCTAATCCTAGGAGTCCCTTAATGTATTTTCAAATAAATGGAAATAAGCCTTGAAAATCTCTTCTAGATTTAGTTTTTAGTGTCAATCTAATTCCTAATAACATATACAAAGCCTAGAACCTGTCTCCACTCAAGAAGAGTAACATCCTTCTTGAGTTAGCAAACTAGTCCATCATTGTTTTGTTGGGACTAGTGGAGGACATTCTAACCATTGTCTATGGGTGGTTCTATCCTACTAACTTCCTAGTAATCTATGTTTAAAATTACAAGGGAAACTTCCCAATCATCATGGAAAGGGCTTGGCTAAGTACCATTGATGCACGATTATGAATCAAGGACATTTCCCTAGATATTTCCAAGGAAAATGCATTTGAAAATATTAAGAAGAAGAGAGTTCCATGCATCACATATAGTGATACAAGCTATAACTGTATGCAAAAACTATGGTATGTGAAAAGTACATCCATCATAGCATGTAGATAGTATGCAAATGTGTCAGGAATTCAAAGGTGCTTGTACATAGCTGCCACAAAATAGGAGGGCATCTAGTGGCTAACAATTGATCTTGAAAGTAGCTCAACAATTTTCATGGAACCAACTAAGAGCTTGATGAGTGCCTATGTTGAAGGTATGAATGAACTTGAGAAAGTTCATCGCTAACTCTCTAATGATGAACCTAATGATACTTATTGAGGAGAGTTGCAAATCCATGAAAATTTCAAACATGAGTTACTAAAGTTGAAAACTCTACCTACTAGCATGGAGTATGCTTTTCTAAAAAATGAAAAGCCAGTGATAATCAATGTCAACCTTGCTTTTAAATAAAAAGAGATTCTATTGAAGGTGATCAAAAAATTTCCAATAATGTTTTCTTGGTCATATCTTGAACTCACTAAGATTCATCCTAGGATATGCCAACATCACATCTATACTAATGCTTCCATAAAGTAAAGGATGTAGCTGCAATGGCGATTGAACCCCAAACTAAAGTAGATCATCAAGAAGGAAATTAAACAACTCCTTAAGGTGGGGTTCATCTATCCCATTATAGATAGTGAGTGGGTTAGCCCACTTGTAATTGTGCTAAATAAATTTGACAAGTGAAGGATCTGTATTGACTTTATGCTATTAAACATGGCAACATACAAAGATCATTTTCCACTACCATTTGTGAACTAGGTGTTGGACACTTTTTCTAGATATTGTTTCTACAGCTTTCTAGATTGTTATAATGGCTATAACAAAATTTAAATTGCATCGAAGGATCAAACCAAAACCACATTCACAAGTCCCTGGGGGACGTTTGCTTATAGAAAGATGTCATTTGGTCTATGTAATGCCTTTGCAACCTTCCAATGCCTTATTCTTAGCATTTTTCAACAATAGATTATTAGCAAGGTGGAAGTCTTCATGGATGACTTCTCACCTATGGTGCTATGTTTAAGTAAGCATTGGACTACCTTGAGTAGGTACTAAAAAGGTGTGTGCAAACTAATCTTCAACTAAATTAGCAAAAGATCCTTCTAATGGTCTAGGAGGGAATTGTGTTGGGGCACAGAATCTCACAAGTAGGGATTAAGATGGACAATGAAAAAATTAGGATTATTCAAGAAATAATGCACCAATCTGAAATTATCAAAAATGTCCAATCATTCCTTGGCCATACTAGCTACTATAAGTAATTCATAGAGAATTTATCTAAGATCACTAAATTGTTGGTGGATTTGACATAGAAAGATGTTCCATTCATCTAGACTAAGGAATGTAAAAAGGCATTCTAACAACTCAAGAAAAAGCTTGTAGAAACTCCAATTCTATGAGCACCTGATTGATCCAAACCATTCCACATCATGATGGATGCATCAAACTATGCCTTGGAAGTCATGCTCATGTAGTTGGAGGATCAGAAACATCCTTACTACATCCATTGTATGAGCCAATGCATTATGGATGCACAACTAAGCTATAGCACAATAGAGAAAGAACTAATTGTAGTATTGTATGCCTTGGAGAAATTTAGGCACTATGTGCTTGAATATAAGGTGTTTGTGCACATGAATCATAGTGTAATTCACTTCCAAATGAACAAGCCGATGGTGTGCCTCCATGTCGTATGGTGGCTTGTGATCGTATAGGAATTCCATCTCATGATGGTAGATCAAAAAGGAACTAAGAATGTGATTGTAGGCCACTTGTCTTGGTTATGATGGGACAATAAAGAGGAGGAGAGGCCATTTTCTAATCAGTTTCCTGATAAACTCCTCTTTGTTGATGTGATAAATGAACAAGTGCCAATTGAACATAACTAATACAATGGCATTCTCACATATCTTCTCACTTAGGAGATGCCACAAGAGTTGGACCAAAAGAAGAAATAGCAGTTTCTTTACTAGGTGAAACACATCATGAAGATCAACGAACACCTTCTACAAGGTGTGCATTGATGGCTTGGTTCATTGGTGTGTCCTTGTTGCTAATCAACCATGCATTCTTCAAGATGCTCATGAGGTTCCTTATAGGGGCCACTATGCTAAGAGATACATAGCTGTTAAGATCTTGATGCTAGGGTATTATTGGCCAACACTCTTCCAGGATGCTTACTGATTCATCTGCTCTTGTGAATGCTACCAATGAGATGGTGGAATAACTACTCAAGAGAGATCTTAGTAGTGTATATAACCACTGTAATCCTTGAACATCTAGGGCATTAACGTCATTGGTTCCATCACATCCATGTCAAACGGAAAGGCACACATCATAGTCACTATTGACTATTGTATGAAATTAGTAGAAGTAGTAGTTATCACTAATTGTACCTCTTTTATCGCTACTTAGTTCATACAATAGAATATTGTAAACAAGTTTGGGATGCCACATGTGCTAATTTCTAATAATGGTACTCATTTTATAGGTACAACATTTTAAAAACTCATGCAACTCTTGGGGGTCAAACATAAATTAATAACACCTTATCACCCCTAAGCCAATGATCAAGCTAAGGTTACCAATAGGCAGATCATAAAGATCCTAAAAATAATAATTAGAAAATATAAGAGGGACTACAGCACAAAACTCAACGATGTCCTTTAGGATTATTTCTCAACATGGAAACTTTCTAGAGGCTATTCTCCCTATGAGCTGGTGTAAGAAAAGTTACCAACTCTTCCTATTCAATCTAGGCTCTATACACTTTTAATAGCCTATGACCTTGATCTTGACCTTAGTGTAACATAGAAAGAAATACTTATAAACTTTAACATGCTATATGAGAATAGATTGATGGCCCTATCCTTGAATGAAGTGCACAAGGCATTCAACAAAAAATTTCATGACATCAAAATAAGGAAAGTCATATTTCAACCAGGTGATAAGGTCCACTACTAGAACCTCACACATGTGTCATAACAAACTAAGTTCCAAAAATTATGGTAAAGGCCTTACATCATTTATGAAACCTTTCCTTCTAGGGTCATGTTGATGTACAAACCTAAGAGCCCAAACAAGAAGCAACTGATCAACACAATATAAATAAAACCTTTTCATAAGCCCAAGAGAGCCACTGCTAGCATCACCTCTTTAGGTGGATACCCACACTCAATTTTTTGGATCTCCTACTTCCAACTTAGTCATGGGGAAAATGGCCATTCATGCTAATCATTAAGTGGTTTCTTAATTTTTAAACTTTTTTGTTTTACATCTCTTCAGTTTTACACTTTCTTATTTTACATCAATTTTTGTTTTACAACATCATTAGTACATTTTATCTTTCTTACATAGTTTTCAATTTATTTTATATTTTACTTTATTTTGATGTATTTTTCTTATGTTTTCTAATGTTATGTTTTGCTTTGTTTTCCTTTATTGCTAACAAGACACAATGATGTTGTAGTTGTTTGCTAATGGTGGTTTGTACTTAATGTTATTTGATTGCTAATGTTTGGTTTTTATTTTTGAGTTTTTATGACTAATAACTAAGACATGGTTTCTTTTTCATGGAATAGGCAATGAGTCCAAATCATCTACCCATCCACAAAACTCTATGATCTTCCTTGTTTTGAAAGTATGAGGTCCCTTCTTCCTTAATATAACTTTAACAAACTTGTAAACATGGTAGTTTCCAAACTTGGAAAGATTAAATGGATTGATAAAGGTGTGACTTCAAGGGAATTCAATGCTATTTGTACCTTTTTACTCTTTTGAGTGCATGAGTGTTTTCATGGATTTCTTACTATTTTTCTATTAACCAATAACAAGAAGTCAAAGCCTTTGCATGGTGTGGTTCACATCCAAAAATCCATAAAAACATAAAATTCATAAAAATGATGGGAATTCAAATCACACCCCTTAGATGAAATAATGAACTACAAGCACTAGTTATGGGACTAGAAAGACATGTTATCAATGCCTAATAGTCCCCTCTAACTAAGGTCATTTTCTTACTTTTTACTTCTCTTTTCTTCTCAATAAAGAATGGTGATTGATCTGTGGGAGCATTCTTGTGTCTCAAGGGGTGGACTAGTATTAGAGTATTGATGTCAAGTTATTGAAAATGGTTGGTTTTGATTTGGACTAGGGATGGACTTTATTAGGTCATTTAAACATCAAATCCATAATGGAGTTCGTGTGACCATGATTAGGAACTCCATTATACCTTCTCTTTCATCCACCAATGCTTTCCATAATCCACCTCACTATTGGTTTTCTATGTTTTGGTTTAATTTCTTAGTTTGATGTGCTAAAATTCTTAGGTAGATTCTTTTAGATTAGGTCCTTAACTTTTCATAACTAGTAATCAACTGTGGGGTCCATAGGCTCCTTGGTTTGAGGATATGTAAGGGCAAAAAGGGCATGAGCCTGCTATGGGAAGGACCCACTTGCATATCTCTTGGTTGGATTAGTTAAGTTCCTTATCCTTAAGCATTTTCACAATCAAATCTTTCATGCGTCCAATCGGTTGCATCCAACTATGCACTCCTTAAGGAATTTCTCCAACATAAAATTTCACTCTCCCAATTAATCAAGCCCTCTTCAAGCATTTCATTATGTTTGTGGCCTTTTTGGCCCTCTATAGATCCTAATTTCATGTTAAAACTCCTTGTATTTTTTTGAAATACTCACTGTGAAAAATTTTCTACATCATCTTCATTGATGGGACCCTATATGTGAAGAATTTGTGTAGACAATACCCCATCAATGGAATCCTATCGATACAAGGTTAAAAGTCTATATCTACATGGTGAAACTTTGCAAATTTTTCATATTTCAGNGGCGGGGGTGGGCGTGTAGAAGTTTTTCAACTTTTCAAAGCCAGAACCTTCCAAGAGCCATAGCTTCCTAACTATTTGTCCAATTAACTCCATTCTTTAGTCTTGTAGCTATCAAAGGTAAGCTCTTTGTCATGGGAACCACCAATCTTAAGTTTGTGGTGGAAATTTTTTTTGAAATTTTTTAACTCCACAAATATTTAACTAAGAAACCAACATTAAAACATCAATTTATGAATGTTAAACCCTTTCAACAAGCTATAGTGATCTTTTAAAAGAAATAAAATTAAAATAATAATAAAATAATCAATTTACCATGGTCCTAACTTAGCCAGTGTAACCACCTAATGAGACAAGGTACTTAAATGTTATAAGTTACACATCGTATGCTAATTCTTAGTTATGTTGTGACCATAGATGGCACCTAAAGAAAAACACATGCAGGAAGGAGGACTATCCCAACCAAGCGATAAATGACTAAGAACGAGAAGGGGTCAAGAATAGGCCCATGAGTAAGTAGCTAAAACCCATGTAATGAGATCTCTTGGGGAGGAGCCCAAAGTGGAATATGTTTGATGGATTTCCAAAGAAGTAGCCAAAACATAATAGTCACATCAAGATGAGGCACCAAGGCCAAGACTGAATCTTGAGATCACCATCACAAATGCCTACCTCAAGTAGATCACAAACAAAAAGGTCCAAAAATCTATGCTTTAACAG
Organism: Gnetum montanum; assembly: GCA_015680685.1. Taxonomy (NCBI): domain Eukaryota; kingdom Viridiplantae; phylum Streptophyta; class Gnetopsida; order Gnetales; family Gnetaceae; genus Gnetum; species Gnetum montanum. The sequence continues at coordinate 254,355 of MNCI01004113.1, read as the reverse complement.
TTGAAATTTGGCCTCTTCTTAGAGTTTGCACCTTCAAAAGTTAAAGTCCAATCACAAACCTCTCCCATTTGGGCCATCATCACTTCTAGCAAGGAGTGGTACATGGGGAAGATATATTTATCTTGGAACAATTGGTAGGCCAACTCAGTGGTCAAAATCAAAGACATTTCCATGTTCTACTTAGTGAAAGAAATTTCAAAGCTCCTTGGGTTACTAGAAACTACATCAACCTTGCAAAAATTCTAATGTAGGTAGATCCAAACATCAAGAAAGAATGGATGCAATGATGTTATGGAGTAGATCATAAGAAGTTTGGTGCACTCACCATAGCAAAATGTGCATACTTCAAGATTGTGATCTTTCAACTCAATCCAATAGTGAGGCCAAGCAAGATCATAGCCTTCTATGCTTGTGTGTGTGCTACTCTAAGTAGTAGATTCCTAGTCAATATTTTACCATTGATCTATCTTGAGATAGAGAAGTTCTTTAAAAATAATGAACATGAAAGTAAGGCACTCCCCTTTTAATGCATCATCCAAAAACTACGTAAGAGGGAAGGCATAACCCATGACACAAATGATGCTATCCAATGTGCTCTAATAGCTTCCTAGGTAGAGATGATGAAGGATAAAGTGCCTACAAAATTCATCCAAGAAGAGGAGTAGCAACAGCCACCTCCACCACCCACTCATGAGATAACACCATATTTCCACACTACCCTTGAGCACATGCATGAAATTCGAGAGTAGCTCTTATAACAATAGTAGTAACAAGCAAAAATAAGTGGTGATGACCATCTATGTACAGACCAACAATGATCCACCTCAATGAAGTGGCTCAAATCATAAGTTAAATGGAAGGTGGAGGCCAATTTCCTTAGCCCAATGAATGTTGGTGTCCACAAGGTCAAATCCAAATTCTTGAGAGGTAACAGTGTCTCTCTCACAATAGTAGTAATTCTCAAACATCTCTAAGAATGCTGCTACCTTTTTGATGTATCTAGAGGAGGGTGAGGGGGCAACTGTCTTGGTGATGTAGTACCATGGGTAATAGATGATTGTGGAAGTGGTTGTTGATAGAGTTTCTAAAGAGTTGAATGCAACAACAATGTCTATACAAGATGTTTGTGCATTGAGAGATGTGTAGACATTGACAAGAATTGTTAGCGGAAAATTAAGTGTAGTCTAGCATGAGGAATTGCTAGACCAACTGGTGGGAATCAGACAACTGATGGAGGGGAAAATGTCTTTGACCTTATAGATACCATCACTACAACCCAGTTGAAGCTACTTGAAGTGAGGGGAAAATGCATCATGATGGAGGGACAACTCAAGATAGCCAAGGTAGAGAACCAATGTTTGGTTGTAGAGGTTGTCGAATTGAGAGTCTACCTCATTGATCCCATGTTGTTCAACCCAATACTAACATGAGATGAAGATTTTTAATAGCTTTAGGACAAGCTCAAAAAGGTTGATAATGCCAAGGAGATAATCATATTTGACTAGTCCTTTGCCAACACCACAATGCATAACATCTAAATAAACTTGGTCCAGACATGTTGGGAGAATGAGATGTGGATGGTAGAGAACCATTACCTATGGAATGTTGATGCACAGAAGTAGTAGATGGAAAATTTTATCCATCAACAGTAGGAGAAGCTAGCTAATGTGAACATAGAATCAAGGAGATTAGTAGCATAAAATAGAAACCTCTCCATGGAGGATGTCTGTGCCCTTCACCAATAATCTAGAATAGATATAGCTGCCTAGAACAACAAGGCCCTTAAGTTTGTGAGGGTCAAAAATCATTACATAGATTAAGTTGGTTTATAGAAAGAAGTTAATGAAAAGCACATCCAATTGGTGAAGGCAGAGGTAAATGAGGATCTCTAGTAGCTACAACAAGGACACAATATCTGGAAGCCTATCTTTGATGGGTTGAACACATACAACCAGGCACAAATCTGCATGAAGGAGCTACAGATCAAGGAGATGATTGAATACATGAAGGTTTCCAATCTTTGTTATATAAACCTGGTGATGCTAACTACCAAAATATTTTGAGTTATCATCTTCTTAATCCTATCTAATGTGATTTTTTTTGATGGATCTACTAAATTATTACCTTCTCAATGGTATTTAGATATACATTTAATAATAACATTATTTGTAAGTCCAATTTATAAATTTTAAAGAAATAAAAATAGGAAAATTTTCTACTAAAGTGTAAGGGTATCTATATTTAAAAATTATATCATTTTCTAGCAATGGGATAACTTCATGAGATGTTATGATTCTAGTAGTTTTCAATTGGATGGTGATTAATTGATTACCCCTATAAAGGCTAAAGTTCATTGTGAAAAAGCTTTGAATTCTATAATTAGTTGTAAAGAAGTTGAGCTCTTCAAGTCTCTTCATTTAAAAAATTGGCATTTCATGAAATTTTTATCAAGGTTATAAGCATTCATAATCATTATAGGCCAATAGCAACCAACTCTCAGAATCTTATGAACCAATGAATGATATCCCACATGTCCTTCATGCAGTTTTTTAAAAGTATCATTAGCTTGATTTTGATCTAAGCATTTAAGATAGATTCCTTCAAAATTTTTCCTAAATAATTCTCCATTAATTAAGATGAACTTAGAACATTTTGAAAATAAAATTTTTTTTATTATATCTAGTTAGGAATAAAGGACCTTGCTAAAAATTTAGATAAAACTTGATATATTTGTATCATGGAGTGTGTAATTGGTTAGAAGCAATGGGACATTATCTCCCTCAATGAATAGCATATGAAGATGTTTTGACTTTTGGAGATCATGGATTTCTATAGTTAAAGCTTTATCCATTAATTTGGTAGAACATGTTCATCTTAATAATTTAGCTACTTTACATTGAATATCATATTCTTGGAGTTTCATAATCTACTTAGCATGCTTTTCATTGGGATCTTATAGTTTATCTAACATAATAGTAGCCAAATCAGAAATGATAACCAAAACCTTAGAGCTTATCATGTAGTAATGAAACCTTTTTAAGGTTTTAATAATAAAATATAATTATTTTTCTATGGGTGAGTATTTCAATTCAACATCTTTTAAAGGTGCAGACATGAAAGCTAGAGGTCTCTCTCCTTGATCAATGATATCTTGGATTAGACTGACCACAATGGTAACATTACTATAAAAAGCTTACAAGAAAAAAATAGCTTCATATTATGAGAAAGCTAAAATAGAATCATCTATGATATATTATTCTCTCATTAGTCAATATATGATCTAGGAATTTACCACTTTGGACACCAAAAGTTAATCTTTTAAATTTTCAAAGTAATACCAAATCATTACATCTTACAAAAATGTTTCTAAGATCTTTAAGGTGGGTATCACAATCTTTAAAGAAGATATTTAATTCATATTAATAAATAATAATGCATTTTTAACAAATAATTTAAAAATTTTATTCATATACCAATGAAAGAGTCAACTAGTCTTTATAAAAACAGAGAGCATTTTGGCAAATTTGGAGTATTGGAACCTAAAATAAGTGAACAATAGGTATACCCTAAAATATATGAAAAATTTGGGATGTTGGAACTTGAAATAAGTGAAACATAGATACACCATAACATATATAGTCCAATTATAACTTTATATAACTCATCATTGCCCATTGAAATTGAACCCATGACCTAGAACTTCCAAATCAATGTCTTATCACTAAGCTAACACATCATTGTTATAGATGAAGTCTTATATTGGTCTTTATTATTTTTTATAAAGGAATTCTTATAGTAGTCATTATTATCAACTAAAATTTTATTATGTCTTGAATATCAATTCAAAAACAAGTCTATTTGTGTATTGTTCTTAATTTGTAATAACTTCCATAAGAGGAAGTACATAGTTATGTTTAATACAAGAGCTATTTAAATTGTGTAAATTGATACATAATTATTACTTCCATATTTATTTCCTAATTGGTACCAAATTTGATATTCATCTAGAATGTCTTATGGGATAGATGATTTTATATTCTAATAGTTTATCAATTTATACCTTCATTAAAGATTCTATCTTGGAGTTAACTAGTAAAAGTTTTTATATAAATGGTTTTGTTTCAAGTTTGAGAGGCACATTATGGAATATTATAAAGGAATTAAAGTTTTTAAGATCTTTATTAGTCTATTCTAAGACATAATTAAATTCATGTAATAAATTGATCAAATTTTATTTTTCATCTGTGTGTAAATAAACACCTATTTTAATGGGATGTTGTTGTCCTTTCTTTAGAATTTGAATGATTTTAGTCTTGACTAATGTTTGTTTATTAGTATTTTGGATGTTTTCTCAATTTTGATATGTAAGTCATCAAGTATAGCTTTTCATCTTGTTATTTTTGGAGAGATTTCATTTATGAAAATAATATCCTTTGATATATCTTCTTCATTAACTTAAGATATCTTAAGGCATTGATCACTATATTTATTTTAAGAAGATAGGAATTGAGAAATTTTAACAATCATAGCAAAAAATTGGAAGGAAATAATACTATCTAAGATAGAGTAGGATTTAACTTTTTTAATAATAATTTTAAAATTTTTAGAGTCATATCAAAATGGAATGTCTAAGGCAGTTTTTGTTTGAGCTAACACATCATGAATATAATTTTCTTCTCTTGAAACATCTTCTATAGATATATGATGAAATTTCTTAAATATTTCAAGGACATAGGCTTTATAAGCTTTCATAGTTGAATCTTTATCATCAGATATTTCATTAATTTGGTTTACTATAAGTTGAAAATCATGATAAATTTTAATTTGAAATAAATCATAATATTGGACAAGTTTGATCCCATGGATAAGCACTACATAATCAACCATGTTGTTTGTTATATGTATAGAGAAATTAATAGCATTTAGGATTAGATATTCACTAGGTGATATAAGCATAACTCTAAACCCATATCCTTTTTTTGAAGAAGTAGCCTCTAGTCTTAATATCCAAGTATTTAAACCAGTATGATCTAAAAAATTAGATCTTTGATCGATATAATAGTGATCATCATCCTAGATTGGTTTGTCTCTTAAAGTATCAATTGCTAGAATCTTATTTATAATTTATCTTTCCCTGATGATGAAGGATTATAAAAAATTTATTTTTTCATCATGTTGGTGATAAGGTAAGATATTTTTTATAGTTCTACAAATTCACCAAAAGTTTTATAATATTATGTAATGATGGAAAAACTTGAGTTTGAAATCAAATCAATTTGTGTGAAATAGTTTTACCTTAAGATCCATAGTCCTTGGAAATGATCTAAGATGTCTTAGGTGGTCTAGTTAATCATCTAAGATAAATGAGCAAAAATAGGTAAGAAAACAACCAAATGATATATCCAATGCTAAATCTATGAAAACTGTGAGAGAGAATAAAAATGATGTGGCCAAAAATAAATTGCATACTTTTTATTAGAGATTATAAAAATGCTATGAAATAGGTTTGGAAGGTATAGATTGTTTAGGGATCTCTCTAAAACTATCATCTAAGACCTAGTGCAAGTAGGTAGGGTGCATTTTATGGCTGATCTGCACACATCTATCTCAATTACTCTACTATTGAGAATATGTTGCAATACGTTCTCTCATGTTCTTTGTGATCAGCACTAGATGAAGGCTTTAAAGACTGCAAAAGTTTCTCTGTGATAACCAAGTCTCCAATGTCCCGAAGGTTTCCTTCTTACCCCTAAAAAGGTCCCAAAATGATGTCATTTCTCACTTAAATAGGCCACAATTTTTTGTTTATGAATTGATTAGGTTTCGATAAGTTTCCCAGATGGTTACATAGTGTTTTTGATCATTTTTATTGTCCAAAACTACAACATTTTTATCACCAGCATTTTTAAGTAATTTCACTTGGAATGCCAACCTTTTTGACATTGTGGGGCCTAATTATGCTATTCTAGTATAATTCATGGTATTTTTTATGTTTCATATCATAAAATACACTTTACAAAGTGGTGCTAAAATAGGATTTTGATAGGACAAGATCACTAGGTAACTTTTTAAAGGGAAATTAAGACATTTTTTGTGCTCAAATTTGATCAAATTTACATGATAGAATTTGGTTACAAGGATTTCTAGTTCAAAACTAAATTTTATTTGAGGTGTTTGATTGTCTCCTCTTTGTTTATGTCTAGAGGATTAACCCAAAAGACATCAATAAAGAATGTGAAATACTATTGTAGGTTCATCACTAATGCTTCTCTCTCCACAATTGATTCTATAGTTATCAAATCATGCCAAGCAGTGCTCATGATGAAGAAGTAATGTTAGAATGGAATGATGGTAATTTAAAGTAAGGTAATGGCTACACATATGTACAAAGATGGCTCAATAGTCTAATCCAAAATTCTAAATGTTTTAACATCATGGTTATGGCATAGTGATATGTTTAATAGCTAAAGAGGTTTTCATGCTTCATGCTTGAACTATTGATTATTGATGATGTTTAGAGGAACTAGCACTTTATTATTGGCTTCTTTGATCACTTGGCTCTTTTTTTTCTTTTTTCTTTTTTTTAGACATTTGTTTGTTTAAATTTAGGCTACATTTTCCTCTTGGATTTTTTGATATTTTTCCCTTTTTATGTGGGAGTGAAACCTTCTTTAGGGTTTACTACCAAGGCTGAACTTTTTTTTCTCATTGAATGAAGAGTCTTAAATATTCAGCAAACTTGATTAATTAAGCATGTTGTATAAGATGTCACATGGCCATAACACATGAATGTTAAACATAGGTTTTCATCATTCATAAGGTAAGGAAAGAATTTGGTTTATGAATATTGGCTATGAAAGGGTAATGGAAATTATATGAGGCAAGCACTTTTGGCATGGTCAAACAAGCTAGTCAAATCTCATGTATTGAGGTCACATGATAATCCACTACTGCAATGGGTCACACCTCTATGATGACTTCAAGCTCATCTTGTAAACACAACTTCAAGAGAATAAGAAAATAGATTAAAGACACATTATATTACAAGAGAGAACATGAGATAACAAGCAAACATGGGTCACTATGAGATATAATTAACAGAACTTGAGAACTTTATATATTTCTTTGCAAATTTATACAAAGGTTATAGTATTTTAAGATGTTGAAGAAATAGACGATCATGCAGGCTTGGTTGTTATAGGCTACAAGGTCCATGAATGTCACTTGCTTGTTCAAGTCTGTAAACAAAGGCCAACAACACTAAAGGTAAACATATCAACGTTAGATGTAATAAGGATCATCTGAAGGCTTTTATGCTACCTTGTATGGGTTTGGTAATTTCTTGGGCAAACTAAGATTTAAGTGAGGGATTTAATTCTTTTAATTATGATTATGTGGTCAACAAGACTCCAAGGCTCAATATCCAGGAATTCATGGTCAACTTGGTCATATAACATTACTCAAAGGATCTACTTAGGATTAAAGGCTAGTTGAATTATTCCCACTTATGTCAACAAAAGTATATCAAGTAGCATTTGCATGATATATGGGTCAAATAATATGAAAAAAGGTAAATCATGTAATAAATGATATTAATTATTTATTTAGAACACTAGGTAGTTAATATAGGTCATAATTCGATGAAATAAGCTAAAAATGAATAAAATAATGTGTTTTAATGTCAAACAAGCTATAAATGACCAAATGTTCCCTATTTCTAGAGGTTTTGTACTAGTGTGCTAGTTTTTGAGCATCATGGGCTAGGTTGACAATGTGGCTTCTAGTTTGTAAATGTGTTTGAGCTTATTTCATTATCAATTTCATTTTCACAATGTTTTTAACACTTAGTATCTTAGTTCTAGGACCCACCTATTAGCTTGTTTGACCAAATTGATAGCATTTTATACTATGGAAGAATCTTTCACAAAAAAAGGTAGTATATTGTGTTAATTTCATAGTTAGTGTCACTCCCCTAGCATTTTTGACTTTTGGGGATTTTTTCAAGACCTTGTTGGATCCACTTGACAACGTATTGGAGTCAAATGGGTAGCGTAGGAGACCATGAAAATAATTTTGCCAAGAGAGAGTAGCATATGAACTTAATTTTATTTTTTATTTCATTACCTTAGTGTGTTTACACTTTGGTATTTTTCTTCATGATCTACAAGGCCCACGTATCATCACTATTAATCATATCAATAATGTTTTTGGCTAGAAAAACTAATTTCCAATCAAATGCCAACATGTGAATTTAATTTCATTTTTAATTTCTATCTCATAGCATTTTGGGGCAGACTTAGCTTATTTGAGCAATTGAAACATCATGTTGGGATGGAGCAAGAAATCTGCAATGAAATATTAGTGTATGAAATCAATTTCATACCAACAATGTATTTGACCTATTTTACTAGTAATTTCATATTATTAGTGTATTTGGGAAGATCTAGAATTATAAAACTCAATTTAAACAAAGTGTTTGAGCATATATGATTTTTATAATCACTTGCACTCAGCGTATTAGGGAAAACTTTGGAATTTTTGGCTTTTTTCTTAACATAGTGAGAAGACAAACATGCAAGATTTACAACAATGGTAGACAAGAATGGATGAAGAGGCATGTATGTGGTAAGGAGGTAGAGAATGTTGAGAGGATTCTTCTATCTAGGCCTCCATAACCATCTACAAGAGAAGGATCCTTATGCATGATCTCTAGGTACACAATTTTCTCTACATTTTCTACTTTTTTTGGCCTGACTTAATAATGTTCTAGGTATTCCAACTATATGTATGATAAAATTTTTGATTTTTGACTATGTGGATGAATGTCCTAGGTTCTTCAATAGTCATAGGAATAAAATCTAGCTATTTTGGATTTTTGTGATGTTAATCTAGGTTTTTTCCTAGCCTCATTTGCAACATTTTAACCTACTCTAGTCATTTCCTTGAATTTTGGATTTTTGTGGACACATGTATTAACATTGGTGACATTTTTTACATCCATGGCCATTGTTTTGAACCTCTAGGACTAGGGAATGAAAGACAATAGGGTTCTAATCCATGATTATAGTTCTTCCAAGTTTTTTTCATGCTCAAATTCTAGTGAATTAGGGTTTCTTTGTAAAATTTTGGTGAGTTTGGGGCTTTTCTACATTTGTGTGTGTAGTTTTTTGATAAATTTTGGCTTCATTGACTATGTTTACTACATTTATAGTGTTTGATAATTTTTTAAACAAAATTTTAAGATTTTTTCCTACACCCAGGGCTAGTGTTTTATCACATTTCCTTCCTAAATGCAAGGTTTTGGGTTTCTTCTGACCAATCTTGGCAATGTTTTAGTGCTTAATGCCTAGGGTAGTGTTTTTAAGTTTTTCTTTTGTTCTTTGGCCAATGTGTTTGATTCATGGGTCTAGAAGAGCCATGTATTTGACCTTTCCTACCTATGAGGGTAGCATTTTTAGCACTTTTATGTTTTTGTGCGGATGAAAGACTAGTGTATATGCGCTTGAAACCAAGAATCCACAATGTTTTTGGCTTCTTCTCCCCTCATTCCGAGTGTTTTCAATTATTCTAGCCTCATAAGCCTATATTTTTTAGCATCTTGATTTTCCCAAGCCCCAACATTTTTGCTTTGGTTACATGTCTTAGCATAAATCCTATCTCATGTCAACTATTTGCTAAAATTTCTGTTTATGCTTTGAATGTCAACTATTTGACAAAATGTCTATCTATGCTTTACACAATGTCAAACTATGTTTTTAATGTCATTTTCTTGATAAAATGTCAAACTTGATTTTTTTATATCAAGTGTTTAACAAAATGTCAAATTCATTCAAACTTGATTCATGATGGTTCAATTTTAGTATAACTATAATCTCATTTTTGTTTGCAAGCTTACTAATAGTTATGTATTTTATTGTCTATAGGTCCTAGGCAATGGCAATGATGGATCTAGCAACATTTCTTTCCTCTTTCCTTGGCATAGATAGCCCAATAACAATGATGGAATTATTACTTTTGATGTTGTTATTATTTCATTAATTATCATGGTTTTAGAGATAATGTATTATTCATTTCTTGTTACATAGTGTAACTATGACTACTGTTGATTATCTGGTTGTACCACTATCACATTGTGATTTTAGATGTATTTCTATTTTTTCCATGCTTTATGTTTTTATCCAATCATAAACAAAACCACAAAGTAAAACTAATAAATAATTATGATGCAATAAAATTGTAAAACAAGTCATAAACATGTAAGTAAAAATTGTAAAAAATGTCTTTAGGTAAACCAACCAGAATATATGTACAAGAAAAAGAAAGAAGAGGTTATTACATTCACCAGTTTTAGATCCTAGTAAGCCATGGTGTTGCTAGTTTTAGGTCTTGTTAGGCCAATGTATCATGAATAAGGCCCTAGTAGGCCACATTAATTACATAATTATTTTCTAATCTTTGAAGGATTAGAAAACTGATAAGGTCTTTCCTATATAATTTTGCACTCCTTGTCCCCTTTACTAATGATACTGAATAGGAGTTCCTCTCAAGGCTTAACTTATAGCTTCAATGTTATTGCCTTTGGCTTTATTGGATTTATTTTGGCTATCAATTTCATTGCTGGTTATGAGAGTCTTCTTCTAGAACTCTACCTTGGATCCTTATTCAATGTCAACATTGTTAATTGATAAAGGTACTACACTATCTTCATAGATAAAAATTTCATCTCCCTCATAGGGTAGATGAATTTCTTTGTGGATTGGGAAAGAAACTACTTGCAACTTAGCCAACCATTATTGTCCTAGGATTAAGTTGAATCCTGGTCTTTTCTCAATAATAAGGAAGTCAGTGGATGTGGGGAACTATTCCTTAGTCATGAAGTCTAACAAAATTAACCCTTTTACTACTACACATGACCCATTAAATGACTTAAGTGTGGAGGTGAAGATGTCCTTAATATTCCCCACCATGTCCAAACATTCAACAATGGATAGGGGAATAACATTCATGACTATTCATTGTCCACATGAACATGATGTACCTTATATTAGCCAATCCATATAGTGATGTATAGAGAGGTACCTGATACTTCATCACTCTATGGAATAGTTTTAACCTTACTATTGTGAAATATCAAAGTTTTCTATTTCGGTTTTTCCTTGAGTAGAGGTGGCATGATAACAGAGTGAATAGCATCCTCACTAGTAGTTATGCCCTCACTCATAGGAATAGATATCAACATTTTGACCAAAGCTTCGCAATGAGTGAGAGAGGTCATAACCAAGTCATAAAGGCTCAAAGAGATGTTCTTCTATTTTAATGAGAGCTTGACTTACTTCATGGCAATGAGAAAGTCTTTGTCATTGTTGGATGATTTTTCTATTTTACTAGCTTTTGCTTCTTTCATTTTACCTAAGATATTGACCTTATGTTTTAACATGTGTTACTTTGACTCCTTTCCTTTCTCTTATTTGTGATTTTTTTCCTTATGTTGGCTAGTTAATGACATTTGAGCATTAGCGGTCATGACCACAAATGAAATTGGGGTAGGATTCAATAGACCTACTTCCTTCTAGACTTTCTACTGAAATCATCAAAGCTATATGATTAAGTAGCAACAGTAGGAGCTTTAGGTTGTGATATCCTTGATTCTTTTATTATGTTAGGATCTTTGGCCACTATGACCATGACTATGTATATTTTTTTTTCTTGTTCCTATTCCTCTTTGTTTGTTGGTTCTTGTATGCTATGTAAGCAGGGTCATTACTAGCTTTTTCCATATCTTCTATGTTTTTTATTTGGGAAAAGGCTTGATTGAGTGCCTGGGGATTAGTAAAGCTTAGACTTAACAAAGTCATTAAACACTCCCTTGAAGATGGCTAAAAGATGCATTTCAAAGATGGATTTGAGAATTTTGTTAAGGGAAGCATTCCATCTTTGTATGAACATTTGGATATGTTCAAGGGGCCCTTGTCTCACTTGCACAAGTTGGTCTAATGTTGTGTCAAGTTTCAAGTTATACTTGAAATAGTTAAAAAATTGAATGAACAAGTTATCTGGGGAGGAAATTGAGCCTCTAGATAGTGTACGATACCAATCTAAGGCTTTTCCTATCAAATATGTAGTGAAGATGTATAGCATGGTATGAAGCCATGCTTACAATAATAGATACTCAACATGGAAGGTGACAAGGTCTACATTCGGGTCACCTCCACCATTTTACTTAGTGAAGTTTAGAATAGGTATGTCCATAGGTAATGTAATTTGTGGAATTTTTGTGCTAATAGGATCATCTTGATAAACATTCATGACATTTAAATTTTAATTTTTATTGGATTTAAGCTTTTACAACTCCTTAGTAAGATTCTAGATTACTTGGAAGGCTTGATCTAGGCCTTGTGATGCTCCTAAAGGTTACATTGATTGTTGGATAGTTGGTGGCTATGATCTTAAAATAGGAAATGGTATGAAATCCAAGGGTTGTGTGACAACCATTGTAAGAGGATTGACAATAGAGCTTAAGATCTATATGAGGACATGAAAAATAAAGGATATATTTGAAGCAAATGGATTACATAACACATGTATTATTTAAGATCCCATATAATGACTAACTAAAACTGTAGATAGTTGGAGCATGAAAGAAACTAGTGGAGGCCATGACACTATAATGAAAGGCATGGAGGTAAAAATAGAAGTAAATAAAGAAGAAATTTGAGAACCTTGGTTTGTAGAGATCACATGGAGAGCTTGATTTATTACCAAAATAGAAGACATGGAGTTAAACATGGTTACTTCAAGGATAGATCATTGTGAAGGATCTTCTAAGTAGTAATTAATTTCATAATAAGCACAAAACTCATCCTAGTCCTCTTGTTCTTAATCTAAACTAGCTTCCTCACTTGTTGTGATCTTGTCATTAGCACTGACCAATTATGCTAGTATGTTAATATATAGTTGTGATAGTTCAATGTGGTCATATGGGAAAGGAGCAAATTCTTTCCTATTCTTGTGGATGATTTCAAACTTGCACTTGGAATCCAATTCCCTACATAGGATATGAAAATCAACTTGTATCTTCATACAAATGAAATTATAATAATCCTTATTTATGTTCATATATAGGAGATTTTTGTAGACATGCCTAAGGATTTGATGACATTCAACAACAATTTGGCCATTGGGGTTATAGATGTAAGCAGAGTTCTAGTTTGAGGCCATGTCAATAATATCCTTAGGTAATACATTAGACATGAAAGGCATAAAATAGTGTAGATTTGAGGTATTCGTAGATGCATCATAAATACTACAACTAAGTAAATATGGCATAGTATGTAATGCAATTACTGTTATAGTGCAAAAATTGCAACAATGTAAATAAAACTGTAACTATGACTATAACTATCAATTTGGAAATAGTGTAGAAACTAAAATAGTGTAACTAAAACTACAATTATAACTACAATTTCAAATGTAAAAACTAGAGAAAGAGATAGCATAACTAAAAATAGTGTATTAAAAGAAAAATTTTAAACACAACATTCTTGTGGCAATGCTAGGATAAAAAGTCAAAACAACTACAATGTATTTGTCCCTACGTATTTGAGGTAGCATTGGAAACAAGTGATCAACAAGCTTTTAGCATATTTAACCTAGTCTATTTACACCAACACTTATAAAAAGAGGGAAACTATAGCAAATTTTGACAATTCAAGTAAGCAAATGCTAGTATATTTGTAGGGTTTACCTACATAAGATATTTTTGTGGCAGGGACAAAAATGTTAGTGTAGAAAAGGCAAAGTTGAGACAACAAAGATCAAAATGCTAGTATTTGAAAATTAATTAACATAGCTCCTATTCATTGAATATGCTAGTATGAACAAGTCAGAATAAACTAGCAATGGTTATACTTAGTTTTGGATGAAGAATGTAAGATAGAGGTCCTCCTTTTAGAGCTAGAAAACTATAACGATGGAAAAATTTGAGCTGAAAATCAAATCGATCCATGCAAAAAAATTTTACTTCAAGATACACAAGCCTTTTAAAAAATCTAAGGTGCCTTAGGCCATGTTGTTAATCATCTAAGGATTTGAGAGTCTATTAAAGCACCACACAAACTTGCATATTATTGTCAATTTTCATCATGTGGCTTTCACCCCATGAAACCTAAGATAAAACTTCATTGTAAATGTGAAGATTGTAACCCATAGTGGGCAATTTCACATACTTTATAATTCTAGACCTAAAAAATGCCTCATAAGTGGTCAAAGTCTAATTCTCCAAGTGAAAAAAATTACTTAGTATCTATATTTGAGCTTGGGAGGTCAAAAATGCCTTTTGAAATGACAAGAAAGGTAATTTAATGGGTTTTATAGGGGTATATAATTTTATATGTTGGAAAAACATGTATGGAGTAAATCGTAGCTACCCTTAGCATGGAAGGGTGGAGGTTTTGGAAACTTTATCCCTTAAACATGAGACTTCATGCACAACCTATAAACCTTTCCCCCTTAGAATGGAAATTTCGCCTAAGCATGGGATCTTCACCCGCAATGTTGAAAATTGTATCTCCTAGCATGGAAGCCACAAAAGCCAAAATTAATCACTTCATGCACTACAATGTTGACCAACCACTTTAGCAAGAATGGTGGAGACCTCAACATAAAAGATGCATCTCTAGTGTGAAAGGTATGCCTTAGTTACTATTTATAGTAAAAAATGGCCATTGGGGAAACACTTACTATGTATAATAACCCCTCAAATTTGGGCACCCATATCATCTAACTTTGGTAGCCAATTTATAGCTATTTTGTAACCAAATATTAGCCATTTTGCAACCCCATTGATAGCTCAAAACTTATAAAACATAACCTCAAACACCATCTACAAGTTTAGAAATTCTCGTAAGGTTCCACATCTTTTTGCAATGAAAGTTTGTTGGCATACACACACTTTTGCACAAAAAATTGTTCATAGTTCTACACTTGGGCATTCTCAAGCACTCGAGAGTTTTTACAAGTTTCCACACTTGTATTCTCTTGAACCCAGCATAGACACACTGTAACCTTGTGGCCTTGTAACCATGTTTGGTATTTGTGAATTTTGTAGCTCCAAACTACACTCCTGGGGTTTCCAACTCCCAGTGTAGAGCATTTGGATAGCTTAGATTCTTTACACTTCTCAACCCCCACCATAGCTAATGCTATAGATCTAAGGTTTTAGTTGAGGAAGGTTTGAGAGCATCAAGATTGTCTTAGCACCTAGATCGTGGAGTGGATTGCATTGGATTCAATGGGCTTTGAGNCCCTCCGCCCACCTTGGTTGCTCATTCAAGCACTATTTGTACATTTTTCTCTAACTTATTCTTTATTTTTTCTCAATAAAGATTTAAGTTATGGGTTTTGTATTCAAAACACATTTTTTTGTTAGCTGTGCATTATTCATATTTACTATCAGTTTTGCATTTCATTCACTATGTTTTACATTTTGTAAGTTCCTAGTTGATGTACTAGACCAGCTAGGGTGCCCTGAATCCAATGTTTTCTTATGAAGGCCTTGGGGATTCATGGGTTGAGGAATTGCTGCACTAAGGATCTTCCATTTTTTTTAGTGATTAAGGTTTTCAATGAAAACAATTTTTCTTGGTTCAAGAAGGAGATCCTTCACCTAAAATTATATGACCATATTTATTCTTTTCCATTGCCAATGTTGCCATTTGCATGCTTTTCCTTGATTTTTGCAACCAAAACCTTTGAATCTACCTAATAATCAACACTACAGCTCATCCCACTCTACTCCCAAAACCCAACATGGGAGTGGTAGGTGTTTGTACTTTGAAATTTTTAGAGTAGTTACTGTGAATTTCTAAAAGCAACATCAATTTCTTTGGTGCATTTCCTTATCCCCTTTGGTTGTTAAAATCCCCCTATGGTAGAAACCTCAGCATGGAAGTTATAGGTGGTTTGGGTGCTAATATTTCACAACACCTACTATGAATTTTTCAGCCAATTTCTCTAGTTTCTAAAGTGGGTGGTTCAACCCTTCTAGAAGCCATCCAACTTCTGGAAGTTGGTTTTCCCCATCTTTACAAATTATGAAAGTTGGTAGCCTGCTAAAACTGAATTTAGTAAAGAGACATCAACCTTATACTTTAATTTTTTAGACTTTCCCCCTTGTCAATGTTGGGTTATGAGGTGTGAGATTCCCATTATTGCACCCCCACCCCCCACTTCTTCCCTTTGTAATACCTAGTGTAGAAGCAATTGGGAAGCCTAATGTGGGAGAGGCTTAACACCAAATTCTCCAAAACCAACATTACAAATTAAAATTCTTTTCCCATATTTTTATAGTTGAAACTCCTAAAAGATCAACATCGCCCCTTCCCCCCTATGACCAAAACTATAGTGTGAAAGTTGTAGGTGGTTGGGTGGTGACTTTTCATAGCACTTGCTATCAATTATTTTCTCCAAGACTAGCATTGAAGCTTTTTCATCCTTTTGCTTTTTGCTGCCAATTTTCTTTTAGTTTCTAAAGTGGGTGGTGCAACATTTTCAAAAATTACCAAACTTCTGAAAGTTAGCTTCTCCTCATTTTTCCAAACTAAGAGAATTTGCATCGTGCTAAAACCAATTTTTAGTAGGAAAATCCAAAATTTTGACTTTGGTTTTCAGCCTTCCCCCTCATCAATGTTGAGTTAGAAGGTGTGAAATTTCCATTATCTTACCCCCTTATTTACCCCCCACCAAACCTAGCATAGAGCTAGTTGGGAGGCAAACTTGGATAAGGCTTGACACCAACGTTTCCAACTTTTCATTCTTGGTAAGGGGGTAAACCCCTCTTATTCCCCACTTACTAATTATAGTAAGTACCTCATTTTTTTTTCTTTCTCTATTTTCATTTCCTTTAAAAGTTTTTGAATTCCATTTGCTAGAATTTACTTCTACTCTACCATTTATAGCCTAGTTTAAGCCATTCTCAACACTATAGCTATGTCTTTCCAATAGTCCACCAAATTTCCCTTCACCCTCACTAGCAAAGATCATAGCCAATAAGCCATGAGGGTTTGTGACCATAAATTCCCTACCCTCATTGAGTGTAAATGATCTTTGACGGTTAAAGGGGAGAGTCCTAATTTTGTATCCATAAATGAAGATCATTATAACTTGATTTATGCTAAAATATAGGTAGGCATGCTAATTCCACATATGGAAGTAGAGGCCAAGAGGGAGTTTGAGCTCATATGCAAGAATGGGAAGGAGTACATCCCTTTCCCATATGACCAAATTTCCATTAATGACATTTATGCTAGCATCATAGCTCAATTGATTACCATGGAATAGGAAGTTGACAAGCATAGCTCTAAGGAATAATAGGAAGAGGAGGATGAATTTAAGGAAAAATTTGAGCTTGAAAACATCATGGGAGGACTATTCCAACAAATATCCCCCAAGGTCACAACACCTTCCTCTAATGTGTTTTTTTCTCCATGGGCATGGTACCACCATCTTCCACTCCATCCTACCCTACTATAGCAAATTCCATGCCAATTATAGGCAAACATCAAACTCAGCCAATGTTACAAACAACAAACTATAATACATCAATGTCATTTACAACATAGTCTCAATATATAAAACCATTGATGGTTGTTTTTACCACCACAAATATACTAACTACTCATGTGAGGGCCACCATGGTATCCCAAGCAACACAAGGATCACACACCCCCTTTATCTCATTCATGCCTCAAGTACTAGCATAGACATGTTTTTCTTTGTTTGGCCCACAAGCTACAACCATCACACAACCTCTTTCTTCCACCTTGCAACCCATAGAGAGGCCACAAGCTTCACAAAAAATTCCACAACCATATGTTCAAAATCCATAGCCAACAAGGCCACCATAGGGACTAGTTTAAGCCTTCTAGATGATCTAGGATCTCATGGAGGAGTTGAAAAGAATTAAAGCCTCTACCTCACAAACTGTCAAGATTATGGACTTCTACAAGGATGATCCCATAAGTCCTATAGTCCCACCCTGGACCCTTCCTCCTAGTGTTCCTATTCTCCAATTTAGCAAATATAATGAAGAAGGTGATCCTAATGCTCATCTTATTACATTTCAATCTAAATGTTTACTTTTGTAGCCATGGCCTCATATCATCATGAGGATTTTCCCTATGTCTTTGATTGGGAAAGCACTTGATTGGTACCATGTACTACCTAGAGGGTTCATATCCTCTTTAGAGAACTTAGTAGCCTAGTTTGTCAAACACTTCAAGTATAACTTGAAGCCTAACACAATGCTTGACCAATGCATGAAGGTTAAGTAAGAGCCCTTAGAACCCATATAGAAGTTCATCCAGAGATGAGATGGACTACTCAATGAAATACCAGAGCCCATAGCCAAAGCCCATATTTTAGCCATATTTAGGAAAGTAGTTAATGACTTCATCAAGTCTAAACTCTAATTATTAACCTACAGTTCCTTACCCAAGCATTCTCTCAAACTAAAAAATATAGAGCATGTTTCATAGGCTAGTCATGATCTAGCCTATATAGCATATAAAAACCAACACACTCCAAGATCAAAGAAAATAGAAAACAAAACAACATAATCATAGCAACTGTGACAAACGAAACAAAGGCTACAAACCAAGGGCTGAAGGCCAATCCACCAAAGGCCCCTACTAATAACCACAATAATCAACCATCAACCTCTAGGGCTACTACATTGACAAAAACTAGACCTAACTTCAAAAGGAAGGATAGGTCCAAATACACTATCTTACATATGAAACCATCCAAGTTACTAGACCAACTATTAAAAAGTGGATGCATGCAACACAATAGAATGACCAAAGCTACTCAAAAGAAACATGAGTGATTATGCAAAATAGCCAAAGATCCTACTAGGGCAACGAAGGATGATCCCGAGTTGCCTAGATACTTCAAACTATATCACTTCTACCATTATCATAAACTACTAGGTCATGACACAGAAGTTTTCCTTGCACTGAAGGATGACCTACAAAGGATGATAGATAGGAGGTACTTGGTCTTAGATGCTTCCAATCTTGTTTGACCACAAAAATAGTTTATTTAGGTCTATAAGGACCCATTGAATGATAATGATAGCCTTTATGTTACTTCAACATTCAACATTGATGATGATTGGAGACCTACAAGAGAACCATTCATGATTCAAGTACCCCTCTATGATGAAAGGGCTTCTTCAGCTTTCAACAACTTAAAAACCCCCTTTGTCATAAGAGTACCATCATGAGCACCTCCGAGGAAACCTTTTTTCATCAAGCTCCACCAACCCAATATAACCCAAATAGCTATAGCCTAATCAATTACACAATAATTGCCTATAATAGCCAACGTTACTACCTCTTCCTCACAATCAATGGCTAACCAAAAAACTTTATCCAAATAAATAAAGAGGCATAAGCAAAAGCTTGACAACAAAGTTGACAAGTAGATAGAGGCACGAAATAAAGTAGGTTCATCGAAGCTCAATTCTATTTCAACTATATCCATGACCTTTCCTACCTAACCCACTCCAACCAACAAGCCATAGGAGGACACCAAAACCCACAACCAAAACAAAGAGGAAGAGCCACAACATCCATAGCCTAAAGTTGAAGTTCATATTTTGGGATGCATTGAGGAAGTAAAGCACAACTAGGGTGACAAGCCCATGGCCAATCACAAAAAATTCCTTAGTGAAATGGATCAAGTTAAACAATCCATCAAGAAAAATAATACAACCTTAAGCTTATTGACTTGATCATGACTTTTGTCACACATCGAGAGGCACTAGTCAAAATGTTAACTTCCATCCCCATTAGTGAGGACATTCCCACTAACGAGGATGCCATCCATGTAGTGATGATTCCTTCCTCACCAAGGGGAAAGAAGTTAACATCCTTAACATTTTGTAATAGTGAAATCAAGGTTAATCCCCAAAATGAAGAAGTAACTACAGCCCCTCTCTTCATAACCATATGCATAGGATAGTTTAAAATCCATCAGTGCATGTTGATGACAGAGCTGCAACTAATGTTATCCCATGCACCATCATTGAACACTTGGGCTTAACTAAGTAAATACAATCTACAACCACTACATCTCTTAATTCCTTCAATGGATCAAGGGTTGCCATCAAGGGATCCATCTCCTTGGATTTTTTAGTGAGGGGAGTAATTCCCCACAACTGCCAACTTATTAGTGGTGGAAGAGATACCAAGATTCAACCTGATCTTTGGAAGACCTTGATCGGCTTAATTACAAGCTATGTCCTCTTCCATCCATCAAGAAATTCACCTTCCTTATGAGAGAGGTGAAATCATCATTCATGGTGATAACGCAGTTCTCATGGCTATCAACAACATATACATAGAGTAGGGATCCAAAGTGGAGATTCAAGAAGAAGCTCCCAACCATGAAGAGAAACAACCCAAGAAAGCCAACAATGACAGCAATAAGCAATGGGACATATTATGGGATGAGCTCCCTTTTAACATCATAAGCAAAGGAGATGGTGAATATAAGCTTATGCAAAGTAAGCCTTACTCACTCCCTAATATTGCAAAGCTTAGGAATAATCTAAACAAGTGAAGTTTACCTTAACCTTCCCATGCTCCTATGACTAGATGCAATGATAGCCATGTAGACTTACTTTTCTTTGACAACTTATTATATCTATTTATGCATTCATTGTTTTACTCTTTATGCATGTAGCCTAAGTTCATTTGCACTTTTACCTATTTGCTACAACCTTTCTTTAATTTATCTTATATTATAAATATCAAAAAAGCCTTATAAATATACATCTTTTCCATAGCCCATCTGCTAAGATGCTAAATTGGCATTCTGGTCCACTATGACCTTAAACTAGCATGATGGCCTACCATCACCTTAAATTGGTAACATCTACCAAAATAGTGCAACAAGGCCTACCATGGCCTAAAACTGGCAAAAGTAGCAACAATGCATCATGGCCTTAAATTGGCAAAGTTATATAACCTATGCTTGTGATGGCTTAAAACTAGCAAATGTTCCTTTTATTATTATATCTCTCTTTGCTTGGCCTATTATCACATCAATTAGCTATTTAATATTATAACCAAAATTTCAACATATCCATTCACAACATTTACTATAACTATAGATACATATGGCCAAAAATGAAACCAAATATTTAAATTTAATGTTAAAGTATCCATATCCATACATAGCCATGGCCACACTATGTGGTAGAAATGTCAAGAAATAATAATCATCTACAACATACTCTTGGCTAAACATAGGCATCAACATGAAAGTTAAACTGATGGATGCTACTAAGTGGCATCCAAAGGAGGAAGTGCTAGGTCATTTCCACCCTCAACATTGGGGCTGCCAATGTCTCCTAAGGAATGAAATGCAACAACATATAGATAGTTAGTAACCTGTAGCCAAAATTAAAATCATACTCAAAACCAAAACTAAAATATAAAATATACCAAACCTATGGGGATTTTGGCTCTATGACCTCTAAGGGTAGAAGTGGAAGGTCCTCCTCTCTAGTCCTTTATCATGTTGACCCAATCAACATTTTCAAGATCAACATTAGAAAGGAAGTCAGACCTATCTATAGCAGTCCAAGTAGGAGGCTTCCACATAGTAGCAACTATAGAGGTCTTACCTACAGCAGTGATAATTTGAAGAGTATGGAATTGCTCCACTATAAGAGTACTTTCAAAAAGTTGATAAGCACTATCTACATAGATCCCCTAGATGAACAACTCTCTCTTGCATTGTTCAACCAAGTCCTCCTTGAGCCACTTTAGGTAGGCCCCATGATCCACCTTGTAATGTTTCTTGTGAACCTTTTATGTCTTGCCCCACTCTGGGACCCAAGTGCAATGATCCTTCTAATCCTTAACCTTCTTGAAGATGAGGTCCATCTACATACATTGTTTTTCCATCTCCTATAGGATTGCTATTTTGTCCTGAATGACATGCTATTAGTAGGCCCAAGTGATCTCCATAGTCTACAACTCCCTTAAGTTAGCCACTTGGGCTTCCAAAAAGGACTTACAATCTTAGAGATCTTTAATTATATCCTCCTACCATTGAATCTTTTCCCTTAATGCCAAAAATTCCTCCCATAGGAATTCATTGGAACTCTCTAGCTCCCATGAAGTTTTTGTACACAACAGTGCTAAATCATTAGTAGTCTCATACAACTTCATGGGTACACTAGATACATCAGAGGAAATCTTAGGCAAGGAGTCTATCTCCATGTCTCTATTGGAGTCCCACTCCATAGAAGATACTACACAAGCATAAAATACAACCATAAAACATAATACACAACCTAAGATAGCCATAAAACAAGCATAGCCTATGACTAAACCACATAAAAAAATCATTATGTATCTTGGATGCAACCTAATGTAACCAATCGATGATGTCCTTATCCATCCCACATATGAACTCCACTTTGTTTAGAGTTGCTACCCATGGTTTCACATGAAACTTAGGGATGGAAGCTTACACTAGTGATTCAAGAACTATTGTAAGCATACCAATCATCGAAGGGTTAGGATGACAACCAAAGATAAACAATGAGATATAACAAAAATATTAAGGCATGGGCATACTTAGCTCCTCCTCCTCTTCCTCCTTAGAGATGATGATGGGATATGTACTTGGTATTGCCTCATCAAAAAAGGCATCTAGATCACTTATATTCACATTGGCAAGCCCTTCAACCATAGGTTGCTTTAGGAGTACCTTTTCTACATGTCTTTATTCCACCTCTATGATAGCTTGGGCTATAATAGCCTAACATTTGTCTACAACCATAGCATATAGAAAATAGGTTAGCACATCAGATCATAAAGTAGCCATAAACTTTAAAACACGAAACAACCAAACAAAGCATACCTGTAAGTACCTATTGTGATGGCCTAAGCTTAAACTTAAGCTTCCTCGAGGTAGGCTAGTCTAATGTTGGAGGTGCCTCCTCCATAGGCATCTTGAGTTTCTTTCTAGTTTCCCCTTTAGACTCTAAACATCATTGTCTAGCATCCTCAACACTAGTGGAAAATGTGGGAGGCTCATCATCAATAATACTATTAGGAGACTCATATTGCCTAACATCGAGCTTCTTAGTGGTGATGGATAATGTATCATCCATCCCCTCTAGTGGATTCTTGGCCTACACTATTGGATAAATTTTCTTTATCCAAGGCATAGAAAGTTGGCTTGGATCTTGGAAAACTCATCATCCATTCTTGTACACCACTAGAAACATCACAAACCTCTTTAGATAACCTACAAAAAATTCAAAGTGCATATGGATTATCGTAGAGGTGTTAGCATGAAGTCTAAGGATCTCCTCCTAAAGCCCAGTAGCTAAAGCAACTACCCAATCAAATCTGATTCCCTCCATTAGGACCTTCTTAAAGGTCCACTCCTATGCTAGGCCGATTACCTTCTTTTGCAATAAAAGTTTGGAAAATGCATGAAACCTAAACAAAGGGTATGACTCCTTTGAATTAGGGTTCATGATGCTATCCATAAAAATTCTAGAGTGACCCATGTTGGCACCAAGCCACTCTAGAACTTCATCGTGATGGCTTGTTTTCCTTACTATCCTATTGGAAACCTTTGCTCTATCAGCAAGGACTCCAAACAATTCATGGAAGAGGCCTCCACCTACATCCATGTTTACCTTCACACCCTAGATGATGGTGCTAAAATAACCAATCTTCTCATCGAAGGAGTCAATGACATGCAACATCTCTGTAGCAGGGATGAAAGGGATGGGTGCCATAAATATGTTAAGCAAACCTACACACTAGATGTTTTCTTGAACATATCTAGGTGCCTGCTCCTTTAGCCACTCCTATGTTGATGTCACCTCACCAAAATTTAGGATGAGGGTATCCTCATGATGTGAACCTAAAAGTGGTATAGTGGCATCATCCGAGGTGGAAGGTCCTGCGAAGCAACAACCAAAGTTTAGCATCAGCATGAGTAATTTTAACAACCAAAAAAAGTAATAGAACACTCAAAGGTATATCCATAAAACACTAGAATCTATAGCCTTTATGTTTACCTTTCATTTTCTTCTTGGTGTCATTTGAGTGGAGGTCCCAGCTACAAGAGTCTAATCCATGATATCGGCATCTACCCACCAACTATACATCATCCTATCATTCTTACACTTCTTGTATATGAGGTTGAATCTTGAGGAGTATACATCAAAGTTCCCTCTTAACTATTGATACATAATAGATTTGATTTGAGGACTCTTGGTGAATTCATCCAAAGTTGTTTAAGCAACTACTAAGATTTGATCATTGATGATCAAACCTTAATATTGACCTTGTATCTACAAGAAATTTGTACAACCAACAAAATTAGAAAAGATAGTTAAGCCCAAACATAAAAGCATTACAATAACCATGCTCACCCCTATAGACAATACACAGTGTTGGGCTAGTTCTGGAATAGTGTGTGGGCTCTATGTGCTACTATCAGAGTATTGTCAAC
Organism: Gnetum montanum; assembly: GCA_015680685.1. Lineage (NCBI taxonomy): Eukaryota > Viridiplantae > Streptophyta > Gnetopsida > Gnetales > Gnetaceae > Gnetum > Gnetum montanum. Next base: position 229,803 of record MNCI01004113.1, on the reverse strand, counting down.
ATTATACTAACTATACTCTAGCATCATCTAGATCTCTATCAGGTAATGTGGGCTTATGACATCTGCTGGTCGTCTTACTGTCTTAGGAGGTGTCTTGTCAATAATGAATCTAATGATTAGGCTAGATGCCCAAGGCAACAAGGTCTTCATAATAATCCACACTACATTGGTGGACAAGTGTGGCCACAACATCACATTGTACTTCTTAAGAAGTTAGGCAAGGAAGTCCATTGCGCTAGGCTAGAACCACAATGAGAGCTTCTTCAAAGGCATGTCATGTGGTGGGATGTTGGTCTTGGGATGACCAATGTAGCACAATATATCAACTAGCTCCACTATGATGAGGATAGGCCTCAAAAAGTCCTTGCATGAAGCAAAGCAAAAAAACATTGTGACCTATTAGAATTACTTAGCAAATTTAGACAAAATATCTAGTTGAAGGTGAAATTATCCTTTGCAAAAAGCTCTAAGCTATTTATCTAAATTAGCTTAAGGAATTCACAAGAAAACATTATTACAATCTTGCGTAGCCTTACATTATGAAATTACTTTGTAGATTTGGATAAAACATCCAGTCAAAGGTGAAATTAGCCTCTGTAAAAATCTCTAAGATGTTTATCTAAATTAGCTTAAGGAATTCCATAAAAGCATTATTACCATAACCAAACTATCATAGCCTAAACATTTTAGCTAGAACTAAACCTTGGTCTAAGCTATGCATAAATTTAGAAAAAGCAAACATAAGTTTATAAAAAACATCTAAATTATGCAAAGCATGCATAAATTTGGAAAAAACATCTAAACTATACACAAATTTATAGAAAGCATCATAAACTTAGAAAAAACCATGTAGCCATAGTAAAAGATGGCTAAAAATAGGAAAAGCTTTTACTCTTCTTTTAAAAAATTAAACATTAGTTTTACATGTTGATAAAAGAAAAATATAAGTTATACATATCAACCACTTCCATTTCCAAATGGATAATGTTCTACAACCATGATTTTGCCTTATTCACATAGCCATAGCCAAAAAATTCATTTGGGCTCCAATTTCAGTATTTTCACTACAAAAAAATCCTGAAATTATGAACCTTATAGCCATGACCATTAAAACCAAAAAATATATCCATATATCCATAAAACATAAAAAAAAAATTAGCCAAAACCATAGCCATCAACATTTACCCATTTTTGCCCAAGGTTGGTAAAAAATTTTCAAAAACGTTGTTTGAGCTCCAAATGGAGTAATTCCAACACCATTTAAAAGCTTAAATTAATTCATATGCATCCATTCTTTAAAAAAATTCAAAACCATTTCCATTTATGTAGAAAAAATTCTTAAATTTAAATAATAATATAAATATGGTACGGACATCCTTATCACACATGCTTAGTAAAAAATTTGTAGAAAATGTGTTTTAAGTCCAATCGGAGTGATTCCACATCCATTTGAAATATAACACCAAGACATACTTATCCATAAATATAAAATAGCCAAAAAATTTATTGTTTCCTTATAAAAATCTCACAAATTTACATGAAATTACAAAAGTAGCACAAACAACCTAACTGTGCAACCTTAGAAAAATAGTCATAAATTCATCGTTATGAATCCAAATTAAATGAGACAACATCTATTAGAAATCCCAGAATAAGGGCTACAAACCCTTAACTTTCAATTTCACAAATTTTCATCCATTATCCTAAGAAAATAATCACAACATTACTTGCTTTTTCATGTCAAAACTTCAAAAACCTCAAAACCTAGATTTCATATAGCAATGGAAATAATCGAAATAGCCAAAACCATTGAACCCCATTACAATTTACACCAAAATAATGTGGTAGTATTTTTTTGAAATTTAATTTTAATAATTCCTAAATCCTAGATTTGAAAAAACAGCCTCACCCCAAAAGTTTGAAAAAAAAAAGCATGAAACAACAAGCCCTAATTTGAAAATTGAATCTAAAAAAGCTAAAGAAATGAAAATACTATAGATCTAAATGGAAGGAAACAAAATAGGAGGTGGGATTTCATCAAAATTCCATTTTAATCCCTCCACTAGTGTAGATCTAGATGAAATAGATTTAATGCATGAAAAACAAAAAACTAGAAAACCCATAGAAAACAAAGGAAAAAATAGGTAGAACTACCTACCTTGAAGTAGTGAGAAATGAGGCCTAGATGGATATAGTATTTTAAACCTCTAATAGCTTCATAAAATGCTGATCTATCCTCTAGATCATAGGACTTTTTCTCTTTCCCCTTCATTGATTATGTGCCATGACAAGATCAACACTAAGGATGATGGAGATTAAGAGAAGATATGAGTTCTACACTAGCTATAGGGGGAGATGAGAGGCTTCCACACTAAATATTGGTATTATCTACAACAAAAATCTCTACTAGAGCTCTCATTTAATGCATTATTGATGTAGAATGACAATTATGATCGAAAAAGAAAAAAATGACATATAAAACTCATCTAAAACCTAAATGCACATCTTGAAACCCTAGTTGCTAATTCAATGCACCATAACTCCAAGTGCAATGAACTACAAAGGGGGGAAATTCTAGTTCATGTTGTTTTTGGATGGGAAACAACTTCACTTTTCAAAATTTAAGATTTTTGGATTATGGGACCTACCCTGTGCCTTCTCTCCTGATCAAAAATTGCATCAACATTGATCTTTCTTTCTAATTTAACACTTAAAACCTTACAGAAACCTTAACCCCCATGCATCCACACTGGGGATACCATGCCTAGCATGGAAACATGCCTCCTATTTCACAAAACCATTGGAATTACAAATATTTTGTTATTTTTAGTAACCCAAACCTGCCTTTTTCAACCTTAGGTCCCCAAAAGTGGATGAGACATGAATGAATCTAGATACCATGGGTTTCTATGTTGAGGCAATAGTGCCTTGTGTGGAAGAATGGGGTAACACCCATTCATACCCCCCAGCATCCATCTAGCCCAAGTTTGATCCCTGTAATGGATCCACGTGATTTGGAATCCATCCAAGCATCTCCAGTAGCCTCGAAACCCCACCAAACCTAGCTGAAACTAGTCAAAATTAGTTAAAATCTAGGATTTGCTAATTTCCACGATGGGGGAAGCTTCTTCAATGTTGAGCATCTCACCCTTAGCATGGATAGATTTGGGGGATACCAAAAGTTACCTAAATCAATTTCCTAATGATGATTTCTTGATGTCTGGTGATCCCTAAACCTTGTCAGAACCCTATGGAGATTATGAATGCTCCAAAATTAGTTAAATATGAAATAATATTTTCATTCTCCTCCCATTCATGTTAGGGCCACCAAGCCTATTGTGGAAAAAATGGGAGAGACTACATGAGGTAGTTAGAAGCCTTGAAACTATGAAATCTTGACATCCAACATTGACCATCGACATTAGCATCTCTAGAGGCTGACATGCATGGTTAATCAGCTATTGATTTGGCCTAGATCTAACTTTCTTGACTAAGGGAGATGTCTTTTATGCTTAGCCTCCCACCCTTAACATGGATGAAAGGGGAAAAGCCTAAAAACCCCTTTGAAGCCTTCAAAATAACTAGATTCTAACCTTAGACACTGAATGCCAATGCCAACAATCCTGTGGACACTCATGCATGGCCAAATTGATCATGAAAGGTTAAAAAGCCCTTACTCCCAATCTTCCATGCTAAGCATGGAAGTTCTAGCATGGAAAAAGGAGGAATCCCAAAAGCTACTTAATAATCCTTGAAAAAACCAAATTTTGATATGGGTTATCAACAACCAATGATAGCAACCTTGGAAGCCTACATGCATATGAAAATTCATGAAAAATGGTAAAAATAAATGTCCCTAATTTCTTCCATGCTAAAATCCACCTTTTCCATGCTACCTAGTATAGCAAAAGAGGAGAACTTTTGGGGGACTCAAAAATAGCCTTTAGAGAACTTGAATGAACATTGGAAAACCTTGTGGGTGTCCTAAAACCTCGTCTACATACCTCAAGACCTTCAAAGCTATCAAAATAAATTCTAAGAGGCTAGAAAGGATTTCCCCCAAATCTTCCATGTTGAGCATGGAAACATTAGCATGGAAAAAATGGGGGAAACATCAAACCCCACTTAGCAACCTTTGAAATAGCAAAATTTTAACACCAAGCATTAATAATCATCACTAGCAACCTCAGAGACATACGTGCATGGCCAAAATGATGAAAAAAGGTAAAAATATATTTCCTCCCAATTTTCCACACTAGTCATATAACCCCTAGCATGAAAAAAGAAGGGAAAGCTGAAAAACCATGTAGAATACTTCCAAACTAACTAGTCTTAACTCCAAACCCTAGTCCTCGACCCTGGTAGCCCTGGAGGCTAACATGCATAGTTGATTGAGGTTCAAATTGGTTCAAATCTAGGATTTAAGATTCTTCCATGCTACTTATCCCTTCCTCCATGCTACCCAGCATTGAAACTCAAGGAAAAACTTGTTTAGAGCTCCTAAACACATTAGAATAATGTTAAACGACCTTACATGCACTCTAAAACTTTGGAAACAACCATTAGAGTCCTCAAACCTTACAAATTTAATCCTATATGGTTAAATGATTGTTCCTCCTATTTTTCCATGTTGAGCTTCCCATCCTTAGCATGGGAAAAAAAGGAAAAGCTCAAAAACCACTTGGGAGTACTCAAAACTACCAAATTTTGACATGGAGACATAACCCTTAGCCCTGGCAACTTAGGAAGGTAACATACATAGTCAATTATGACCTGAATTGGTCTAGATCTAGGATTCCTATATATTCCATGCTATACTAACTTCCCCAAAATGGAAATAAGGGGGAAAAGCTAGCTTTCCACTTCTGGTGGCAGGATGACACTCCTAGAAGCCAAAGATCCATGCCAAAGTAGCCTAGGACTTCATAGCCTTAATATTTTTGTTTTTTGACTTCATTTTAGCCTTTAAAATTCATTTTTCCCAATCTTCCATGCTAGAAGTAACTTCCCTAGTGTGGAAATAAGGGGAAAGATCTTACATGCCCTCAAATAGACTTCAAACATGATAAAATTTAGCTAAAAACTTGCATAATCAAAGTCTACAATACTATGAGCCTAAAAACCTAGTCGAAGTGCTTCTAAATCACTCTGAATTTACCAAAAAAGTGTCCCCATATTTTTCCACATTAAGGATGCTATGCTCAATGTGAAAAAATGGGGGAAACCATTTCGACATGGTTTGACACTTGAAATTATCTCAAACTACCTCTAATTGAAACCAAAGGATACACAACTTCCAAATCTAGGTCCTGGCTACCTGTTTACCATGTTTGATCTTATTTTGACTTGAATCTTGGTTTTCCACATTGAACCCCTTCTCTTCCACATTGGCCAATGTGAAATAAAGGCGGAAGGCTTCAATACTTACTTTTGAACTCTGCAAGCCTCTAGAGTACTTAATTTTGATGTATTTGACTCTGGAGTACTTTGGGAAGGTCCCAGAACCTCAATTTTGGACTTTTGAACATTCAAAAACCTAATTTCCTTGGTTTCAATGTTGAGGGTCCCTATTTCTATGCTAAGCCTAGGGTGAAAGCCTTAAAACACTTTATTTTTTGGTCTAAATAGCCCTAATTGATGCCCAAACTCATCTAATAGCCTTGTAGCCTAAAAACATGGCTCACCAAGGCCTAAAACTAGCAAAGCCTAATCATTTTCTAACCTATATTAGCCAAATGTTATCATATATGTCCTCTTTGGCTTGATTTTTTTCCTTATTATATAGTATTTTGGATTATTTTTGGATTTATGTTGCATCGTTCATCTTGTTGACCTTCTATGACCTTTATACAACCTTTTATGTTCTTTTTCTTATCTTATTACAGCATTATTTACCTTTTTTTGGCCTTTGAATGGTATCAAATAGTAAGGTTTGACCTTCTCTAACCACCATTTGGCACCATTTGACCATGACCTAACAAGGCCTTAAACTGGCATCATACTCAACTACAACTAAACTAGCATCATGGCCTACTAAGGCCTAAAACTAGAAAACTCATGGCCTTTGTCAACCATTTTTAGCCTTGATTCTTATAATTTACTCTATTTAACTTGGTCTGACCTTCATTTATTCCTTATTGCACATTGTTTACTTTTTGTCACAATATGGATAACCTTGGATGACCTTGTTTGCATTAGATTTACATGTATTCTCATAATTTTATAGCATTTTAATAATATTTATTCACTTTTATGTAGATTCCACTTAATATGCTTTTGGTTGACATGCAGGATCGAAGTATGAGTACCTGGGGTCAAATTTGCATACCTTCATATCTACGTGGACCTCATGGTGATGTTGAATGGTGTATCAACCTTGATTGCCTAGACCTTGAGCTTGAGAGTTTGGTAGACCACATAGCCTTAATAGAGAAACCTCAAGAATGACCTAAAAACCTAGTCAATACCCTTGACTTAGAGGTAGGTGACATAATCATAGACTCTCTGGTTGAGGTTCAAATTACAACACACAATGGTGAGGAGAAAACCCTTAAACTAAGTTCCTCACTAGAGCCTCACTATGCTCAAGACATCACCAAGGTCTTACAAAGCAACATTAAAGACTTTTCTTGATCATATCAAGAAATGCTAGGCCTAGAGCCATGTTTGGTCTAGCATGACATCATACTAGATCCTTGCATTAGATCATTTTAGGAAAAAATGCACAAGATTAAACCTAATTTGGCCTTAGAAATTCATGATGAAATCTCAAAGCTCTACCAAGCTAGTTTCAGTAGGGCTATTGATTATGCAAAATGGGTGTCCAACATAGTGATATTCCCTAAAAAAATGGAAGTGTCTTTATTTGCATTGATTTTCGAGACCTAAATAAAGCAACTATCAAGGATGACTTTCCTTTGCCCAGTATTGATCAAATTATCAATACTATGGCGATACATGCCTATTGTCCTTTATGAATGGATTCTCAAGATATAACCATATTAGAATCAACCTGAAGCACCAACTTAGCATGATCTTCATGATCCCATGGGGGACCTTTTACTATATTATGATGTCATTTGGCCTTAAGAATTCCAGAGTGACCTATAAACAAGCCACAATCTATATATTTAGTGATTACATGCTAGGTTTGCTTAATGATAACATAGAAGACATAGTTATTAAATCCAAGATGGCCAATGATCATGCTAATGACCTAGATCTTATGCTTAAATGATGCTGCAAATACAAGCTTAGGCTCAATCCTGAGAAGTGTGTCTTCAGTGTCAATACTAGTAAGATGCTTGGTTTTGTAGTCTCTAAAGTAGGGATACACATCATTCTTCATAAGGTTAAGGCCATATCCAAATTAGCAACACCTACCAACCTTAAATATCTTTGGGGATTACAAGAAAAATTACAATTTATTCATGAGTTTATCACTAGGCTTACAGATAAGTTATAGCCCATGCAACACTTTCTTAAGAAAGAAGTTCACTATGAGTGGATAGCTCAATTCCAAGAGGCCTTGAAAACCTTAAGCAAGAGTTGATACAACTTCCAACAATCTATCCTCTACAAGAGGGTAACCCATTATATATTTATCTTGCCATCTATGGCACATCCATTACCTTTCTACTCTATCAAAAAAGTGATGATGAAGAAAAAATGCTTGTATATTGCCTTAGCCAAGCATTAGTAGCCCACAAGACACAATACACTGAAGTGGAAAAGTGTTTTTTAGCACTAGTCTTCTCCTTGAATAAGTGGAGATACTACCTCTTCAAAAGCCAAATCAATGTGATTTGCAAGGATAACATACTTAGAGCCATAATGACCAACATTTATGAAAGTAGTTGTATAGCCCAATGCAAAGCCATAACCATGAAATTTGACCCTCAATTTATCTTTCAATCCTCAATGAAAGGTCAAGCTATAGCCATACAACTCACAATTTTGCCTATTGATGACCAATCAACCATAGATCTTGAATTCCCTATTGAGCATATTAACATAGTTAGCCAAGTACCTAAGGGTTAAAAGGCAATCATGCACTTTGATAGAGCTTAAACTATCCATGGAGCTAATGCTACTACCATAATAAAATTTCCATTTGGTGAGATCTGACCATTTGCTTATCATTTTGAATTCCCATGTACCAAGAACATAGTGAAGTATGAGGGTTTGATCAGAGGGATGATGGTGGCTCGTGACCTATGAATTAAATGCCTAGCCATCAAGAAACTTCATAGCTCATGGTTAACCAAGTAACCAAAGTCTATGCATGCAAAGATAAGCACTTACAACCTTACTGTGACCTAGGAAAGTAATTGTTACAATAATTCACAAACAATAATGTCCAATATATATCCCAAAATGAGAATACTATAGCTAATGCAATCACAAAATTAGCCCTTAGTGTGACGCTAGATGTGTTTAGCAAGTTGTCCACCTTAACCATGGACTATGCTACTCCCATCACATAGAACACTAAGGATACCTTTGTAGCCGTCATTCATACCTCTCCTTCCAAGGAGTGGTATGATGATATTAAATTTTACCTTATGCATTGTGAATCCTCACAAGGCCTAACGACTACTCAAAAGGATACCATATGCAAGCGATCAAAGCAATATGTCATCATAGGTAATTACACATTATGTCAATGGTCCTATGATGGCATATTCCTAGAGTTCTTGGGTAAAATCGAAGCTAGAATAGTCCTAGAGGAGGTTCATGAGGGTGTTTGTGAAGGACATATAGGACCTAGAGCTATGGCTGCTAAGATAGACAGTTAGGCTATTATTGGCCCCATATGGAAAATGATTGCCTACAAAAGGTTAAGTGATGTGACACATGCCAATGATATAGTAACCTTATACACATATCATCGACTAAGTTACACACCACTTAGATAACATGGTCACTTCAATGATGGGGGTCAGATATCACTAAGCTCATAATGCTTAAGTCTTCTACAAGGCATAGCTTCATCATCACTACAATCAAATACTCTACAAAGTGGGTTGAGGCTATTTCCCTAAGGAAGCCTACATATGAACAAGTTTGCAAATTCATTCTAGATAACATTATAGCTTGTTTTAACATACCCATGACCATAGTTACAACTAATGGACCACAATTTAGTATCCATGAAATGAAAGATTTCTATCAAAACCTAGGCATTAAGCATTCTTTCTCATCACACTATTACCCTCAACCTAATGGACAAGTAGAAGCAAGTAATAAGGCCAAGAATAGCAAACAATAGTGCATGAGTGGCTTGTCCATGCACTATGGTCATACAAAATAACCTATCACATGGAAATTGGTATAATAATTTATAGTCTAGTTTATGGTTCTAAATCTATTTTACCTCTTGAATTACAAATTCCATCGCTCCAAGTAGCATTGACCAACTTCATCAACAATGAGCAAAACAAGGAGTTGTAGATGGTAGTCCTAGATTCAGTGGAGGAGCAGCATATGCAAGTGCTTACTCACATTGAGCACTATCAAGAAAGGAAAAAGTGGTAGCATCACCATAACTTTGACATGTACAAGATCAATAAAGGTGACCTAGTCCAAAATTCTATCTACGAGCATGTAGAAAAATTCTCAGCCAACTGGCAAGGTCCGTTCCTTATCATCAGGGTCTATGAGAATAGGGCATTCAGAATAGTTGACATGGATGGGAATGAGCTGGCCAATCTAGTCAATCATTCCTATCTAAATCCATATTACATGTAGTTGACAATCATTGATAAGCAAGCATCCTTACAATGGTCTACTATGACCTTAAACTAGCAACACAACCTACCAAGGCCTTAAACTAGTACCATGGCCCAACACAGCCTCAAACTAGTAACTTTCATGACTTGGATAGCCTAATTCCCATGTGAAATGTATGCATTATAATGTTATAATGTGTAGTGATGTTTTTTATTCTTTATTAGTGCCTCTTCTGTTAATCCTCCAGACAATAACAAAGAGGGACCATTGAAATAGTAAAAAAATTTACATATTATAGCCAGTTTTTGTCATGTGGCTTTCACCCCATGAAACCAAGGCAAAACTTCATTGTAAATGTAAATATTGTAACCCACCATGGGTAATTTCACATACTTTATACTTTTGGGGCTGAAAAATGCCTCATAAGTGGTTAAAAGCCTTCTTCCCCAAGTGAAAAAAGTCACCTAGTATCTATATCTAGGCTTGGGGGGTCAAAAATGCCTTTTGGAATGCCAAAAAAGGTAATTTAATGGGTTTTATGGGGGCTATACACTTTTCTACGATGGAAACACATGCAAGGAGGTAAATCTCACCTACCCCCAGCATGGAAGGATGGAGGTTTTGGAGACTTCATGCATGGCTTAGAAACCTTTCCTCCTCAGCATGGAAGTTTCCCCCTACATGGAATCTTCACCCCTAGCATGGAAAATTACATTCCATAACATGGAAGGCACGAAAGTCAAAATTCATCACTTCATGTAGTTCAACATTGACCATCTACTTCAGCAAGCATGGTGGAGAGCTTAGTATGGAAGATTCATCTCTAGTGTGGAAGGTATGCTCTAGTTACTATTTATAGTAAATGGAATGGCCATGGGAGGAAGCACATACTATGTATAGTAGCCCCTCAAGTTTGTGCACCCATCTCACCTGAATTTGTCAACCATTTTACAGCCATTTTGCAGCCAAATCACATCCATTTTACAACCCCATTCATAGTCCAAAACCTATAAAAACCATCCTCAAGTACCATTTACATGTTCAATAATTTTCTCAAGGTTCCATATCCTTTTACAATTCGAGACTATTGGCATACATACTTTTGCACAAAAAATTACTCACAGTTTTACACTTGGGCATTCTCAAGCATGTGAGTTTTTTACAAGTTTCCACACTTGTATTCTCTTGAACCTAGCATAGACACCCTATGTCCTTGTGGCCTTGTAATCACCTTTGGGATTTGTGAATTTTCAAGCTACACACTACACTCCTAGGATTTCCAACTCCCAGTGTAGAGCATTTGGGTAGCTTAGATTCTTCACAATTCTCAACCCTCATCATAGCCAACATTGAAAATATATTGTTGTAGTTGAAAAAGGTTCGAAAGCATCAAGACTAGCTTAGCACCCAAATCATAGAGTGGATTGCATCTGCTTCAATGGCCTTTGANAGGCACTATTTGTATACATTTATCTAACTTATTCTTTATTTTTTCTCAATAAATTTTTAAGTTTTTGGTTTTGTGTACAAAATAATTTTTTTTGTTATCTATGCATTATTCATATCTACTATCAATTTTGCCTTTTTTTTATCATGCTTTTCATTCTATAAGTCCCTAGTTGATCTATTGGACTAGCCAAGGCACATTGAATCCTGTTTTTTCTTGTGGAGGCCCTGAGGATTCATGGGTTACAGAACTACTACATTGAGGATCTTCTATTTTCTAGTGATCAAGGTTTTTAGTCGCAACATTTGTTACCACGATAAATGAGTGAAAACCAAAAAAGATATATCCAATACTAAATCTATGAAAACTGAGAGGGAGACTAAAAAATGATGTGGCCAATAATAAACTATAGAATTTTTATTAAATATTATTAAAATGATTAGTCAAATATTGATTGATTGGTCTTTACAGCCTAACAATATAAGATTGTTCAAAGATCTCTTTGAAATTGCCATCTAAGATCTAGTGCAAGTAGGCAAGATGTGTTCTGTGGTTGACCTACACACATCTATCTTGATTTATCTGCTATTGAAAAAAATGTTGTAAGAGGTTCTTTTCTATTCTTCATGATAAGCATTGCATGAAGGCTTTGAAGGCTGCAAGAGTCTCCTTGTGGTAACCAAGCTTTCAATGTCCCAAAAGTTTCCTTCTTGCACATAAAAAGATCCCTAAAATGATGTCAATTCTCGCTTAAATAGGCCACAATTTTTTGTTTCTTCATTGATTAGGTTTCAATAACTTTCCTAGGTGGTTACACAACATTTTTTATCATTTTTATAATCCAAAACTGTAACATTTTTATCACTAGAATTTTTGAATAATTTCCACCTGGAATGCTAACATTTTTAACATTGTGGGGTCTAATTATGTTTTTTTTAGTATAATTCATGTCATTTTTTATGTTTCATACCATAAATTACACTTTCCAAAGTGAGATTACATTAGGGTTTTGATAAGACAAGGTCACTAGACAAATTTTTAAAGGGAAATTGAGGCATTTGTCTTTTCCCTCAAATCCAATCAAAATTACATGACATAATTTGGTTACAAGACTTCCTTTTTCACAACTAAATTTTCTTTGAGGTGGTTCATATTGCGTATAGTTTATGTGGATGTAAGGATTTATTTCTAGAATTTCTATTAAGTTTTTTCCCATAACATACTCTTCCAACCTAACCTCAATAACTCCAATGAAATGATTAGTATCTAAATATTATAACAACATCTTTATAGAAAGGTTATCTTAGAATAATATCATACTCATATTTCTCTTTAATAGAAATTAGTAATTCTAAGAATTCTGATCTTAAAAAAATCCAAAATTTTGACTCCAAAAGTTTGTGATAAAAGAACACCATAAGTGGATTACATATCTATCACTAGACTATATGTGTAGCATGATTAACTGGAATACTATTTAAGTTTTTCTTTTACTCCTTTCAAAGGACCTACCATTGGTACATTAAATCCATCCATTTGAATGATACTTCTTATTTGTAGTAGCATTTTTGTTCACATCATTTTACATACTTCTAATGGTATGACATGAATAGTTGCACTAGAACCCATTAGGCCATTATCAATATATTTTTATAATAATTAATCATCATCATCATTCTAGCCTTGTCTCAAAAAAATAGGATTGACAACATGAGTTCTTTTACATAATTCACCTTCATGAAGAACTGGATCTTTATTTAAGTACAATTTCTTCAAATCATCTTTAATTATTCTTTTTCATGTCTTTTTTTATCTTCCTTTTGATGGCTTTCCTCAAACAATGATGGAGTAGCCTTTTTTATAAGCTAACGACTTGATCTTTTTTTTCACATATCCAAATCATTGAAGTTGTTATTCCTATGGCTAATTTCAAATAAACTTTACTTCAAGTCTTCCTTAGATATTTGTATTATATAGCTTATCTATTTGATTAAAACTCAATGTACATCTAAACATTCATAATTCTACTAGATTGATTTATTAAAAAAGGTAGTTAATCTATTTTTATTGATTTAAGTTTATTCATATTTTTTACAAACAAGGCATTAGGACTGTTAATAAAATGGAACTATTTTTTTTATTTAATGAGATGTTTCATTATTTCTTTTGCGTGTATTAACTATCTTTTGAATCACATCCTTCATTTCTCTAAAGCATAAATGATTATATATTGAAATGTTGGACTTTACCTTCATTAAGTCTTTGACTATATCATAGGATTTATGTTCAACTCAAACATCTTGCTAGAATAAGCTTCTTTAAGTATAAAACATGCATTAGATTATTGTGGAACATTTATTGGTAATGATCTCATTTGATTATTAGGAATTCCCTTACTTCAAGAAGTATAAATATTGTTTCTATCATTATGCCAAGTGGGATTTATAATATCATTGAATCTATGGTTTTGAGTTTTATATGGCTTGGAATTCCTCATCATAACTTGTTCATAGGAATCATCTTTTTACTTTTCATAAGGAATATTGAGAACCATAATAGGAATCTTTTTTTTATTGATTTTACGGTTTATCATCATATAGAACTAAAAATTGAAAGTAAATTTTATCTAAATATTGTCGCTTTTTATGAAGGTGATAATAATCATTAGAAACTGATTCATTATATTGTTCAATGACTAAAGGAATGTTGTAACTCATTCATTTTAGTTTTGTCACTTCATTTGAAAGTTTTTGAAGAAAAGTTAATATTTGTATAATTTGATTTTATTGGTTTTCTAATTATTTAGTTAATTTTTTGGGGTTCAAAATACATTTTATCAATGCTTTTGATTGAAAATCATTCATACTAGTTTTTGGTTGTAAAAGTAAAGAGGAAATTGGATTTTCAAAGAAATTGTTCATTGTTTGAGATGTTTAAAGAGGAATAACAGTTTGAAATATATTATTATTTGGTGGGAATGCTTATAAGGGGATAGGATTAGAATACATGGGATTGATAATACTAGTCATCCTAAATTGAGTTTAAATATCGTTCATTATGGTAATTCTCTCTAGTTCAACAACTCTAGACATTGCTTTTTGTAATTTTGTAATATTGTGAGGTCATTTAATATCATTGGTAATGAAAGAATCAATTATAGAGAGTTAAAAGTTGGAGACGTTGTCGAATTGAGGATGCATTTTGTTAGGTACATAAGCTAATTGGTAGATAAATCTTAAATTATAATCATATTTTCCCATGTAGTTTCCTTATGTGTAAAGTTTTTTAAGTCAAAGGTAGAACTAGTGAAATTATCAAATTAGAAAAATTTACTCTTAAATTCTAGCCATGAATTAATAGAATCATTAGGTAACATAAGTAACCATTATTTAGCTTTACTCCTAAAGGTAGTTATGAAGACTCTACAAGCTATGCCATTTTTTGGTAATATTGTAGATACCTAATAAGATTTAAAATATTCCACATGTCAACATGCATCACTACCGAAAGATGAAGGATTACAAAAATACTTGATATTTTGTAGTGATTTGGAAATAACATAGTTTATAATGTTGAAGGGATTATTAACTAGAGAAACTAGGAGTGGCTTGATTATCATCTTAGTTCGGATCCTTCTGGGAACAAAGGTTGGAAAATATGAGGCTAATTACTTTTATTAATCGATCCCATGCTAATCATAATTTATTTTTCTTCCAATTTTTGGTACATAATTGATGTGTGGCGAGGTACCCCTACACTCAACCATACGAATACGAGCGTGTACGCGTGATTCGGTCGAACTCCGCAGACTAAATGCCTTAACGCCACAAGAAACACTTGGGGTTAATCGTTCATTGTCTTTCTAGGCTTGCTTGTATGTGTCACGGTGTATGGTTAAGCAAGTCNTGCTCGAAGTGGTCATACTGAGGCACCTAGTTAGCCTAAGTGTGATAAGCAGCCGATTCCTTGGCCAGCCGTACACACCCGTGGGTGCTCGTAGCCAAGTTGTACTTATCCCATGTTCTAGCCTAATGCAATGAGTAGCCGATTCCTTGACTAGCAGTACACATTGGACTACCACTGGGATTACCAAGCACAGATCCTGGAATATGCTACTAGGTTACCAAGTAGTCACAATGCTCATAATTAGGTCATACTCCTGCGTTGCGACGAGCAGCCGATTCCTTGACTAGCCGTACACATCCGTAGATGCTCGTAATCAAGTCGTACTTGT
>MNCI01004113.1:157395-214071 GCA_015680685.1 Gnetum montanum | reverse complement strand
TGGTGTTCATGACAACAAGGGTGAACACCTTATTACAATGACATCAGGCCACATTTGGTAGCTGAGAGAAAAGAGGAGAGAGAATAGAAGAGAAGAAGAGAGAAGAGTCTTGTTGTTGCCAATGCCTAGATTGTACCTTCCGTTGTCCATCTGTAAGCACATTATCAATTCTACTATTGCATAGCTGCTTCAGCGCTGCCCATTCCAAGTGTTTGCTCTAGATCCATTCCATTGTTGTATGATTACCATCTGCACATACAACACAATCATATATTAGCAAGGGTAATTGAATCATGAAGTAAATAATACCTTGCTTCGGTGTAAGTCCATTGGCTAGGTTGTGGTATGCCTGATATGGATCAGGGAAAATGTAGATGATGACTACCGAAGGTGAAGGGGTTAAGGAGAAAAACAAAAAAAATCTGGGGCTTAGGAGAAAAATCGAAAAAGTAGGCCCTATACCCCCATGACTAATCACGAACCTCCAGTAGCATTAGAATGGAGAAAGAAAAGGAGTAAGAAAGATAGGTAAAAAGGGACAACTATGGCCTCAGTGAAGTGGATGTCAAGATGGAAATGAACAAAAAGAAAAATAATTGCAAAAATGTTAAGGAAAAGAAGTTAACTAATGTTCCAAATAGGATTGTCAGTGGGTCCTCCCCAAAGCAGGCTCATGCTCTTAATGCCCTGACAATCCCACATTCAAAGAGTCCGTAGGCTCTGGGAATGTCCTTTGGAACAAGAGTGAAAGTCTGAACCGGAAGAATTTACCAAAAAGAAAACAATGCATCAACCAAAATATATACACTAATGATACAACCGGCAATGAGGTGAACAATGGAGAGAAGGATGGAAAGAAGAGAAGTGGAATGGAATCCCAAGACCAGGTGGTGTACAGCCCCTTGTGTGTTTTATGATTAATGTGACCTGGCGAATCTCATTCCAACTCTGGCTCAAACCAACCACTTCCAGTGATGTCGCATCAATGCAGTTGGCTAAATCATCCACTTGGATAACAAGGATGCATCTTCAAAGAGCCACCACCATTCCGACGAAACAAAGGAGAGAATGGGAAGCGAGAAGGGCCTTAGTTAGAGGGAACACATTGGTTCCATAACCAGTGCTTGCAGCCCAAATTTTTATTTCGTCTAAGGGGTGTGCTTTGAATCCTCACTCTCTTTTTTTTGTTTTATGTTTTTATACATGGGGACCACACCATGCAAAGACTTCTTTATTTTTATTGTCTCAGCTTCCGAAGAATGGGTAACATCGAAACGATAAGAAAAGTCAAGAAGAAAACAACCAAGCACCCAAGTGAATGACCAACACAAAAGCATCAAGTTCCTTTGAAGTCACACCCTTTGCAACCCTTGCGTCCTTCCTTGGTTTGAGAAATACCCAGTCACCAGTTCATTAAAGTTCTTATTAGAAAAGGGAACTGTACATTTCCAAGCCAAGAGAAACCATAGACTTGATGGATGGATGGATGAAGTGATCTCAATGCCTGCCATATCAAAAGAACATACCTTAGTATCAACAATGTAACTTAAAGGTAAAACCCAAACATTAGCAATTAATGAAAAACAGTTCATCCCATCGGTCCGAACACTTATTGGGTGACGAACTTACATGGTGGATGACACACACACACACACACAAAATAGAAAAAAGTATAACGATGTTGTAAGACAAAAACAAGAAAAGTTAAAGAAGGTGTAAAACAAAAACATTGTAAAATAAAAATTGAAAAAGAACTGAGGGCCCCATATGATTAGCATAGGTGGCCATCTCCCCCATGACTGAGTTGTAAGGAAGAGATCTGAAATAGTGAGTGCCTATTGGAATTTCTTAGAAGTGCCCAACTTCTCCCAATTGATGATCTTAAGTTGAGGGGTGGAAGTTGGCGACGCTCGCGTTCTAATATATCTATGCCAAGGTTGTTGGCATGAGTTTCCTCAGTTCGTTCCATGCATATTTTTTTGCCCCTATGAGAAGCTGTCAACCACGGGGTGTCTACTACTTATTTTGTGGTTGCTACATACAGGCATCTTTGTTGTAGAGTTTCTTGGGCACACCTGTTACATGGAGACATTTCCTCCATGTCATCACCCGATGAATCACTATATGTGATGCATGGAACTATCCTCTTCTCGATCTTTCCACATATGTTGATCTTAGAGATTTCCAAGGAAAGATCGCGGATCCTAAGGCATGCGTCTACTGTGCTTAGCCATGCCCTTCCCATTATAATTGGGAAGTCCCCTTCGTTGTTGTTAACATCGATCACTAGAAAATCCGCTGGGTAGGACCAACCACACACAGTGGTAATAACATCCTCCACCAATCCTAAGGGAATCGTGATGGACTGGTCCGCCAACTCTAGTTGGATATTTCTCTTCTTAAGTTGTGGCAGGTTCCATGCGTGATACATCTTTCGCAAAATTAAGTTGACTCCAGAACTTGAGTCAATAAGAGCTCAATGTGGTGCATTTCCAGTGATCTGCAAATAAATAAAGGGACTCCTAGGGTCAGTTAGTTTCCTGGGAAGGTGGCCTACCTTGATCCAGTCAGTTATGGTATGGGTTAACATAACCGTATGTGTTACACTCCTTTGGACTGTAGGGTGCTTCGAAGTGTTAGATGGTGGAGGCATGTACATGGCCTCAACCGCTTGTTGTTGCGAGAGTTTTTCTGGGCTTTTAGTTCTGAAAAAAGGTCTCTTCTTTGTATAGTTGTCGCCAGAACTAGTACCCGGTTGGATATTTACAGCTCTCGCAGCGTGACGTTGCTGCGGTTGAGGAGGAAGTTCCCCTTGCATTGTTGGAGCAGGAGGTGTTATGGGAACTACTTGAGGCAGAAGAGGTGCGGTTGGATTAGGAGGATGGTGTGGATATGGAGTGTCTCCCGGAGGAGAAGGAGTCCTTCTGAAGTACTCCCAAGCTTGGTAGTGATGGTTGGGGGTTGCGTGACCCATAGAGTCACTTGGAGAAATCGGCTGTTGCACATAATAATCGTAAGGATTAGGCTGCCGGTAAGGGTATTGATGTGTTGGTGGTGGCATCCCCCATGACTGTGGGTATTTCCACTGCTGATGTTGTCCAATGGGCTGTGGAGGCGTTCCACTTGGATAATATGTCAAGGGTTGGTGGAACTGCCTTGGGGTACCTTGTGGGTAAGGTAACCTTCGGAGTGTTTGCCGTTGATTAAGTCTTGGATTTAGTGCATACACCCCAGACTCCTATAGATGTGAGGTAATTGGGCAACATCCCTTAGGATGGTCATAGTAGCAGACCTCACATCCACTATCATTGTCTGAATCAGAATTTATAGTCTCATCGGAGATAGGAATTTTCCCCTTACCCTTGTTATGTACAGGGCTTAAATTTCTCCTTTTGGTTTTGCCTTTATCACTACTTTTCTCTACCTTAGACTCTTCTACGATTTTTAGAACTATTTCTATTCTTGAGTCTAAGGAATCCCACATTTGGTCTACCTTAGCCGATACCTCCGTTGTTAACTTTTGGATCGGCATGATTTTCTGGTTCACCAACTCTTCAATTGGTGACTCATCCTCCTCATCACAGAATTTCACTCCCTTCTTGCGAAGGGAGGGATCGCGGTTGTATTCTTCCGCACTTTCTCTCTTCCGTAGCTCACATTCTTCTTGTGCTACTTGTTCCAACAAGCTTTCAACTTCATGGGCTCTTAGTTGGGAGAGTCTCCCTGTGGTGTAAGTCCCAAGAGTTCTTCTCATTTCATTTCTTAGCCCATCCATGATGTGGTGAAGTTGATCCCGCTTAGTGTACCCATGGCCCGAGCAACGATGTAGCAGTGTATAGTAATGGGCCATGGCAGCATCCAAGGATTCATAAGCTCCTTGTTTCCAACCTTAGATCTACTTATGCAAATTGGACACTCTGGAGTACGTCTGATAGTTGTTGTTGGACAGTTCAAGCATCGTACTCCACCTCCTGATGGTTCTAAGGACCGATACCAGCTCTCTACTTCTTTGGTGAGTGTCCTTGGGAACAACTTGAGTTTTTTCCACTCATTATCTATATTTTGCAAGGCACAGGCATCATGGAATGCCTAAAAATGATTTTGCAGATCAGCATTGTATCCCCCTTCAAATCATGGGATATTGTTCATGTCTAATCGTTTGATCCGACTATCCTTCAAATGCCTTGTGGGAATCCTAACTGCCTCTGTTATGTTAAGCATACTTCGAGTTGCGAGTAGGGGCTCATCATGATCATCTCTTTCATGATGTCTATGATGTCTTCATGGTGGTTCCCTACTCTCCCTACGTCCTTGCCCTTGTCCTAACTCCTCCTGACCTTCTTATCGAGGCATTTCATCTTCCCTTTTACTTTTATTCCCCTAGTTATGCTCATGGTGGCTGCGCCTAGATGTGGAAGGAGAGTGTGAATGGTGAGATGAAGGAGAAGAGGAAGGGGATCCATCACCATGGTGATGTTTCTTACCTTCTCTTCAGCTGCTTCAGCCCCGATCGTTGTAACGATCCAAGTGTCCATCCTTAGTGTGAGTGGTTGTTCCTGCCGTGAACACTTGGTTCTCATGGGGATCAGAGCCTGGAATATGTATCGTTGATCTTAGGCCCTGATGCCTAACCTCTTCACTATTGTGAGGAGGAGGAACATCATTTTCTAAGAAACCCATTGTGAGGGGTTCCTCGTCTCCTATTTCACTAAGGACATGGGGAACCTTGCCCTTCAACAGTGAATGTTGGCTCTCCTGCCTTCCGTCCCGAATACGTTGGGCATTTGTGGGATGATAATCCCCTGTGTCAAAGTTATCCAGAACGTATTCTGCAAAGAGTTCTTGCATGCCAATCTGTACTAAGGCACGGAAAAACATGTTAGGGACAGATCGATCTGGTGGCAACACAATGTTACCTTGCAGATCTCTCCACCGCAGCTGTTCTTCTTGATGGCGAACAAAGGTAAAATCCGGCACATACTCATTGGGATGAGTATATGTCACCTTAGATTGTTTAGGACATGGCTGGTCTTGGTTATGCGTATGATGCTGACTATCTCCTATGTTTCCCTTAGGTGAGTTAATTTCGTGAGAAGAAGCCATTTCTAATGGTGTGCAAATTTTTACCATTAATTATGTTCTTAATTAACTGATTAACCTGAAGGTTCGTTGATGGTCACAACGATGTGAGTGATATCCCTTATGTTCAATTGGCCAAAAAACACTTAGTCCCCTACAACGGCACCAATGATGAGTGGCAAGGTACCCCTACACTCAACCATACGAATACAAGCATGTACGTGCGATCCGGTTGAACTCCGCAGACTAAATACCTTAACGCCACAAGAAAAACTTGGGGTTAATCATTCGTTGTCTTCCTAGGCTTGCTTGTATGTGTCACAGTGTATGGTTAAGCAAGTCTGAGGTATATGATTTTTTTGGTATTTTTCAGTTTATCTCCTAGGCTATGAGGGAAAGGGTTGAGAAACTAACTAACTCTAANTGGGTGCTCGTAGCCAAGTTGTACTTATCCCATGTTCTAGCCTAATGCGATGAGTAGCCGATTCCTTGACTAGCTGTACACATTGGACTACCACTGGGATTACCAAGCACAGATCCTGGAATACGCTACTGGGTTACCAAGCAGTCACAATGCTCATAATCAAGTCGTACTCCCGCGTTGCGACAAGCAGCCGATTCCTTGACTAGCCGTACACATCCATAGATGCTCGTAATCAAGTCGTACTCGTGCGCACGAACAACAAGTAATATATAACAATAACTAAAACCATGTACTACAAGGTTTATCCAATCAAGTTCATCTTTATTATCATACACAACTTGTGTTCAGGTTACACAGTTGCTCGAATAAAGAGCCATTCACTCCAGGACTCCTACTGCGGGCACATGGGAAATTAATCTAACTCTGGAGTGTTCAAACTGCTAGATCTTCGCTACTTCTAGCCAAGATTGGGAAATGAAGGAAGTGCCGCCTCTTATTTATAGATATGGCGGCGGACCGCGATATCGCATACGCAATAGTGCAGGGGAAGATGTGATATCGCGGTGGCCACGATATCGCGTATGCATGTCGCATCTCATCAATAATACATTATTAATTTTTAGCATACTAAAAAAGATGATCTTTTTTTAGAAAATGAAGACCTAATGATGACAAGTCATGAGTTCAAACTTATGCCTAAAGAGTACCTATTTTGAAAATAAACAATACCTTATGTAAATAGTATGAACTAGCCACCAACAATGAGGTGTTAGCCTAATTAATAGGGTTTCCATTGGTTTTGGACCAAGGGATATATCATTCAAATCATGGTGTTATCTAGTCATAAGCTTCAAAGACAATGTTAAGTGGATTGCTAAGAATACTCATGTATGTTATTGTGTTCAAGAAATATAAATGATACTATGATACATATGATACTATTCAAATCTATGTAATCTTAATGGGAGAGATAAGAAAATATTTAGGATTTTATATTTTATGATTTTTATATAATTTATAGTTGTTGATGAGACGCGACCTGCATGTGCCGCGATATCGCATCCCATGCGATATCGCGTACGCGATATCGCGTCTTCTTCGCAGTCCGCTGCCATATCTATAAATAAGAGGTGGCACTCCCTTCATTTCCCAATCCTGGCTAGAAGTAGCGAAGCTCTGGCAGATTGATCATTCCAGAGTTAGAATTTTTCCCATGTGCCCGCAGTAGGAGTCCTAGAGTGAACGGCTCTTTATTCGAGCAGCTTGTAACTTGAACCCAAGTTGTGTACGGCAATAAAGACGAACTTGATTGGATAAACCTTGTAGCACGTGGTTTCATTTATTGTTGTTTATTTACTGTCTTCCTAGTGCGCACAAGTACGACTTGATTATGAGCGTCTACGGACATGTACGGCTAGTCAAGGAATCGGCTGCTTGTCGCAACGCATGAGTACGACTTGATTACGAGCATTGGCTGCTTGGTAACCCAGTAGCGTATTCCAGGATTCTGCGCTTGGTAATCCCAGTGGTAGTCCAATGTGTACGGCTAGTCAAGGAATCGGCTACTCATTGCTAGGCTAGAACGTGTGATAAGTACGACTTAGTTACGAGCACCCACGGGTGTGTACGGCTAGCTAAGGAATCGGCTGCTTATCACACTTAAGCTAAATAGGTGCCTCAGTACGACCACTTCGAGCACTTGCGTTACGTGTGGTGATCCCAGTAACGATTAGCGTTTGGTAAGCCACAGTTGCATAGTTCAGGGTGTGTCCGGTAAGTGGGAACGGATGCTGACGCTAGTTAATTTAGACTTAGGACATTAGTTAGAGTTAGCTTAGTTTCTCAACCCTTTCCTCTGATAGCATAGAAGATAAACCGAAAAATACCAAAAAAATCACATACCTCAGACTTGCTTAACCATACACCGTGACACTTACAAGCAAGCCTGGGAAGACAACGAACGATTAACCCCAAGTGTTTCTTGTGGTGTTAAGGCATTTAGTCTGCGGAGTTCGACCGGATCGCGCGTGCACGCTCGTATTCGTATGGTTGAGTGTAGGGGTACCTCGCCACTCATCATTGGCGCCGTTGCCGGGGACTAAGTGTTTTTTCGCCAATTTAACATAAGGGATATCACTCACATCGTTGTGAGCTTAAAACGAACCTTAGGGTTAATCAGTTAATCAAGAACATTAAATAACGGTGAAATTAGCACACCAATAGAAATGGCTTCTTCTCACGAAATCAACTCACCTAAGGACAATACAGGAGAAAGTCAGCATCATACGCATAACCGAGATCAACCATGTCCTCAACAATCTAAGGTCACATATACTCATCCCGATGAGTATGTGCCGGATTTTACCTTTGTTTTCCATCAAGATGAGCAACTGCGGTGGAGAGACATGCAAGGTAACATCGTGTTACCCCCAGATCGCTCTGCTCCCAACATGCTTTTCCGTGCCTTGGTACAGATTGGCATGCATGAGCTGTTCGCAGAATACGTTTTGGATGACCATGACACAAGGGATTATCATCCCACAAATGCCCAACGTATTCGGGACGAAAGGCAGGAGAGCCAACATTCACTATTGAAGGGCAAGGTTCCCCACGTCATTAGTGAAATAGGAGAAGAGGAACCCCTCACGATGGGTTTCTTAGAAAATGATGTTCCTCCTCCTCACTCTAGTGAAGAGGTTAGGCATCAGGGCCTTAGATCAACGATACATATTCCAGGCTCTGATCCCCGTGAGCACCAGCTGTTCACGGCAGGAACAACTACTCACACTAATGACGGACTCGTTGATCGTCACAACGATCGGGGCCGAAGCAGCCGAAGAGAAGGCAAGAAACATCACCATGGTGATGGATCCCCTTCTTCTTCTCCTTCATCTCATCATTCACCCTCTCCTTCCACATCTGGGCGCAGCCACCATGAGCATAACGCGGAGAGTAAAGGTAAAAGAGATGAAATGCCTCGACAGGAAGGTCGAGAGGAGTTAGGACAAGGGCAAGGACGTAGGGAGAATAGGGAACCACCACGTAGACATCACAGACGTCATGAAAGAGATGATCATGACGAACCCCTATTCGCAACCCGAAGTATGCTTGATATTAGAGAGGCAGTTAGGATTCCCACAAGGCATTTAAAGGACAGTAGGATCAAGCGTTTGGACATAAATAATATCCCACGTTTTGAAGGGGGATACAACGCTGATCCTCAGCATCATTTACAGGCATTCCACGATGCCTGTGCCTTGCAGAACATAGATAATGAGTGGCAGAAACTCAAGTTGTTCCCAAGGACACTCACTAAAGAAGCAGAGAGCTGGTACCGGTCCTTAGAACCGGAAACCATCAGGAGGTGGAGTACGATGCTTGAATTGTTCAACAACAAATATCAAACGTACTCCAGAGTGTCTAACTTGCGTAAGCAGATCCAAGGCTGGAAACAAGGAGCTCATGAATCCTTGGATGCTGCCATGGCCCGTTACTACACACTGCTACATCGTTGCCCGGGCCATGGGTACGCTAAGCGGGATCAACTTCGCCACCTCGTGGATGGGCTACGAAATGAAACGAGAAGAACTCTTGGGACTTACGCCCAAGGGAGACTCTCCCAACTAAGAGCCCATGAAGTTGAAGTATTGTTGGAACAAGTAGCGCAAGAAGAGGGTGAGCTACGGAAAAGAGAAAGTGCGGAGGAATACAACCGTGATCCCTCCCTTCGTAAGAAGGGAGTGAAATTCTGTGATGAGGAGGATGAGTCACCACTCGAAGAGTTGGTGAACAGGAAAACTGTGCCGATCCAAAAGTTAACAACGGAGGTATCGGCTAAGGTAGACCAAATGTGGGATTCCTTAGACTCACGAATAGAAACAGTCCTGAAAATTGTAGAAGAGTCTAAGGATGAGCAAAGTAGTGATAAAAGCAAAGACAAGCGGAGAAACTTTAACCCTGCACATAACAAGGGTAAGGGAAAAATCTCTAACTCCGATGAGGCTGAAAATTCTGATTCAGACAATGACGGTGGATGTGAGGTCTGCTATTATGACCATCCTAAGGGATGTTGTCCAATTATCTCACATCTGCAGGAGTCTGGGGTGTATGCATTAAATCCAAGACTTAATCAACGGCAAACACCCAGAAGGTTACCTTATCCACAAGGTAACCCGAGGCAGTTCCACCAACCCTTGACGTATTATCCAAGTGGAACACCTCCGCAGCCCATCGAGCAACATCAGCAGTGGCAATACCCACAGTCATGGGGGATGCCACAGCCAACACATCGATACCCTTACCGGCAGCCTGATCCTTATGGTTATTATGTGCAGCAGCCAGTTTCTCCAGGTGACGCTATGAGTCACACTCCACGCCGTCACTACTACGCTCGGGAGTACTTCAGAAGGACTCCTTCTCCTCCGGGAGACATTCCACATTCTGTCCATCCTCTAACTCCACCCGCACCTTTTCCTCAAGTAGTTCCCATAACACCTCCTGCTCCAACAATGCAAGGGGAATTACCTACCCAACCGCAGCAACGTCACGCCGCGAGATCTGTAAATATTCAGAGTGTAAATATCCAACCGGACACTAGTTCTGGCGATAACTGTACAAAAAGGAGACCCTTTTTCAGAACTAGGAGCCCGGATAGGCTCTCGCAACAACAAGCGGACGGGTATATGTATAGGCCTCTAACTACTAACACTTCGGAGCACCCTTCAGTCCAAGGGAATGTAACGCATACGGTTATGCTAACACATACCGTAACTGACTGGATCAAGGTAGGCCACCTTCCCAGGAAACTAACTGACCCTGGGAGTCCCTTTATTCATTTGCAGATCGCTGGGAATGCGCCACATCGAGCTCTTCTTGACTCAGGTTCCGGAGTCAACTTAATTTCGCGAAAGATGTATCACGCCTGGAACCTGCCCCAACTTAAGAAGAGCAACATTCAACTGGAGCTGGCAGACCAGTCCATTGCCATCCCATTGGGTTTGGTGGAGGACGTTATCACCACTGTGTGTGGTTGGTCCTACCCAGCAGACTTCCTAGTGATCGATGTTAACAACAACGAAGGGGACTTCCCAATTATAATGGGAAGGGCATGGCTAAGCACAGTAGATGCATGCCTTAGGATCCGTGATCTTTCCTTGGAAATCTCCAAGATAAACATATGTGGAAAGATCGAGAAGAGGATAGTTCCATGCATCACATACAGTGATTCATCGGGTGATGACACGGAGGAAATGTCTCCATGTCACAGGTGTGCCCAGGAAACTCTGCAACAAAGATGCCTGTATGTAGCAACCACACAAGAAGTAGTAGACACCCCGTGGTTGACAGCTTCTCATAAGGGCAAACAAATATGCATGGAACGAACTGAGGCAACTCATGCCAACAACCGTGGCATAGACACATTGGAACGTGAGCGTCGCCAACTTCCACCCCTGAATCTAAGATCATCATTTGGGAGAAGTTGGGCACTGCTTAGAAATTCAAATAGGCGCTCACTACTTCGGATCTCTCCCTCACAACTCAGTCATGGGGGAGATGGCCACCTATGCTAATCATATGGGGCCCTCAGTTCTTTTTCAGTTTTTGTTTTACACATTTTTGTTTTACAACGTTTTTGTTTTTCACATTTTTGTTTTACAATTTCTTTAACTTTTCTAATTTTTGTTTTACAAATTTCTTTAACTTTTCTTGTTTTTGTTTTACAACA
The DNA here is from genome assembly GCA_015680685.1 of Gnetum montanum. NCBI lineage: Eukaryota > Viridiplantae > Streptophyta > Gnetopsida > Gnetales > Gnetaceae > Gnetum > Gnetum montanum. The sequence continues at coordinate 202,843 of MNCI01004113.1, read as the reverse complement.
TCGTTATATTTTTCTATCTTTTTGTGTGTGTGTGTGTGTGTGTGTGTGTCATCCATCATGTAAATTCGTCACCCAATAAGTGTTCGGGCCGATGGGATGAACTGTTTTTCATTAATTGCTAATGTTTGGTTTTTACCTTTAAGTTACATTGTTGATACTAAGGTATGTTCTTTTGATATGGCAGGCAATGAGATCACTTCATCCATCCATCCATCAAGTCTATGGTTTCCCTTGGCTTGGAAATGTACAGTTCCCTTCCAATAAGAACTTTAACGAACCAGTGACTGGGCATTTCTCAAACTAAGGAAGGACTCAAGGATTTGAAAAGGGTGTGACTTCAAGGGAACTTGGTGCTCTTGTGTTGGTCATTCACTTGGGTGCTTGGATGTTTTCTTCTTGGGTTTTCTTACCGTTCCGATGTAACCCAATAATCGGAAGCTGAGACAATAAAAATAAGAAGTCTTTGCATGGTGTGGTCCCCACGCATAAAAACACAAAACATAAAAAAAAAGAAAAAAAAGGGCAAAAACGCAAAAGTGAGGATTCAAAGCACACCACTTAGATGAAATAAAATTTGGGCTACAAGCACTGGTTATGGAACCAAAGTGTTCCCTCTAACTAAGGCCCTTCTCGCTTCCCATTCTCTCCTTCGTTTCGTCGGAATGGTGGTGGCTCTTCGAAGATGCATCCTTGTTATCCAAGTGGATGGTTTAACCAAATGCATTGATGCGAAGTCACTGGAAGTGGTTGGTTTGAGGCCTGAGTTGGAATGAGATTCGCCAGGTCACATTAATCATGAAATATAGAAGGGGCTGTACACCACCTTATTCCTGGGATTCCATTCCACTTCTCTTCTTCCCATCCTTCTCTCCATTGTTCACCTCATTGCCGGTTGTATCATTGTATATACTTTGGTTGATGCTTTGTTTTCTATTTGGTAAATTCTTACGGTTAAGACTTTAACTCTTGTTCCAAAGGACATTCCCAGAGCCCATGGACTCTTTGAATATGGGATTGTCAAGGCATTAAGGGCATGAGCCTGCTTTGGGGAGGACCCACTGACATTCCTATTTGGAACATTAGTTAACTTCTTTTCCTTAACATTTTGCAATTAATTTTCTTTTTATTCATTTCCATCTTGACATCCATTTCACCGATGCCATAGTTGTCCCCTTTTACCTATCTTTACTACTCCTTTTCGTTCTCCATTTCTAATGCTACCGGAGGTTCGCGATTAGTCATGGGGGTACGGGGCCTGATTTTTCGATTTTTATCCTAAGCCCCGGATTTTTTCGTTTTTCTTCCTAACCCCTATACCTTCGGTAGTCATCATCTACATTTTCCCAGATCCATATTAGCCATACCACAACTTAGCCAAGGAACCTAAACCGAAGCAAGGTATGCTTTACTTAATGATTCAATTACCCTTGCTAATATATGATTGTGTTGTGTGTGCAGATGGCAATCATACAACAACAGAATGGATCTAGAGCAGACACTTGGAATGGAGCAGCGCTGAAGCAGCATGCAAGGAGTGGAATTGATAATGCGCTTACAGATGGACAACGAAAGGCGCAATCTAGGCGTTGGCAGCAACAAGACTCTTCTCTCTTCTTCTCTTCTATTCTCTCTCCTCTTTTCTCTCAGCTGCCAACTGTGGCCTGATGTCATTGTAATAAGGTGTTCACCCATGTTGTCATGAACACCAGTTTTTGTCAAGTCTTGTAATAAAGACCGTTCACATGTCATCCCATTAGTTCCATTTCCCCTAATAATCCCATACCTACCTGATATCATTGTAAGGAACTCGAGGACGAGTTTTCATTCAGTCATGGGGGTATGATGAGACGCGACCTGCATGTGCCGTGATATCGCGTACACAATATCGCGTCTTCTCTTGCGATATCGCTTACGCGATATCGCGGTCCGCCGCCATATCTATAAATAAGAGGCGGCACTCCCTTCATTTTCCAATCTTGGCTAGAAGTAGCGAAGCTCTGGCAGATTGATCACTCCAGAGTTAGAATTTTTCCCATGTGCCCACAGTAGGAGTCCTAGAGTGAACGGCTCTTTATTCGAGCAGCTTGTAACCTGAACCCAAGTTGTGTACGGCAATAAAGACGAACTTGATTGGATAAAACTTGCAGCACGTGGTTTCATTTATTGTTGTTTATTTACTGCTTTCCTAGTGCACACAAGTACGACTTGATTACAAGTGTCTACGGACGTGTACGGCTACTCAAGGAATCGGCTGCTTGTTGCAACGCATGAGTACAACTTGATTACGAGCATTGGCTGCTTGGTAACCCAATAGCGTATTCTAGGATTCTGCGCTTGGTAATCCCATTGGTAGTCCAGTGTGTATGGCTAGTCAAGGAATCGGCTACTCATTGCTAGGCTAGAACGTGTGATAAGTACGACTTAGTTACGAGCACCCACGGGTGTGTACGGCTAGCTAAGGAATTGGCTGCTTATCACACTTAAGCTAAATAGGTGCCTCAGTACGACCACTTCGAGTACTTGCGTTACGTGTGGTGATCCTAGTAATGATTAGCGTTTGGTATGCCATAGTTGCATAGTTTAGGGTGTGTACGGTAAGTGGGAACGGATGCTGACGCTAGTTAATGTAGACTTAGGACATTAGTTAGAGTTAGCTTAGTTTCTCAACCCTTTCCTCTGATAGCATAGAAGATAAACCGAAAAATACCAAAAAAATCACATACCTCAGACTTGCTTAACCATACACCATGAAACTTATAAGCAAGCCTGGGAAGACAGCGAACGATTAACCCCAAGTGTTTCTTGTGGTGTTAAGGCATTTAGTTTGCGGTGTTCGACCGGATCGCGTGTGCATGCTCGTATTCGTATGGTTGAGTGTAGGGGTACCTCGCCACTCATCAGTTGTAAAGATGAAAATGATAATAAACATGTATTAATTTCAATCTCATTTGGGAACAAGGGTAACACACACACACACACATGTTGCAATCCCTCAAGGGATAGGTGCAACACCACATAAAAAATGTAATAAAATGGCTCTTATTCATAACCTTGATGGCCTAACACTGTGCTAGACAGTTGTAACCTCCTTGATTAAGGTTGAATGTTTGCAGCCTATGAAAATAAGAATTAAATAAATATTTTTAGGCTTTTAAAAAGTTAAAATAATTTTGGTATTTCAAGGTTTAAGATATCAAAGATGCAAAAATGAAGAAAATTCATAAGCTTTATTCACCATGTAAAATACTAGACTCTTCATCAACCAAACGATTCTAGGCTATGTAAGCAAGGTAGCACTCTAACAAAGTTTAGCCACACTTGCAAAAGTGACAACTCTAAAAACATACAAACAACAAATAAAATTAAATTACTTAAGGGAGGAAAAGCTATTTACATAATCCAAATGCCACAATCACCAAAAATAACTAAGTATTTATTTATTATTGTGTAAGAACTCTCCTTGGATATTTTTAATTTTTATGTGGGAATGAAAATAGTTTGTTAGAGCTTGAATTCCAATGGAGACTTGTCAATGCTAAAAAACCCAACCTAATCACACCATAGGTGAGAATAGTTGATCATGACTAGGTAGGGATGTGTCAACACACCTGCACTAATGCAAGGGATGTGCTCATGTAGGGTAGTCAGTGCACGCTTTGACAATCTCAACTAATCTCTTTTCTTCTAGGACAAGCCACTAGTATGATCCCCAAAGAAAACATGAAGAACAACTCCATAATCTCATACCAAGCATCTACATAGGTATTACAATATAATAGGATTAGAAAAAAAATTCCTAATGGTGTCTCTTTATGATGACTGAGTTATGAAACATTAGCCTTGGATAACATTAACTAATGACATGTACTAGAGAACACTTGTACAACAATTACAAATGTAAACATGAAAAATAATAAATCAAAACAAGTCTTAAAACTATTTACCCCAACACAAAAGTAAACTAAGATGTTCAAACATGAAGGTAAAAAATAAAAAGTGGAGGAAGATAGTCTTGGTCAAACCATTAAGCTCATTGAGTCACAACCCCACATGCAGAAGATCAACTGAGTGCCTTATGTCATGCAACCATCACCATCCTAGAAGTTAATCTTGAACTCAATTTCTCACGATGCTACACAACCAAGAATGCATGATTCCTTTCCATAGCATATTCATGCCTCTCTTTTCCTTAGGAACACATTAATGAAACACCCATGGATTTCCAACAACGAGTGAGAACTCAACATCCAACATGAGTCCCTCCAACTGTATGATCAATATTATTTCCTACTTTTCCTAATTAACTTCTTGCCATACACAATGATGGATGAGACATGAAATGGAATGAATGGATAATGCATAATGGACAAGAGAGTGTATGTTAGTACAACAACACTGAATCTTCAACCAACCATTCAATTAGCTCATGAAGCATGTGAGCATATCCTACACTATAGTAGATCCATTGTCATATTCCATCATCATTACTTATTCACCTAGGAGGGATAGTTCTCCACCTCTTCCTTCCAACTGCAAGATCACACCTACCATCACCAATGCCATCTAGGCTTGGTTATTCTATAGTCTAACAATTGGTGAAATCAAATCAAGGAATTACACTATAAAACATCTAGAAGTTAAAATTCTAGTTTGATTTAACTCCATCCATGCACATATGCATGACAGGATTCCTAAGTTTTTCTCTGTCAAAATCCTCCCATTGATCCCTCTAGCTATGCTTACCAATTATGATTCTAATAGTAATGATTTAGGAATTAGGTAGAGGTAGTAATTGATGTTACCAAATTCTAATAAGAGATATACTTTTAGGCTATCATGGCCATGAGTAAGGATTGAGTAGGAGATTATTATGAACTATTATATTGGAGTTCAAGCAATCCAAGAAATGGGTTGAATGGGAAAATAACATATATGTGTATTAGTTCCATCACTAGCTTTGATTTAGTTGAGTAATTACATGACTAGCTAGAGATGGTAAATGTACCAATTTTTTTGGACTAACAATCATGAAATTACATTTCTCTTCCAATTACCTTTTATTTTTATTATTATCATTCTATTATTTTTCCTTCTTTTCCTTTATCTTTTTCTTTTTTTCTCTCTTATTTTTATCCACCATCTCATCATTTTCTTTTTTCATTTTTTGTCATTTTTATGAGAAGAGGGTTTTGATGTTGAATGAGGGTTATAGAAACAATTATAGTGTTGGATCACTACTTGGATTCTTTGACTTACATGATAGAAAAACTCATCCCTCACCACATAGCATGCATAAGTTTGTAAGATCATAAACCTCTTTTGACCAAGGTGGCTAGGCAAGGAAGTATGTGTACCTTGGTTTAATTACATCAATTAGAATCATTCAATGGTCACAAGGATCATTAATGATACACCCTCTCCTTTTTAGTAATCAAGCACTATTTTTGGATTCCAAATCTTACATCGTAAGATGTGGATCGACCAGCTATCCATAGTCCTAGTAGCATCTCCTTCAACAACTTGTAGTGTGAGTCCAAGCTCTCCACTAAATCTAAGCCTAGTTCATCAATGAAGGATAGAAGAAAATGGGTGGATATATTTTATTGTGTAGACATTCCATTAATCATGGCTCCACATTAGATCCATTTAGTACATTTGCATTACCATTGGCTTATTAGGTGAACATTCATAAAATACATTAGTTGGTTTTCCCATACATACATAAACATGATTAAGAAAAAGAAAAATCATGTATGATTAACTATTAATCTCAAAAATATAAAGTGCACTAACTAAACATATGAACTTTATTAAGATACACAAGTAAACTAGTAAAATAGAAAGAAAAATTCAACATGGTATGGAGGATTCTCCTTCATGACTAATCCATGTCTATCACTTGATAGACCTTTGAGTACAAGACATAAGATTGATCATTAGGTACCCTTAGAGGAGAAAAATATTCTCTATAGTGCTTCAAGTGTTTCCATTGACCAAAAAGACTTTATCTAGCTCGTTGGGATGATAGATGTGTACTACACCAGACTGGTAACTAGTATAGACAATTTATGATCCTTCCCAATGAAATTGAAACTTATCCAAATTGACCAATTGTAGCAAATTAAAATAGAGGATCTTATCATCAGGATTGAAATCAAACTCTCTTATGGAAACATCATGGTGAGCCTTAGTAGACAACAGCAGAAGTGAGTACTGATCAGATTACCGAAATGCTCAATACATCTATGATGTTCGTACTTGATGTCACTACACTCAAGGATGTGCAGATGTTTGTAGAAACCACAAGAAATAGAATAAATGTAGCACAACACGAAGAACTGTTGGACTGGTTGGTAGGAACCAGGAAACTACTCCTGGATGTCTTTGACCTTCTAGAAAATATTACTACAACCCAATTGGAGCTTCTTAAGGCAAGGGGACAGAACATCATCTTGGAGGGGTAACTTGAAATAGCCAAAGAACTGAATGAATGCTTGGTTGCTGAAGTTGACCAATTAAGAGCCCAAATTTCTGATCCCACATTTCTCAATTGGACATTGATAAGGGATGAAGCTATGAAATAGCTTCACACTAGACTAAAATGGTTTGAGGATGCAATGGAAATGGCAGTGTTCTATCAATCCTTGGCAGAGGCCACATAGCACAAAATTCAAAAGGCCTTGGATTAGACTTGCTAGGAGAATGTATAGTTGATTGTAGAGAACCATCACCTGCAGAATGTTGATGAGCATAAACAATAATTAATAGAATTCATCCATCAACAGCAGGAGCAACTAGCTAGAGCAAACATAGAATTGAGGAGATTGACAGTAGAAAATAGAAATCTCTCCATGGAGGAGGTTTGTGCTCTTCATAAAATAACTATGATCAAGATAGCCTCTTGGAAATCAAAGGCTCTTAAATTTGAGAGAGTCAAGGACCGTTACAGAGATTAGGTTGGTCTACAAAAAGAAGTAAATAAAAAACACATCCAGTTGGAGAAGGAAAAAGTAAATGAAACCCTTCAACAACTCTAGTAAGGGAAATAAGTGTGGTGACCCATCATTGATGGGATAGATGCCTGCATCAAAGTAGAAATCCGCATGAAGGAGTTGCAAATCGAGGAGATGATGGAATACATGGAGCTCGCCAATATCTGTTATGAAAATCTACCCATGTTGACTATGAGATGGCCGTAGTCAAAGCTTGAGAAATAGGTGGCTAGCTTGTACTTATTGTACAAGGCCGAGTTCAAGCATCACAAGGACACCAAGCAAAGCTTGCGATGGAAAATACTGAACTCAAAGTTCTCAAGGCATGATTCATTGATCAACAATCAATTAATAAGAACCTAACCACGAGAATGAATGACTACTAGAAGTTGTAGAATGCAGTTAGGGCATTCAATGTTGAATGCAAATAGTTTGCTACTTGGTTTGTCAACTTGAAGGAGATGTTCCTTGTAATGTCCTATCCATGGGATGTCCCCATTCTATCCCACATTGGTGATGCCACATGGACTATGAATGATCCCCGAAGTAAGGAGGAGAAGATGAAGGAATTACTAGACACCTTTTGCTTTTCACCAGAGGTTGAAGCTACAATAGGACAACCATAGCCACCTTAGCTACTACACATGCCCAAAGCTAGCAAAGGTCCTTCATAACCTTAGGAGCCACCACTACCTAGGACTATCTAATCTTCTCTACCTCCTTCATGCCACTAGAGAATGTGCTATCCAATTTTTGTGTAGTCATGTTATGGTGTTCAATTTTGAGTCATGAATACCATAATTTTTGCACTGTGTTGTTCTCTACACTCAATCACTCACTTTTGTCAAGAGTTAGTTAATAATCTCATACCTTCCCAATTTTGTAAAGGAACTCAAGGACAAGTTTTCATTTAGTTGTGGGGGTATGATGAATGTCAAAGTGTCATGTTGATGAGCCCCAATTGACAGAGCCTTGTTTACATGGTGTTGCCCCATCGACAGGGCCATGTCAACATAGTGTTTGCTATATCTATAAGGCCCCATAAATGTAGTCTTATAGAAAAAACTATAAATACGAGCTCTCAGTTATGTTTATGGACATTAGAAGTCATAGTAGTAGTAGAGCTCTTGTAGTTTGTCTATTTGAAAGTTAGAATATTTTTCTGAGTGCCTACAGTAGGAGTCAAAAAGTGTACGAGTCTTTATTTGAGCATTGTTGTACTTGAACCACACCAATGTGTATAGCAATAAAGATGAGCTTCTTGATAAACCTTTCAGCACTTAGAATAGATTAATGATTTATTTATGCATTTGTTATTTTCATTAATTACGCTGTTAATTAAGCTAAATTAGAATTCAAGTGATTAGTTAATTAATTAAGCTAAATAGATTAAACACATAAGTACAACCACTTCAAGCATAAACATGTATTCGCGTGGTAATCCCAGCAGTGTTATTGCTTGGTCCTCTCAATAGTGTAGTGCTTGGTAACCCAACAATGGATATGTGGGTTCAAGACGTGTACAGATTATGTTAGGGCTAGTTAGAGATTAGTTAATTAGTTAAATCAATTTAGTTATTAAATTACTTCATCTCTCACCTTTAAGCACCAAAGAACATAAAACATAAAACAATAAAAATCATATGCTTCAATTATACTTAGCCATATCATGTGCATCACAAGTGTAATTGGGAAGACAATGAATGATCATTAGGACAAGGTTCACTTCCTAGAAGACTAGTGTATTAGAAACTATAGAGTCCACAAACTTCAACCAAATCATGGATGAGTGCTTTGGGATTTGTATGGTTGGGCATAGGGGTACCTCAACCACTCATCAATCCTTATATCAAGAATCTTTGCCTTTAGCTACAGTCCACTTGTCAACATTAGTTTAATTTTTAGGTTGATAATATTCTTGTTAGATGAGGGAAAAATTTATGTTAGGAGCTATCTATCTAGATTGATAAATACTTCATGTCATACAAGTAAAAATATTCACGGAAAATTCTATCTTCTCTAGTTTTTTATTATCATGTGATCATTCTTATCATTAACAAGTAATTTAAATTTTCATATCTTAAACTTCAAATTGTTTTTTCCTATCCTCAACTTCAACATGTTTTTGCATTGTATCAACTTCAACACATTTTTTCTTTTTTCTAATCTTGAGTAGAAAAGAATAAACATTAACCAAATGTCCTTCACGATGATAAAAGTGACATGAACTTTAACATATTTTTTCTTTTCTTTAACATCTTTTTTCCTGAGTATAAAAGAACAAATAGTAGAAAAAAATATCATTCACAATAATAAAAGTTACAAGAATTAGGAAACTTATAATATGTAATTAGTTGAATATAAGTCTTTTTGTCTACTTGCAATACCAATTCCTTTTTACAATTGAGAAGATTGATTGTAAAAAACAAAAATTAAAAAATAACATTTTTCAAAAATCAAATGGTGTGGAAATAGATGTCATGTGCTTAATGGGATTGAAAAGACTAATAATTTACTACTTAGCTTTATCCATGGAAGATTAAACAACTTGATAGAACATAGATTTTTAGAATACTCTTTAGATTGGGTATCAAAATTTAGTGTTCATTTATGGATGATCAACAATGTATGCTTATGTATAAATGACTATAAGGTATGTTAGTTTTGTATCACATCATTTAATTATGAAGCGAAACTTCAATTACAAGGTAGGTAATTCCAAATTTGAATGAACACATATTGTTGTACAAGATTAATAACTAACGACTCATATACATCATCATAGATAACAAGATTAGGTGTCTTAGTTGCCTCAACATTACTAGAAAGAGATGTTACAAATTTTTGCTCACTAGCTTGTAAATCTCATTTTCGGAATAAACAAAAAATTTTGTCTTAATAAAAGAAGTAGAAATTTCAACATTGGTTAAAGATTGGGAGAAATTTTGAATAAATCAGATTTGATAAATAAAATTTAAAAAAAGAAAAATTAGATTTACAAGAGAAAAACCAAATAACTAAACTAGTGAGATAGCAACCTTTTTAGAAAAGACTACCATGCTGCTATAGTTACTTTGTTACTTGAGAAAAAAATATTTTAAAATGATTAGATGGTCTATGATAGAATTGTGTTGTTTAAATGCTTCTTGGGAAACTAGGTGTATCTTATTTTTTTCAATTCATCTTCTTCTAAGCATAGATTCTAGGATAACTCTTAAAAGCTAGCAAAAATATCACTAATTACAATTGATCAATAATCATTTAGATCAATTTAATCTCTATGTTTAAAGAACATAACTAACTTATTTTTCCATTGCCCTTTTTCTAATCCTATTTGCATAGCTAAATTTAACATTTTCTGATATCATTCCATAGTAATAGTATTTCGTATTTACGCATTTTTCTATACAATTTGTTTGCATCAATTATTTTATTAAATATCAATCTTTAAGACCCTCAAATGTATTATCATTGTTACAAAACTCTTTTATCATATCATTGCTATGAAATGAAACTTAATAGAAATTTTCTTCTCAAAAGTTCATCAAATAACATCTTTAAAAAATTGATCACAGTCCTTTTCAAATAAATAAAAATCATATACAAATTATTCTTTTTGCATCTAAATTTACTCGATAGTTGTCTTAACATGGAAATGGCTTACATAGTTGATCTCCTACCAATAAAACCTTTTTTTTTGTGAAATTTTATTACATCTCCATAAACCAAAAGGAATTTTTAAATGAATAAAAAAGGATCATTACTTATCTTGCTAAGGTGGGTTTGTACTAGGGTTGGTAGAGAAGTGAAAGCCCAACCTCTTTTGAGAGGCTACACCTAGGCTTGAACTAATCTTATGATTTGAGAAAGTACTTTGTTATCAAATTAGGAAGAACCTAGATGACAACAAAGCATAAATAATTAGGAGAAAATTAACTAGCAATCAAAAGTCATTTTGATAAAAGAAAAGTGAGTCCCAAATCCTTTTCAAACCTTGGCAAATGATTAGGCAATGTAATTTCATTAATCTTCATTACAATAAATACATATAGTTGTTTGCACAAGAAGTAAGGTATTTCCAAATCCATTTGATGATATCTCATGGGTTCTCTAGCATTTCCTAGATCATCTTCACATATGTTTTCAGCCTTTCAAAAATTCTTCTTGACATTTCCAAAGTCATCTTTAGAGCTTTAATAATTGCTAAAATTTCAAATTATTATAATTATCAATAGTTATATTTTATTAATCTTTAATAAATTGTTGGCATTGCCATCTCTAACAAAAAGAACTTCAAGTACCAAGTATGTCCACAACTTTGTTTTAGACTCTTTACACAATTTACTAAACTTATCAATGTTTCTATTAACAATAATTCTTCTACCATTGTTGAGTGTAGTTTGATAGAACTTTGTTAGCTTACTGACCTGCGTGGCCACTATTTCAATAGCTTGCTACCAAAGTTTATCAAAAAATTCAAGGAGTATTTATTTATCAAAGAATTCATAAAGGAAATATTTATGTACCGCTCCAATGTTTAGAAAGTTTAGGAGGAAATTCACTGAATATTTATTTATAAAAGCGTTACAACCCAAATATATATGTACTGCGAAGATGTCTGCCCCAAAACCGTTTTGACTTTCAACTTTCAAGAAATTAATAATTATGACTATAGAGCATCGTTATACTTCGTAAGTTCATGTTCACGAGTCTACAGTGATGTAGTGTTTGCAGTTTTGAAAGGGGATAATACACTACGATGGATATTCCTTTCATATTTTGAAGGAAGGCTATGAGATAAGTTCGTGTTATATAATCAAAATCAGAAACCCAGAACAATAAAACGCTGCTACTCTACTCTATTCCATGAAGACGGGCTTGTTGAGTCGGGCTACTGCGTAAGTAGCACCGTGTTCCATGCTCCAATACCTGCCACAGCCGTCCAACAGTCGTATCACGTAATCTTTGTTGCAGTCATAGATGCCTGATCCCACGATTGTGACATCATCCATGCTCCGCAGTCTGCTGTAGTGGTGCAGCTTAATCTCCTCCCCTTCTTTCAGCATGCACGTCCAGTCTGTTCGCCACGACGACCGTGCCCACCGATTGCTGAAGCAGGTGAACAAAAGATAAAGCCATAAGCGGTCGCGGAAGATGTTGGCCTTGACAAAGAGAACGAGTTTAAGGAAGGCTGCGTCGTAGATGCGGTACAACCAACCTCTGTTGGCGTCCAGAGCAATGATGACAATGCTCACCAACATTGATGTTCTGTTTTTGCCGGCCGCCTGCAACAGAGCCGGCACCACGCTCAGTGTTCCCCAAAGCTTACTATTCACATCTTCCCGTTCTATCAACGTGAACGGCATATCTGGAATGACTGCATACAGTCCGGAAAAAACGAGTGGGTAAGCTTCCTGCCTTGAAATTTTAGTTCCCAGCTTGTCGCGATGGCACTTGGCGAATATGACCTTGTCTTCTTCACCGTCATAGGCGTCAATCCAGAAGGCCATGCGGTCCAGGCATTTCTGAGTGGTGAAGTAGAAATAGCCCTCAAATTCCACGCATCTCCAATCCCGCGGCAACCTCTCCTGCTGCTCCTGGGGCATCTCAACAATTTTGAATGTTATGGGCTCCTTGCCGTTGTTCCAATAGCCCTCTTTCACTGGGTCTCTGTCATCGAGTTGAATACTTAATAATGGGTGTCCATGTAGCGGAAGCAGCAACACGGCCCATCTTCCATTCCGAACGACAATTCTAATAAACATGGGCAACAACGACAGCAAAAAAACCACCATGACGTTGGTTCGAATTAGCTGCCACAAAGCATAGATCCATGGCAGCCATTGCATCTTCTGCGACTCAAACACATGAGGCAGGTGCCTCTCCAAATCTACCAAGTTTGCCCACCACATGTTGATCAATTTGCTTACCCACTACACCCTTCCTTGCTCTTCAGAAACTGAAACTGAAACTGTGTTTTAAAGGAGAAAACAGATTACAGAATGTTTCATGACCCGCGCAGAGGGGAAAGGAATTGAAACACATTTTTTTTTTTTACTTTCACTGTATCGAATATGGCTTTGGAAAATGGCATGTGATACTTTATCCTCTTTGGAAAATAAAAGGTTACAAATGCTATGCTAACCTTCAAAGCCAAGCATGCACATTTTTGCAGTGCTCTAAAGAAGCAAGTGTGATTTTCAGCAGAAAACTAAATTGCAGAATGTTTCATGACCAGGACAGACGGGAAAGCAATTAAAACACATACTTTTCACTTTCACTGTAGCGGATATGGCTTTCGAAAACAGGATGTTCCGCATATTTTTGCGCTTTCACGGTAGCCAATCTGTCTCTGGCAATGGTACGTTACAAATATTATGCTAAGCTTGAAAGCCAAGCATACGAATTTTGCCATTTTCTATGAAGACTCAATCAGAGCACAGACATCTAGAAGTCTGTTCGGCCCTTTAAGATCTCAGAATCTGCTTTTGCTTTAAATTTATAGCTTGAATTTATCTTCCACACGCAAGCAAAATTCGACAAGGTTAAATTGTTAAATTGATTATTAAAATGAAGTTGATCTCGCTACTACAAAAGAGCACATGCAATGGTTAGGATTTCTGATTTATATAACTGTCATGCAGCAAAAAATGCTACTGAAGAAATTTGACATTTTCATCGACATGTACATATTAGCAACGCTTGCGTTTTGTGGAATCAAGCCAATCATAGAGTGGACTCATTCCTATTCTTTCCTTACATCCACAAACATTTAAGGAGGTGCTTCCTCTAACTTTTCCAAGATTGACACCTACAAAAGAAAAGTTGCACAAGAAAAAAAACTATAAATCTATAAATCATGCATTACAAGGATCCTCGTAGTATATACAAATATTGAAGTGGAAATGTTTTATTAGTCATGGAAGAAATTTCAAAGGTGTTACACACAAAACAAAAATACTTTTTACAAGGTTTTAATATGTTTCTTTTGTGATCATAAACTTAAATAATATATATTTATTACAAAGAAACCTAACTCATATATTATGAAACTGAAATTGAAATTGATTTATTAACAAAGAAACCTAACTCATATATTCATGTCATGAAGAACAAAAACTGACTCAATAAAGTAGCCAACCACCATAGGATGTATAAAAAACAAATCATACAAATTATTAGCAGTATGATCAATCACATGATAACTAAGAAAAACATGCTACTCATCCTTGAGGGCTTCAGATCCACATAATCGATATGTGAGCTTTTCCCTTGGCATGTGAATCCATCTTCCACTTTCAACCCCTAGACGATGTAAACTCAAATGGAGCTTGTTGATAAAACTACGAGCTTGAATCTGGATATTAGTCATAAGATACTGGATGGGTGAATCTAAAGAATTACCTCTAGTATGCTCTAAGTAGAATTTTTTCTTTCCTTCAATATTTGACAACAACCTTGGTAATACCTACTGTTTTACTAATTTTCAAATATGTTCAGGATTATTTTGCATCACCTCCATTGAGATATTCCAAGTTTTGGGTGATTGTATTCCTTGAAAATACTAGCTGATGAGTGGCGAGGTACCCCTACGCTTAACCATACGAATACGAGCATTTCACGCATGATCTGGTCGAATTCCAAGGACTAAGTCCTTATGTGCCTGTGTGGAACAACTGTGGGTTGATTAATCGTTGTCTTCCTAAACTTACTTGCATGTCACAGTTGTATGGTTAAGTAAGCTTGAGGTATATGATTTTTATGGCTTTTATGTGTTTTATATCCTACACTAATAAGGAGGAGAGAGAGAAATAGCTAAGTAACTAATCTAATTTAACTATTCATTAACTATGTTCTACGTACTCCTAACGCTAGTATCCGTTCCCACTTGCTATACACATCCTGAACTAGTGCAACATTACTAGGATTACCAAATGCTAATCATTACTAGGTTACCAAGCACTACAAGCATGCTCGAAACAATCGTACTAAGTGTATTTAACTAAGAGAGTTGTAAGGTGAGAGAAATCATTAATTAACCAGGAAAGCATTAAATAATAATTAACACTAATTAATCTATTCTGTATGATGCAAGGTTTATCATAAAGTTCATCTTTATTGTTGTACACAAAGTGTGCTCAAGTACACAATGCTCGAATAAAGATCCATTCACTTTATGACTCCTACTGCAAGCACATAGAAATAATTCTAACTCTGGAGGGAAAAATTGGCAAGAGTTTGGCTAAGGGACTAACTTCTTACTATGGGAACCAAGGGTGCCACCTCTTATTTATAGATAAGGAGATAGGTTGTGATATTAGGTATCCGATATTGCATGGTCGATCCGATATTGCGTACATCATATCATGGTTCATCATACCCCCATGATTGAATGAAAACTCGTCCTCGAGTTCCTTACAAAATATTGGGAAGGTATGGGATTATTAACTGAATGACCATTGATGGTAGAATGGGTTGACTAACTCAACATGCTTAGTGAACGAATCAACACTACAATATATGACAACATTAGTGTTCATGACCACAAAAGTGAACATTGCACATAAATGACATCCAGTCCTATTTGGCAACTAGGAGAGAAGAAGGAGAGAGAGAAAAGAAGAAGATGTGTTGCTGCCGATGCCAAGATTGCACCTTCTGTTGCCCATCCATAACCATGCCAGCAATCTTACTTCTTTCGCAAATGTTCTAGTTCCAGTCCACCCTAAGTGTTTCCTCTAGGTCTAGTCCATTGTTGTATGATCACCATTTGCACACACAACATAGTCACAAATGAGTGAGGTAGATAACTCACAATGCAATTGATACCTTGCCTCGATGTAAAGTGCATTGGCTGAGTTGTGGTTATGGCAGATAATGATTCTGGAGTTGTAACACTGGTGACTACCTAAGGTGTAGGGGTTAGGAAAAGTTGAAAACTTTTGTGCCCGGGCCCCCATGACTAAGAGCAAACCTCCAGTAGTGAAAGGGTGGAAAAAGATAAGGAATAAGAAAGGTGGAGAAAAACTAACAATGGTAATGCCAATAAAATGGATGTCATGGATGGGGATGAAACAAAAAGTTGTTGATTACAAGAAATGTTTAAGGAAAAAAAGTTACACCAAAAAGGAATACCAATGGGTCCTCCCCAAAGTAGGCTCATGCCTTTAGTGCCCTGACAGACCCACAAACCAAAGAGTCCATAGGCTCTAGGAATGTCAATTGGAGGCAAGAGTTAAAAACTTACCCATAAGAAATTACCAAGGAAGAACAATGCATCAACCAAGATACAAACTAATGATAAAACTGGCAATGAGGTGAGAAATGGAAAAGAAAGATAGAGAGCAAAGAATGGAATGGAAACCCAAGAACAAGGTTGTGTAAAGTCCCTTATGTGTTTTATGGTTAATGTGACTAAGTAGAACTCATTCCAAATCCAGGCTCAACAATCCACATTCAATGACCTTGCATCAACACATTTGACCAACCCATCCCCTTGAAGCAACAAGAATGCCTCTACAAAAAGTCACCACCATTCCAAGGAAAGTGAGATGGAGAACCAGGAAGCAAGAGGGGCCTTAGTTAGAGGGAACCTTCAGGCATGGGTAACATGTCTTTCTAGTGCCATAACCAGTGCATGTAGCTCAAGTTCATTATTGTGTCTAAGGGGTGTGCTTTGAATTCTCACTATTTTTTTTCTATTTTCTATTTTTTTTATTTTTTTTGCATGAGAACCACACCATGCAAAGACTTATTTTTATGTACTCAGCTTTTAGTGATTTGATGAATGGTCAGAATGGTGGAAAACCCAAGCAAAAAGCAACCAAGCACTCAAGAGAATAACCAGTATAAATGCATAGAATCCCCTTGAAGTCACACCCTTTTCATCCTTTGAGTCTTTCCTTAGTCTAAGAAATACCTAGTGACCAATTCATTTAACAATTTTATTAGAGGAAGGGACTGTATAGTTCCAAGCCAAGGAAAACCATAGGATTGTATGGATGCATGAACATGGTGAACTCATTGCCTGTTTAGTCAAAAGAACTATACCTTAATTATCAACATCATACTTTAAAGGTAAAATTCAAAAATTAGCAATCAATATGATATTATTCATGCCACCATCATGAACACTTATTGGGTGATGAACGAAACAAAATAAAATCACATGAAGAAATGGTTAAAATATGAACGATGGTGTAAAACAAAAAACAAGAAAAATTAAAGAAATGTGCAAAATAAAAATATGTAAAACAAAAATGTGTAAAACAAGAATGTGAAAAAAAAATGTGTAAAAAAAAGACTTAGAAAGAATTGAGGGTCTTCAATGATTAGCAAGGGTGGCCATCTCCTCCATGACTGAATTGGAAGGAGGAGATCTGAAATAATGAGCAAGGTTTCCCACCTATAGAGGTAGCATATGTTCTGGCTGTCCTAAACTCATGGAAAGGTTTTTTTTTGTTGCATGTTGACTAACAATCTCTTTTCTGGGCTTTCAAGTTTGTATATGGTCATGGCTCTTGAAGGAAAATTTGCATAGATAATGTAAGGTCCTTCCCAAGTGTTTGAAATTTGGTCCATTGTGACACACATGTGGGGTTTTAGTAGAGAACCTTATCTCCAGGTTGATACTTAACTTTCCTAATTTTCAGGTCATGACATTGTTTATTAAATGCCTTATGCAACTCATTAGATGATAGGGTAGCTAATCGGTTCTTGTCTAGCAAGTTAAGAGTCGTAAACCTTTGTTTTTGTGCTAGATCAAGGTCAAGGTTGAGGTCACATGTCATGGTTAGTGTATGGAGCTCATTTTGGATAGGGAGTATTGGAAGTTTTCCATACACTAACTCATAGGGAGAGTAGCCGATAGAGAGTTTCCATGTGGAGCGGTATGCCGAAAGAGCATCATTTAGTTTAGTGCTCTAATCTCACCTATACTTGCTAATGGGTTTGGTCAGTATCTTAGTAATCTCCTTGTTGGTAACCTCGGCTTGACCATTTGCTTGAGGGTGGTACATTGTAGTCAATTTGTGTTTAACCCCTAAATGTTGCATTAACTTCCAAAAAGTTGCACCTGTAAAGTATGTACCATTATCTAAGATAAGTGCACATGACACACCAAACCTGTTGATGACTTGTTGTTGAACAAATTGTATAGCTATAGATGATGTGCAATCTTTGACGGCAGCTACTTCAGCCCATTTTGTTAAGTAGTCTACAGAAACTACGATGTAAGCTTTTCCATTAGACATTGGTGTAATGGCCTTCATGAAATCAATTCCCCAAATGTCGAAGGGTTCTAATTGTTGAATCCATTGTTGCAGACCCTCCATTGTAGCAATCATTCCCCTATCATGTTGATAGTTCTCACAAGATTGGACATATTGATGGGTATCCTAGAATAAGGTAGGCCAATAATACCCTACAAGCAAGATCTTAATAGTTGTTCATCTCCCAGCATAGTGACCCCCACAAGAGCCCTCATGAGCATCTTGGAGAACTCTCAGTTGATCTTTATCGGGAACACACCATCGAACCAAGCCATCGGAACATACTTTGTAAAGTTGTCCATTGATTTCCATAAAGTACTTGGCTCTGTAAAGAGACTGTTATTTCTTCTTAAGGTCTAACTCTTGTGGTGTTTGTTGGGTAAGGAGATAGGTTAGAATGCTACTGTACCAATTTTTCTCCATGGGTGATTGGTCAATCACTACACCAGCAAAGAGGAACTCATCAAGGAAGTGATCAAAAATAGGATACTCATCCTCTTTGCTATCCCAGCGCAACCAAGATAAATGATTGGAAACTATGTTCTCGGTGCCTTTATGATCTATCATTGTTAGATCGAACTCTTGTAGGATTACTAGCCATCGTATAATATGGGGGCTTACCATTGGCTTATTCATGAGGAACTAGATTGCACTATGATCTATGTGTATGAATACTTTGTACCCCAATACATAGTACCTAAATTTTTCTAGTGCAAACACTACAACCATTAATTCTTTTTCTGTAGTAGTGTAGTTAAGTTGTGCACTAGCTATACTTCTACTTGCATAGTGGATGTAATAAGGGCATTTTTTATCATCTAACTATGTAAGTATGGCTCCTAAGGCATAGTTGGATACATCAGTCATGACATGGAATGGTTGGGACCATTCAGGAGCTTGTAGAATGGGTGTTTCTACCAAATTCTTCTTCAAAGTTTGGAGGGCAAGTTCTCATTTCTTGGTCCACTCGAAGGGTACATCCTTTTTCGTTAACTCTACCAATGGTTTGGCAACCTTTGAAAAGTTCTCTATGAATCTCCTATAGTAGCCAGTGTGTCCAAGGAATGATTGAATGTCTTTGACAGTTTTTGATTAATGGGTAATTCCCTGGATGACCTTGATTTTCTTAGGGTCTAACTCTATCCCTGATTGTGAAATTTTATTCCTAAGTACTACTCCTTCTTGGACCATTAAATGGATTTTCTGCCAGTTGTGCCTTAGATTAGTCTCTACACATCTTTTCAGCACTTACTCCAATCAATCCAAGGCTTGATCAAAACTTTCTCTATAGGTATAGAAGTCATCCATAAAGACTTCCACACCATTTCCTATCTGCTGCTGAAATATTCTTAGAACTAAGCATTGAAATGTGGCAGGGGCATTGCACAAGCCAAACAGCATTTGTTTGTATGCAAACGTTCCCCAAGGACTGGTGAACGTAGTTTTGGCTTGGTTTTCTAGGGCTATTTGTATTTGGTTGTATTTGCTATAGCCATCCAGAAAACTATAATAGCGATGCCCTGCAATTGTGTTTAAGACTTGGTTAACAAATGGCAATGGAAAGTGATCCTTGAATGTTGCCATGTGTAGTAGCCTAAAATCTATACACACCCTCCATTTGCCTCCCTTTTTAGGCACAATTACCAAGGGGCTAACCCATTTTCTATCTGCAATGGGGTATATGAACCCATCCTTTAGAAGCTGTTCAATTTTTTCTTTTACTACTTGCTTCAAATTTGGGTTCAATTGCCTTTGTGGCTTTTTTTGAGGCTTCATGGAGGAGTCAGTGTAAATCCTATGCTGGCATATCCTAGGATCTATTCTAGTTAATTCCAGATATGACTAGGTGAAGGATTTTGACCACTTGTTTATTACTTTGAGCAGACTTTCTTTTTGTTGCAGAGCAAGTCTCGTGTTGATGATTACTAATTTTCCATTCTTAAGAAATGTGTATTCCATACCGATGGGCAATGATTTTAGCTCTAGGGGCTCTTCTTTAAATTTCTTAGGAATTTCCAAGTTCCCCCAGTTGATGTTTTCTAAGTTAGGACTAGGAAGTTGGCGGTGGACTTGCTCTAATGCATCAATACTATCTATGTAAGTGCAAGTCAAACCCTTAGTTAGTTCCATGCATATAAGTGAGCTGCTTTCTTGATCATCTATCAGCCACTAGGTGTCTTCTTTTCATGTGGCTACTACATATAGACACCTTTGTATGTTGATCATTTGTGCATACTGATTGCATGCAAGAAATGTTAAACTTTGCACAACCCATGATCTTTGCATGCAATTGTACCCTATGTCACTATATGCGATGCATGGAGCCTTCTTTTTCTCGATCTTTTCAAAAGTTTTTTTCTTAGGTATTTCTAGGGAAAGATCACAGATTCCTAGGCATGCATCGATAGTGCTTAGCCATGCCCTTTCCATTATGATTGGGAAGTTCCCCTTACTATTATTGACTTGAATCACCAGGAAGTCAGCTAGATATGACCACCCACAAACAGTTGTAATAATGTCCTTCACTAATCCCAAGGGAATATTGATGGACTGGTCGGCTAACTCTAAATGAACATTCTTGTTTTTTAATGGTGGTAGGTTCTAGGCCTTATACATTTCTTGGGATATTAGGTTAACAATGGAACCTAAATCCAAAAGAGCTTTGCATGGCTCATTCTCAGTGATTTGTAGATATATTAGGGGACTCCCAGGATCATAGAATTTCCTATGAAGGTGGCTAGCTTTGATCCAATTAGTAACGACATGTGTTAACATGACCGTATGCTTTGAATGTGATGTTAAGTTCAAAGAGGGCTCTGAAGCTTTAGTGGATACGGAGGTGTCCAAAGACTTAGCCACTTGGGGTTGCAAAGGCTTGGTTGGATTGTTGGTTTTGAAGAAAGATCTTTTCTTCTTACGATTGTCAAAACCAATAGTAGGTTGAGGATTAATAGCCCTTATGGCATTGCATTATTGTGGCTGAGCAGGGAGTTCAACTTGTATTGCTGGAGTAGGTGGTAATGGAGCTATTCGTGGGAGAGATGCAGCCAGATTGGAAGGATGGTATACTTGTGGAATGTCACCACTAGGAGAGGGAGTCCTATAGTACTCATGGGCTTGGTAGTGGTGTTGGGACATAATGTGACCAATAGAGTCACGTGGAGACATTGGATGCTACATGTAATATCCATATGGGTCAGGCTGCTGGTAAGGATATTTGTTGCCTTGGCGGTGGCATTCCCCATGATTGTGGATGCTATCACTATTGATGTTGCTCAATTGGTTGTGGTGGAGTTCCACAGGGATAATATGTTAAAGGATGGTGGAACTGCCTTGGGTTACCTTGGGGATAAGGTAACCATCAGGATGTTTGCCGTTTGTTTAAACATGGATTAAGTGCATACACCCTAGACTCCTGTAAATGTGAGATTATAGGGAAACATCCCTTAGGATGGTCATATTGACAGATCTCACACCCACTCTCATCATCTATATCGGAGTCCACAACCTCTTCAATAATAGCAACTTTACCCTTACCCTTGTTATGTGCATTTTCTACTTCTCTCTTTTTCCTTTTGTCATGATCACTACCTCGCTCTCTAGACTCCTCTACTACTTTGAGCATAGTTTGAAATCTACTATCCAGGGAGTCCCACATTTGGTCTACCTTTGCTGATACTTCTAATGCTAACTTTTGGATAGGCAAGGTTTTCCTATTAACCATCTCTTTGAGTGGTGACTCTTCTTCATCCTCACAAAATCTTACTCCCTTCTTTTAGAGGGAAGGATCTTGGTTATATTCCTCCACACTCTCTCTTTTTTGTAGCTCCCCCTCTTCCTTAGCTACTTGCTCCAGTAGCCTATGAATTTGATGGGATCTAAGCTCAGATAACCTCCCTTGGGCATAAGTCCCAAGGGTTCTTCTTGTTTCGTGCCTAAGCCCATCTACAAGATGGCGTAGCTGATCTCGTTGCAAATAACCATGGCCAGGACAATAATGTAAAAGTGCATAATAGTAGCCCATGGTAGCATCCAAGGGTTAATGACTTCCTTGTTTCCATCCTTGGATTTTCTTTCGCAATTTGAACACTCGAGAGTACGTCTGGTACTTATCGTTGAACAATTCTAACATTGTACACCATCTATAAATGGATTCCAGTTCTAAGGACTGGTACCAACTTTTAGCTTCTTTTATTAGTATCCGTGGGAATAATTTAAGTTTTTTCCATTCATTTTCTATGTTTTACAAGGCACACGCATCGTGAAATGCTTGTAAGTGATTTTGAGAATCAACGTTATATCCCCCTTCAAATCATGGGATGTTATTCATGTATAACCTCTTGATCCTACTATCTTTTTGGTGCCTTGTTGGAACTCTGATAGCCTCAATTATATCTAGCATGCTTCGTGTAGTGAGTAGGGGTTCATCATGATCATCTCATTCATAGCATCTATGGTGCCTATGCTATTCCCTACTCTCCATTCTTCTATGGTGTGATTTCCTAAAGTGCTCTCATCCTCTATCTTTGTTGTCTCATCTGTGACTTCCACTTTGTTTTCCTTTATCCTCACGATTTGTTTCTCTATGGCTACACTCAGACATAGAAGGAGAGGGTGAATGGGATGATGAAGGAAAAGAAGAAGGAGAATCACCCCCATGATGGTGTTTACTACCTTCTCTTCAGTGGTCTCTACCTCGATCGTGATTGCGATTAGAATGCCCACCTTTGTCATGTATTTTTGTTCCTTTTTTGGACTCTTTGTGTCCATTAGTATCAGCACCTGGGTTGTGAATACTAGAATGAAAGTTTTGATACACAACCCCTTGGCCAAAGTCAAGGGGAGGAACATCGTTATGTGGGTAACTACTTGAAGTAGGTTCATCTCCCTCAATTTCGCTTAAAACATGGGGGGCATCCTTAGACCATTTTCCCTTCAAGGACTTATGGTGTCTCTCCTATTGATAATCCCTTTGATGTTGTGCTTCGATGGGATGATAGTCTCTTAAATCATAGTCCTACACAATGTACTCTACATGTAAGTGTTGCATGCCTATTTGTGTGAGAGCACGAAGAAGCATACTTGGGACTGAACAGTTGGGAGGTAATACTATGTTACCTTTCAAGTCATGCCAATGCAGCTATTCATCTTGGTGGAGAATAAAGGTGAAGTCTGGTACATATTCATCAGGATGAATATATACCATACGAAATTGTTGAGAAACTAGTGGATCAACGTCACGTGTATCCTACCGTCAATTACTTCTTGTGTTAGTCCTAGGTGGTGAAGTGCTTTTGTGTGAAGAAGAAGACATCTTGTCTTGTTCAGTGTGCTATGTACTATTACCTTTTCTTAATCAACCCTAATGGTTTGTTCCAATGATGTGAATGATTTCCTAAGTTCTACTGAGCGCACAAACAACTAAGTCACTAGTAATAGCAACAATGATGGGTAGCGAGGTACCCCTACGCTCAACCATATGAATACGAGCATTTCACGCATGGTCTGGTTGAATTCTAAGGACTAAGTGCCTATGTGTCTATGTGGAACAACCATGGGTTGATTAATCGTTGTCTTCCTAAACTTACTTGTATGTCATGGTTGTATGGTTAAGTAAGCCTAAGGTATATGATTTTTATGGCTTTTATGTGTTTTATATCCTACACTAATGAGGAGAGAGAGAAATAACTAAGTAACTAATCTAATTTAACTATTCAGTAACTATGTTCTAAGTACTCCTAACACCAGTATCTGTTCCCACTTGCTATACACATCCTGAACTAGTGCAACACTGCTAGGATTACCAAATGCTAATCGTTACTGGGTTACCAAGCACTACACACATGCTCGAAGTAGTCGTACTGAGTGTATTTAACTAAGAGAGTTGTAAGGTGAGAGAAATCATTAGTTAACTAGGAAAGAATTAAATAATAATTAACACTAATTAATCTATTTTGTATGTTGCAAGGTTTATCTTAAAGTTCGTCTTTATTGCCGTACACAAAGTGTGCTCAGGTACACAATGCTCGAATAAAGATTCGTTCACTCTATGACTCCTACTG
This sequence comes from Gnetum montanum, assembly GCA_015680685.1. Classification (NCBI taxonomy): domain Eukaryota; kingdom Viridiplantae; phylum Streptophyta; class Gnetopsida; order Gnetales; family Gnetaceae; genus Gnetum; species Gnetum montanum. The sequence goes on along the minus strand of MNCI01004113.1, from coordinate 178,519 downwards.
TGAGCACATAGAAATAATTCTAACTCTGGAGGGAAAATTTGGCAAGAGTTTGGCTAAGGAACTAACTTATTACTGTGGGAACCAAGGGCATTGCCTCTTATTTATAGATAAGAAGATAGGTTACGATATTGGGTATTCGATATTGCATGGTCGATCTGATATCGTGGAAGTGATATCACGATTCATCATACCCCAATAACTGAATGAAAACTCATCCTCGAGTTCCTTATAAAATATTGGAAAGGTATGGGATTATTAATTGAATGAACATTGATGGTAGAACAGGTTGTGTACCGCCTGAAATCGTCGGTCTCCGGCTGGAAAGAAAACAGAGGCCGCGGGATCGCAGAACGAGTACAGAATACCCTGCCTTTGCCTGAGGGCAAGCTGGAATGCACAAAGGCAGAGTACCTTGGGTGGTCCGAACGCGGATCAGACAAGGATTTCCCTGCACGTACGCAAAATGCTATACGCTGGGTTATGCGTAAACGGTGTGGCAAGCGTGAACTAAGCGTAAAATAGCGTAAAACAGATGAAAACGGAGCTTGAGCGTAAATAGGCGTAAACAGTGCATGGGCCAAATTGACGTAAAACTATAAAAGAACTTATGCAGAAAATGTAAACAATGGTATTACAGAGTCAAAGTACAGTGCACTGGTCTAACGCAGTTGTGTGGGAACACAAGGCAGACGAAAAGCCCCGGCGTATATAGGGATGACTCGGCTAGTTTGCAGGGCGAATGGAGCGTAGAGACTGTATCTGCAGTGTACAGGGCTTCCCAGCGTTAGAGGGTTTCAGCTCTTTTACGCAGCATAAATGTTCTCTGGTCTGCTCCGGGATTTTGCTAACTGACCTGGGTGAAGTGGGAGATCGGGGTTTATATACAGGTTGTTACGCTAAACTCGGGTTGGGCGACACATGATGCGTTGACCGGGTGCACAGACTTTACAGAAATATAATATTTTAAATTTGTTGGGCATATACGCTGGGCGTATATGCCGTATCAAGTCGGCGTATACGCTGGAGGTGTTGGGCGTGAACTGAGGTGAAGATGCTGAGTGCTGGGCATATACGCTGACAGATGCTGGGCATATACGCTGATAGATGCTGGGCGTATATGCTGGTGGATGCAGGGCATATACACTGGCGGATGTGGGCGTATACGCTGGCGTATACGCCGAAGGATGGCCACTTGCTTCAATTCTTGCTCTTTGGTGTTATCTTTATGCTGTCATTGGAGATTTTGTCGTCGAGCACATGCATCTGTAGTACCTGGGCGTACACGCTGGAGTGCTGGGCGTATACGCTGTAGAGTGAGGCGTATACGCTGTAGGTGTGAACTTGGGCATATACGCTGGCACAGTATACTTAGTAAAAAAAATAAGCATTTCAAGTCCTAACATTGCCACGTATAACTTCTTATGTAGCCGAGGTCATCCGTGAGTCTCAGGGTCCTTCTTGGTGCCGGGCAAGTACTAAGCTCCAAATTTTATGGTGTTTCATTGGCCCCTCTTTGTTGACGCTTGGAGGAATCGACCTGAGAAGCGTCGACAAAGAAGTGCAAAACACCACAAGCAACTTGATAAAGACGTTGCCTGCTGCCACTTGATGAGACGTCATCGCATCGTGTTCAATAGTACATGGGATCGGGAAAGTGAAATTTGTGGCTAATAGGAGGATAGAGATCGCGGGGATTGGTGACTGCCCAAAGAATTGTGTCGTGGACAGGGGATGTTTGGATATGTGGCATGCTGATCTTTGCCAATAGCCAATGTTTTAGCAGACTCAGAGTTTAGACATGCAATGTGCATCCTTTGGCGAAACAGGGCCCTCGGTTAGTTTTCGAGAGGACCTGTTGGCTGGGCCAAAGCCACGGGAGGATGTGTTACATTCTTTGGGAGAATAGGGCCCATGTTTAGTGTTCAGGGGAACCTGTTGGTGGGGATCCAAAGCCATGCAAGTGGATGTCGCTTGAGCATTTTGAACATCAGTACTTGGTTTTGAGACAACTGCCTTCCTGTTTGGGGCTTATATGGGAAGTGCCTGGGGTCTCGATTTTTTTTTGTGTCGTAAACTTTTGCTCTGCTTTTGTACTCATGCGCAAGTGCTGTGCTGCGTGTTGTAGCTGCTTTACAGTGGTACAATGTTTTAGATGTACTGGACATGTCGAGGGGATGCCAGGATAAAGAGTGTTAGCGAAAGGATAGGGAGTTTTGTCGATGAATGGGGATGTACAGTGAATGGTTTGACTTATTTCTGCCAGGTATGCTGCGGAAATTACCTCATCTTGCTGCTTATGATGAGGTGCATCTTTGTACGAAACTTCCGGGTGTCATCCTGCAAACGTAACACCAAGGAGACAAGAAAAACCATGAGCGAATAGACGAGCTTAGACTTACATGGTGGGCAATGGCGCAGAGATGCTGAAGGAAGGCAGGCACTGTGTTTAAATGATAGCAATACTGATAAGGATGATTGATGGCGAGCGATGCAGTGAAGCTGATGAATGAGCATGGCAGCGGAGTGATGTGCCAGTTTATAGTCTGGGCAGACTATCATGGGTTAGTTTTATGTCAAGACCCGTTGGACATCGCCTGTTTAGCGTCGTGGTGGACGTCAGGTTGCCAGTTTCTAGTCTTAGTGGACTATGAAGAGGCTAGCTAGTTTATAGTCTTAGCGGACCCTGATAGTTGTGAGGGTGGCAGCTTACTATTGTGCCGGACGGCTGCTAGTTTATCATCATTGCGGACACTGCGGTATTAGTTTTAAGTTATAATCCAGGACTATTCTGTGGTATCAGTTTACCGTCATGATTCCAGGACGAGCTGTGGTATCAGTTTATAGTCGTAATTCTAGGACTTTTCTGTGGTATCAGTTTATAGTCGTAATTCTAGGACTTTTCTGTGGTATCAGTTTATAGTCGTAATTCTAGGACTTTCACGTACCTGAGCTTGTGCTTAGACGTAGAACGGTCTTAGGTACAAGTGATTGATTGGATTGACAAGCTCGTTTCCTTCTATGTCAGCTAGCTTGAATGCACCATTATCAAATGCTTTGATGACCACGTAAGGCCCTTCCCAGTTGGCTGAGAATTTTTTCGGGTGTTCCCGAATAGCTTTGAGTACGAGGTCGCCTTCTTTAATAGGGCGCTTGTTGCTGTCATGCCGATGTCGCTGTCATTGTTGCTTTTGGTACCATTCGATCTGATCGAGCGTGCTTATTTTTTCCTCTTCTATCGAGTCGAGGTCAATGGTACGTAGATTATTGTTTTGCTCGTCGTCGAGGAGTCCAGAGAGTGTGATCCTTAATGATGGTACCTGTAATTCTAAAGGTCAGACAGCTTCTGAACCGTAAACAAGGCTATATGGTGCTTTACCTATTGACGTTCGGTGTGTGGTGCGGTATGCCCATAATGTGTACACTAATTGCTCGTGCCATTTTCTTTTGCTTTGGGTCAGCATTTTCTTAAGTATTGTAACGATCGTCTTATTTGTTGCTTCTGCTTGAGCATTGCTTTGAGGATAGTAAGGGGAGGAAAACGAGTGTTTAATCCCCAGACTGTCGCAAATTTTTTTTGTTTTGGCACTGCTAAATTGCAGCCCATTGTCAGTGATAATTGTCAAAGGGATGCCAAAATGGGTTACAATGTTTTCAAGGATGAAATTGCACACGTGTTTAGATGTGGTCCTTCGGAGGGGAACAACCTCAACCCACTTCGTGAAATATTCAATAGCGGTTATGATGAAACTATGCCCTGCGGAAGACAAGGGTGTGATTGGTCCGATGAGGTCCAAACCCCATTTTTAGAAGGGCCATGTGATCTATGCTGTGTGCAACTCATTCAGTGGGATATGGATTAGGTTACTATGCTTTTGGCAAGTGTCGCATGTTTTAACCTTGGAGAGATAGTCATATTCCATATGCGGCCAATAATAGCCTAATCATCTTATTTTCGTTGCCATGGTTTTAGGCGCAATGTGTCCTCCGCATAGTCCCTCATGTATTTGTTCAACTATTGTTTGGGCCTCAGTACTACTGACACATGTTAGCAATATGCCTTCGTAGGATCGATGATATAGTGCGTCCCCTACGAGGGTGTATTACCTAGAACGTTTCCGCACTGCATCTTTTTGTGCATGCGTTAGATGTCGTGGTGTTTCGCCGCGTAGAAGGTACTCTTTTATGTCATCATACCATTCCACCGCGTGTGTTGTACTAACAGATGCAATTGGCAATGTGTCGGAGGTATTGGTTATCGGTTCAGCGTAGTTGATTACGGAGCTTGGCAAGGCATGGAACATGTCGGGCGATATGTTTAGCGCTAATGTGGCCAACACGTCTGCGATGGTGTTATCATTTCGAGAGACGTGTTGCACATCAATGTTTTCAAATCGCCTCATTAAATGTTTTGCCAAGTCACAGTATGGTTGTAAATGTTGGGCTTTACATGTGTAAATGTCTGTAACTTGGTTTACGACCAATTGTGAATCTCCTCTGACTATAAGCCATGTGATNGGAATTCTGGATCTATGGTTGCTTGATCACGTGTTGGTGACATGGCCATTTGATCTGCTATGGCTTGACCCTTGACTGATGATTGCACTACATAATATAGGTCAAACTCAGCTATCATGGCTTTCCACCGGGCTATTTGACTCGTTTCGTAAATGTTCCTTGTTATAGCTCTCAGTACATTGTCCTTACAGATTATGTAGACTTGATTATGAAAGAGGTAATGTCGCCATTTTCTTAGAGAAAAGACTAAAGCTAAACATGACTTCTCCACATCGTTATACTTCTTTCCATGGGCAACTAAGGCATGGCTCAAGTAGTATACATGGACTTCAGTTCTATCATCTCGTTTCTGGCAGAGCATAGACGCGATGGACGATTCTAAAGTGGCAAGGTAGATGTAAAACGGTTTGTTGTTTTGGGGCGGGTAGACCGTAGGCAATCGGGCAAGTGCTGTTTTGATATTTTCGAAGGCTTCCTGGCACTGCGGAGTCCATTCGAAATGGACATTTTTACGTAACAGGTGGTTCATAGGTTTTAGTTTGTCTGTTAATTTTTCTACGAAACGCCTGATGAACTACAATCTATCTTGCAAACCTCAAAGCTCGGTAAGGTTGCTTGGGGGTTTCAGGTTTGTTATGGCTTTCACCTTATCAGGGTCTACTCGTATCCTTGCTTTAGAGGCTATGAATCTGAGCATTTTGCCTGTTTTGACACCAAAGACACATTTTTTCGGGTTAAGTCTTAGTTTGTACTTTAAACAACGCTTTAAGACTAAGTCGAGGTCTTGTATATGTTGTTCGGTCATTTTTGATTTAACCATGATGTCATCCACATAATCGTTGAGTGACCGTAACATATAATCACTAAAGATAAACATCATGGCTCTTTGATATGTGGCCCCTGCGTTCTTGAGACCAAAGGGCATCATGGTGTAGCAAAAAGTTCCCCATGGGGTCATGAAGGTTGTTCGAAGTTGATGTTCAGGGTTGATGCGTATTTGGTTGTATCCCAAAAAATCATCCATAAAAGATAGTAAGGCATGCCCGGTAGTTGAGTCAACAAGTTGATCGATGCTGGGTAGGGGAAAGTCATCTTTTATGGTTGCTATGTTTAAATCTCGGAAATCCATGCATAGGCGAATGCTTCCGTTTTTCTTTGGGACGATGACCATGTTTGATACCCACTCAGCATAATCAACAGCCCGAATGAAACCAGCTTGGTAAAGCTTGGTGATCTCATTGCGAACTGCCAACACCACCTCGGGTCTAACTTTTCGCGCTTTTTGTTTTACCGGTCTTAGGTTTGGGTCAAGAATAATGTTGTGTTGGATAATTCTAGGATCTAACCCGGGCATGTCCGTATAGGACCAAGCGAACACTTTCATATTTTCCTTGAGCACATTCTGGATGTCTTGGGCCAAGTGCGGTTGTAGCAGTGTGCTTAACTTTAAGATTTTGACTTCCCCATTAGACATGGTAATGGGGGTTTCAGCTAATGGATCTTCGGTGATGTTTTCGGCTTCTATGTCAAGGAATTTTTTCATGCCTTGGTAATCATCTATCATTTTTTGTGTAGAGGCTATGACCATGTCATCCATTGATGTACTTAAGTTGATGGAGTTTATGTTAATGGCTCGTGCAACTTTGCTGTATGGTCCGTCAATGATTAACGGTGCGGTTAAGTGCTGGCAATCCATTGAGCTTTCTCCTGCCAATAAATAGAGAGCAGAATGAGAAAAGGAAGCTTGTTCTATGCCATTTGTTTACATGTACTAAGCTTCGAATTATGTGTACGTGTATAATGGTGGATTATCGTCACACCGGGACACATGGCAGTTTAAGGCCTTACCGGGCCGTAGTCGGATGGGGGAAATGGCAGTTTAAGGCCGTACCAGGCCGTGAGTGGGATTTAAACTAGAATGTTCAACGTAAACATGTAGAATGGGGCCCATGGAGAAACCAGGATGCAATAATCTCTATTTTTAATTAATTTTGAATTAATTTTTATCACTTTTGGGCAAATTTTGGTGAAAAAACAAGCAAAAAAGGCAAAAAACGAAGCAACGGCGGTGTAAGCGGCAGCGGCGTTAGTGTTAGCGTCATCGGAGCGCTATATAAAGGGATGGGGGGTCCATTTGTTTCTTACTTTGAAAGTGACATCGTAAGAGACAAAGCGCCACCTGCTAAAGCGTAAGCGTAAGCGTAAACCTGCCTCCCAGCGTAGACGCCAACGAGAGACCCTAGCGTAGATGCCTAAGATTAAACCCCAGCGTAGACGCGGAGTGGCCTTAGCATAGACGCCAAAGAGTAAACCTGCGAGCGCCAGCGTAGACAGTTGTCTGGCGTAAACTTACATCGACAGCGTAGACAATTCGAGATGGGCAGGGGGAAGGAAGTGGAGGGTCAGGGCAGGAAGGGTCCCGACCTGACCTTTGCAGAAGAGATGGAGGCTATGCTGCACGGCCTGCCCAGGCCAAAGATTCCATCGTGGCCTATGACGTCCCACAGGTAGGCTCTGATTCCTGCCTCTGTTGTTTCTGTGCTATTTTTTGTTTGTAGCGTAGATGGTCTCGGCGTATGCACTGAGCGTAGAAGGTTTTTCAGCATAAGGGTTTTCGGCGTATACGCCAAGCGTAACTGTGAAGCGTAGAAAAATTTTATTGGCAAAATGTTTGTCAACGTAATTTATTTATCGTCGGCGTAACTTCTGTTTATGGCGTATACGCCGAGGGTTTGCTCAGCGTATACGCTGTACGTGAATGAGTTTGGGTGTTAGCATAAAGCAGATTGTTGTCAATGTAGACGCTGAGCTGGCTAGCGTATACGCTGAGTTTTGAATTGCATATTTACGCTATGTTGGTCAGCATATACGCTCTATATGTGGCGTATACGCTGAGTTTAAGATGTTATTTTACGCGACATGGTCTCGCGAGCGTATACGCTCTATATGCGGCATATACGCTGAGTTTAAGAGTTAGAAAATTTTCAATTTTTAAGCGTCGATCCTTAATGTGATTTTCATCTCTCAGGTTGTTTCGAAGCATGGCTGATTAATTGGAGTGTCACAATTGGCTGCAGGGACAGCAAACGTTTCCTCATTATTGTTGAACTCGTCGAGGTGTTAACATGGGTTGGCCCTATTGAGGATGGCAAGGTTCCTCCAAACCTAATTGCGGATGAAAGTGGGGTTTGGTTCTGAGAAGGTACATGTGAATTCTTGGCCTTCTTGTTAGATAATTTTGAAGTGGTTATGTGGTCAAATTTTGACGAAGTGACTGCGCGGAGTGTGGTTGATGTGATGCTGCCGAGGGCTACCGAGGATGTCATGGTTTTCATCAAAGACATTGATGAGAGGCCATTTGTTAATGAGGATGGCACTACCCACGGGCCCAGGGCAACACACCCGTTAATGCACATGTGGGCATTACTGCCACGAGGGTTGGACTACCTCAATAATACATTATTCATAGCCACCCGCACACATACTTTGTTCCAGAAACCTCCTGGCACGGTATACCAAATAGCCAGGTGGGACCATTTACGTTTATCGCTTTCTTTTTGCCGTTTGATGTTGGTTTCTTGTTTGTTGACATGTATTAATTTGCAGGCCGAAGACCAACCCAGACGGGACCCTGATTTAGGATGAAAGGATAGCCCTCGCTCGTACAGCTCTGGAAGCATTTATGACGGGCCCTAACCTTTGTGGGACTATGCTGAAGCAAACGAAGGATTTGATGGTCCACTTTCACAAGCAGTTCTCCAGAGCGTTTGTGATGTGCAAGGCTCGTGGGTGGCTTCATGAAGACTGGACTGACAATGGGCCAATTTTCTCTCATGATCTTGGCAGCACGTCTAGATCTACCACCGACGGTAAATGATAACACTTCTTAGATATGTTAGTGGGTTCATCCAATTGCCTGGATTTACACTAATATGACAACTTTACATTGTTTTTATAGTTAATATACCTTCTAGTGAGGATCCGGTGACCACCAGACGAACCGAGACGACTTTGTCAATGAAGTTTGGAGGGGTGGCTAAGGCCCAAAAGTGGTTATGGAATTGTGCTCCTCCGTCCCTCGCTTGTTTCCTAGATGATACTGGGCTCATGGAGCTTTTTATGACGCCGATTCCTGATATTTCCATTGGGGAGATGATCGGGACTATAGACTCTTTCAATGAGTCTATCACATACTACAACACCCGGATTAAGGGTGTGAAGGTAGTTTTCCATCTGTCGCCCGAGTTCTTTTCAGACCTATTTGGCGTACCGGCGGATGGCCTGAATGTAGTATTAGACAGAACTCATAAAGAGCTGCAGATGATCCAGGAATTGGAGGACTGGCTAGGCGTAGCAAAGGGTACCAAGGGATTCCCGATGCAGGGGAAGGAGAAGGTTGTAGAAGTGAACGAACTATATCCCCTATTCAGAGCACGGGTATTTCCCAAAATGCTTTCCTAGGTGAGGTGCCTTAGGGTTGAGGCTGTTCGTGTGATGTGAACTGTTTTGGAAACAGGGATGCGATACAACTGGGCAAAATTTTTATTGGCGGGCATGCACAAAGAGATAGTGCGATTGCGCTTGAATGTCAAGGTGCAATCCCATTTCACCTTTGCATTTTTTGCCGGTTATCTTCGTCGTTTTGCCGAGTTCTTAGTAGTTCGAGCAGATAACAAGTTTGTCCTGCGGGATCCGGGTCAACTATCCCGCCCATGGATCCATCACCTGTATGACACAGCCCAATCCCAAGATGCACCCGAAGGTATCGATGAATCCGTTTCCGTTACTACGGGGGGATCATCTGGCAGTTCAATCCACACACGTGATAGTGTGGGGTTGGAGCCAGATGAGCTGCCTTACACTGCTAGAAGGGTAGAATGGGTCATCAAGGAAACCGTCGGCCAAGGTAAAGCAAAGCTAAAGAGGCCTGAGCGCCCAGCTGAGGATGTTTCTGGTGTGAGCTAGCCATGCGTGAAGCGGATACGCTTCAAGATGCCTGGTGAGCGGAACTCACCTGCTTATTACTTTAGCGTTTTTATTCTATTTATAACTTTCGCCTCAATCGCTTACATGTCATTGATATATTTTTCCTTTGGCTTGATTTTTTAAAATAGTAAGGAAACAGGATTTAGAGATGATCACGGAGGAGGAGGAAACCAATACAGGGAAAAACAACGAGGAGGAGCATACAGAAATGAGTCAAGGTGGCGGGACGGGGAATTAAGGGAGAAAACCATAGGAACTGAGCCGTTGGACGACCAAGGTAGTGTCGACCAGATGTTTCGTAGTTTTCTTCAAGGAGATTTGGATTTAGGTGCTCCCCCAGGGGATGACGAAGGGCACGGTACATTTTTCCTTTTATCCTATTTAGTTGTCCTTTCTCTTTTTTTTTTGTGGGTTATATTTTTTGCTTATTCTTATGTGTTTTTTATTTTGTCCAGATGAAGGTAGCGAGACCAAAATGGTGCGCCTAGATGTACCGATGAGGACAGTTCCCTCTGAGAGGACCATTGAGGTTAGTTCTTCTCATACCCGTGAGCCACTTATTTGGTCAGAAATGCTGAGTAAGATGGATTTTGTGGCTGGCATCGTGGAGGAAGTCGTTGAACGGATCCAAGAAGCCCACCCTGATATAGGTATGAATCACTTAAAGCTTTGGAGCTTCGCATCTTTCTTGTATAGTTTTGACGTTTGTATTTTTTTTTGTTTTTCACATGGGTAGGTGCTAAACTGAGATGGGATCCCTCAGAAAGCATTAGCATGGAAAGCCTAACCACTCTCTCCCCCGAAGTGGAGCAAGTGCCAAGGCCTGTTTATGAGGGAGTTGCAGAAATCCTTACGCACCATGCTAAGTCATTATGGACTTGCAGGCATTCCATTGAGCAGTTGTGGCTACAAATACAGGCAAAAGAAAAGGAAGTCTCCGAATTGTCAGAGGAATGTGATGATTTAAAGGCTCGATATGAGTTCGCCGCTGCTAGACTAAGTGGAGATCGCTCTTGGCGAACATCGGAGGTTACATAAACCAAGTATTGGAACCTTTTGAATCATCATGCATCACTGACTCGGAGAATGGTAGAACACAAAGCTCAAATTGATCTCCTGAACCTTAAGTGTCAAGATTGAAAGGCGTTTGCTTCTAAGGTTCGTAAATGGGGTCAGGACGAGAAGAATCACAAGCATTACTACAAGAAGTCACTAAAAGAGGTGTCCATCGAAAAGCGCCAACTAGAAATGTTTGTGGAGGGTTTAGGCTTGCGTTCGGCCTTCGATACTTTTGCATAGAATACAACTATGGAAATGGAGTCGCCTACAAGGGTGATCACAACCGCATTTGGGGAAGTGTCGGTTGGAGAATTTCCATTGAAACGTCCCACCTGGTCAGCTGTCAACAAAGGGAATACTTTGGCAGACGTTGACTTAGGCCTAGATGGGACAGACTGGGCCAGTGTTTCTGAGGAAGAAATCCTTCGTCGGCTGGAATTCGGCTTAGGGGGATCCACTATGATAAGCGTTTTGTTCTTATGGAGTTAATTCATTGGATAATGTTTAACATTTTGGCATTCTCTTATTCTTATGTTGGTTGTTTGTTCTCAGGATGAAGGTGGTGATGATGCTCAGGAGGCGGGCCCCAGTGGAGCAAGGGCCCCTGACGCTGGTGGATCTAGGGAGGACGACCCTCCCGCCTCGGATGTTTAGTGTTTTGATTTTTGAGTTTTAGTTGTTTTGTTGTTCGAGTCAGATTTATACGGAAAATGTAATTTGGAAATTCTGAAATGGATGAAAACAGTTGAAACTTGTAATTGAACAATGTTGTATGTAAGAAAATTTTTGTTGATTTTAAATTTGGTTGCACACACGACACGATGTTAAGATGTTTTTGGATTTGCTTTTCTATTTAAATGTAATGCACTGAAATAATGATAAATGGTACGTAAAAAGGAAGACAGGGTATGTGCTAGTTTAAGGCCATTTCGGGCCTAATTTGCAGTAGTTTAAAGCCATTTCGGGCCACTATGCGTAGTTTAAGGCCATTCCGGGCCCCATTGTAAACGAGCAATATTTTGGATAAAGCGGATAAGTTTCTTGGTGGACCAACCATTTCTGATTGTGGCTAGTTTTATGTCATCGCGGACGTGATAGTTTAACGTCTTTCCGGACAAAGGGTGTGGTTTAATAATGTTCTTGGCTCTATTATAGTTTAATGTCATTTCGGACTGCATGTAGTTTAACGTCGTTTTGGACGAACTGTAGTTTAACGTCGTTTCGGATGTATAGTAGTTACGTAGTTTTATTTTAATTGTTTTTTGATTTTCTTTATTTTTATGTCAGGGGGTGTATTGGCTGGTACGATTTTGTATTCTGCGTCTCCTTCGCTGATCACGTTGAATGGCAATTCAGTCCAGGAGACGTCCGATTGAATGTTTTCGGTATCGGTATTTTCAGGTGCTTCAGTGTCCGTCATTGTTTCCGTGTTGATTTCTTCATGAGACGATGTGAATAAAGTGTTAGATGCGGGTGTTTCAGTTTTAGGAGGCTCTTGTCCCATGTTCGAAGATTTACCACCCACTATTTGTGGCTCGTTTGCATCATTTTGACTAGACTTTGCGAGTTCAACTTCGGAGCCTTGGTCGTTGTCCATGTGCGATGAAATAATGGGAGTGACCGCTTCCCCATGTATGAAGATTTCACCGCCCTCATAGGGTAGGTGAATCTCCTGATGTATAGGGGAAGAAATGGCTCTCAGTTGGCCCAACCAGGGTCTTCCTAAAATCAAGTTGAACCCTGGCATCTCATCGACAACCAGGAAGTCGGCGGATGTGGGGAACTGGTCTCCCGCTATGAAGTCTAAGGTTATCGTGCCTTTGACCAGTACACGTGACCCGCTGAATGACTTTAAACATGTTGTTGTCGTAGGTTTAATTAAGTCAGTAAACCCCAGTTGTTCAATGATGGGATAGGGTACAACGTTTGTGGCCGCCCCATCATCTACATGGACTCTATGTATTTTGAACTGGTTTACTTGTATTGTTATGAACATGGGGATTTTCGTTGTTTCCCCCGTCTTCTTGTCTACTTTGATGTTATCATCGTGGAAGCTCAAGGGTTTAGGGATGGCACCGTGAGATGGATACATTACGGCATGAATGGCCGGTTCGCTTGGAGGCAAGTCCTCAGCGACCGGGATCGACGTGAGCATGCGTACGAGAGCTTCCCGATGAGTTTGGGATGTTAGCACCAAGTCATACAAGCTCAAAGAAGTGTTCTTTTGTTTCAGCGCTTGGGTGACTTGTGTTAAAGCCGTCGCAAAGTCTCTACTGTTGGAGACGTTCTTGTCGGCAGAGATTGGGTCCATTGGGCCCAACAACTTTATTTCATGTTTTAGTGGCCTGTCATCCTTGCTCTGTGCTATAGTTTTATATGGTTCATTTTTCTTTGATGACGGTTCATCCTGATTACCTGCATTTGACTGATCGTTAGTCGGTGACATGGGTATGGAATTGAGTGGAGTAGGTTTAGGAGGCCCCAGAGCCAATCGTTAACGCTCTTTCTCCAGGCGTTTGCGTGTATGCCTATCAGCTAGATGTTCTCGCATGTGGTGTGGAGGTGGAGCCGATCTCGGAGCTTCAGATTGTCTCAGGATGTGCACCACGTATGGAGGCGGGCAGGATTGTGGTTGTGATGTTGAATGTGACTGGTTAGAAGGCGGCCTGGGGACCCTAATGAAGTAGGGGCCGGGTTGGCTTGGCACTCGGGAGGTTTGACAATCGTTAGGATTTTCAGGTGTGCTAACCACATACGGGGTTGGTTTCAGTGGAGGTTGGACCTCCGCTGTTGCAACGGCCGATGGTACTCGGACTACGAAGGGAGCAGGCCGAGTGGGAGGGATTAGTGGCTTTAAGGATGTAGGTACGGCTGAAGGTATACGGATGACATAGGGCTACTAGGGGATGCGTGGTGATTGGGGTATGGGTGTGGTCATGGCGGGAGGAATCCACACTACGAATGGCCTATGAGACGTTTCTTGTGTGTTTTGAGGGTAGATGATGTTAATGTTACTTGCCTCGGAATCATCATCGAAGTAGATTGTGCTAATCATGTACGGGGCCTCTTGGGTGTTCAGGGGATCCTTGTACATACCCATAGCCTGATTCTGTGGCTGGACTAGGTTAGCCTCATCAAAAGTGATTTTGTCATCATCAATCATCCACTGGATATCCTGCTTCAGGGTGAAGCAGTAATCTGTTCCGTGCCCGTTGCGTTGATGGTAGTTGCAGAAGCGATCCATCCTATAGCCTTTGGGTATGGGCGGCTCATCCGGGGTTGCTAAGCTTGGGTTCTATATGAGTTGGCAGAACCGTTCATGTCTTTGGATGGTCGTAGGGGATAACTACTTGTGTGTCATCAGCCCAGCTTTTAGGAGCTGATCAAAGAGCTAGGATGGTTTAATTGGCAGAGGTGTGTATTGAGAGGGTTCTTTCCTCTCGAAATTGCGTGTACGGTTTGTTGGGTTCTGTGATGATGATGACTCCGGGGCTGTTGTGGGAGCGGGTTTATAGTAGTTAGTAGGGGTTGCGGGTGGTTTTTGTTGGGGTGTGATGTTCGTTTGTTGGGCTCCTGCTATCGCTGCTATAGTTGTTTTGGCTTTCTCTTTATCCTTTTTAGTGTGTTGGTTTCTGAAGGCCAAGTATGCCGGGTCGTGGTTGTTTTGAGCCGCTTCCTCTATGTTTTTTATCTGCACGAATGCCTGATTAAGATCACGCGCGTTAAGGTAATATAATTTGGACCTGAAGAAATCGTTAACAGCCCCCTTGAAAATTGTAAGCAGATAAGTTGGAGAGATTGGTTCGTGTAGCTTGTTGAGAGCAGCACTCCATCTCTGAATAAACTTTTGTACAGGTTCAAGAGGTGCTTACTTGACTTGCATGAGGCTGTCCAGCGTGGGCTCGGGTTTCAAGTTGTACTTGAACCGGGTCACAAACTGGCGCAAAAGATCATCCAAGGAAAAGATAGAGTTCTTGGGCAGGGCTCGATACCAGTCGAGTGCTCTCCCCGCGAGCGACATGGGGAATACTCGTAGTATGGAGTGGGGCCATGCCTGGAGCAACACGCACTCTAGTCTAAATGTTATGAGATGTGCATTGGGATCTGTCTCTCCGTTGTACTTGGTCAATGTGGGCAAGGAGACACCTTTAGGTAAGGTTAGAGGTGGGACTGAAGGGCTGATGGGGTCATTGTTGTAGAAATCCACTACCTTCAGCTCTCCGTCAGCGGCTGTTTTGAGGCGCTTCACCTCGTCAGTGAGCTCCTGCATTAGTTTTTTGGCGTCCGCCCAGTCTTGGGTACTCGGTGATGCTGCGGCTTGGGGTTGTGGTATGTTATACGAGTTAGATTGTTGTATGGTGGGCTGAAAGGCCGACAGCTGCACGGGTGGTGGTTGTGCTTGTGGAAAGGTTACAGTGGGTTGCACTACAGATGGCACGTTGTAGGGAAAATGTTGTGGCTGTTGTTGCTGCAGCTGGGGCTGTGCTTGGGGAATATTAGTTGGTGGGATTATGTGGGGTCGTGCATGGTGATGGGGAACTTGGTATGATGACACTCCCCTCGCTGGCCATTGTCCCGCCACGTTGTGCGCGGGGACTTCCTGTTGGGTCACAGCTGTTTGGGGAACTGTATGCGTTTGGATGTGCAGTATGAAATGAGCGGATGTAGATGCCGGGATCACATGTGGAATCCATATTACACGGGATGGGAACGTTACACCTGTGTTGTTGTGAGGAGGCAGTGCTCGTGAGGATGAGCTCGCAACTGCACTAGGGATAAGTGTGAGAGGGAAGGTGTTGGGTTGGTGATCACTCAGGAGAGGAATATGCACTAGTGTTGCTGTTTCCGATGGTGGGGCTTGAGCCTGGGTGAATCTAAGGTGTCGTACGAGCAGGATCTCCCCTGTCTCAGGATGGAAAATGGGATTAACCTATACTTGCGGGCTTAGGGTATGGTAGGAGTCTTCATGCTCAGATTGAGCAATGAAGTCATCCTCCTCCTCTGGCTGAGGCTCTAGTGCAGGCTGGTATAACGACTGGCGCCTGTGGAGGAGGAGCTGTGTGACGAGTTTCGAATATTGTTCAGGGACGGGGATTACATCGTATGGGGAAGGGGTGAACTCGTATCCTCCCCTGTAGAAGAGTTCGAACTGCCTCTTCACTTCCATTTCAGCTCGGTCAACGGCCAGGCCAGCTTGTATTTTAATACATATAGAATTATACTGGTCCTGGGTGATTATGTTAGAGGTTGGATCTCTCCCCTGTAACCTTAGGGATCGGCGGGGCCCCACTGTGGGTTACATTCCCAGGTGCTATGCGATGGGCTGTTGGACAGTTGTGATGTCCATGATGTCTGTTACGTGAGCCATCGCACCGGTAGTGTTCACAGGGTTCATGATGAATTATTAAGGGGTATGGCAGTCTGGAGTGAAATTGGCATATTGCACAGTGTACAGCGTATACACTTCAGCTGACGGCGTATGACAGCGTATACAGTATATACGTTAGTGTAGGCGTTGAGCGTAGATGAGTCTACGGTGTAAGTGGCTCAGTGTATATGCCAGACAGTGTACAGTGTAAAGGTACAGCATAAAAAAAGGGTGCAACATAAGCAAGACAGCGTAAGACAAGGCTTAGCGTAAAAGTGAGGAGCGTAAAATAAGCTCAGCGTAAAATAGGTCACAACGTAAACCAGTTGCAGCGTGAAAACAGGGGAGCGTACAAAAACAAGGGAGTGTAAACTAGACTCAGTGTAAATAAGGTTCAGTGTAAACGAGGCTCAGTAAACAATGCAGGGCGTAAACAATGCACAGCGTAAATAAGGTAGGACGTAAATAATGCAAAGCGTAAACGATGCACAACGTAAAAGCAAAGCTCAGCGTAAAAACAAGGCAGCATATGGTTTTCAGTGGGAATTTTTACGAGGGGGCGTAAATACTGAACAGCGTAGACGATGGACAGTTACAGGCTGAGGTTTTAGGCTGGGCAGCGTAACCACTGAAGGGTTTCAGCAGGGAGTGGCGTGCAGTTGGCGACGTAGACGCTTAACAGCGTAAACGCTGGGAAATTTGCAGATAAGGTTTTAGGAGGCCCTCCTTTTAGCGCCAATTTCTGTACCCCCTGAAATCGTCGGTCTCCGGCTGGAAAGAAAACAGAGGCTGCGGGATTGCAGGACAAGTACAGAAGACCCTACCTTCGCCTGAGGGCGAGCTGGAATGCACGAAGGTAGAGTACCTTGGGTGGTCCGCATGTAGATCAGACAAGGATTTCCCCGCGCGTACGTAAAATGCTATACACTGGGTTATGCGTAAACGGTGTGGCAAGCGTGAACTAAGCATAAAATAGCGTAAAACAGATGAAAACAGAGCTTGAGCGTAAATGGGCATAAACTGTGCGTGGGCGAAATTGACGTAAAATTGTAAAAGAACTTATGCAGCAAATGTAAACAATGGTATTACAGAGTCAAAGTACAGTGCATTGGTCTAACACAGTCGTGTGGGAACACAAGGCGGACGAAAAGCCCCGGCGTATACAGGGATGACTCGGCTGGTTTGCAGGGTGACGGAGCGTAGAGACTGTATCTGCAGCGTACAGGGCTTCCCAGCGTAAGAGGGTTTCAGCTCTTTTGCGCAGCGTAAATGTTCTCTGGTCTGCTCTGGGATTTTGCTAACTGACCTGGGTGAAGTTGGAAATCAGGGTTTATATACAGGTTGTTACGCTAGACTCAGGTTGGGGGACACGTGGCGTGTTGATCGGGTGCACATACTTTATAGAAATACAATATTTTACATCTGTTGGGCGTATACACTGGCCGTATATGCTATATCAAGTCGGCGTATACACTAGGCGTATATGCTGGAGGTGTTGGGCGTGAACTGAGGTGAAGATGCTAAGTGCTGGGCATATACGCTAATGGATGCTGGGTGTATACGCTGGTGGATGCAGGGTGTATACGCTGGCGGATGCGAGCGTATACGCCGAAGGATGGCCACTTGCTTCAATTCTTGCTCTTTGGTGTTATCTTTATGCCGTCATTGGAGATTTTGTCGTCGAGTGCATGCATCTGCAGTACCTGGGCGTACACGCTGGAGTGCTGGGCGTATACGCTGTAGAGTGAGGCGTATACGCTGTAGGTGTGAACTTGGGTGTATACGCTGGCACAGTATACTTAGTAAAAAAAAAGCATTTCAAGTCCCAACACTGCCACGTATGACTTCTTATGTAGCCGAGGTCATCCGTGAGTCTCAGGGTCCTTTTTGGTGCCGGGCAAATACTAAGCTCCGAATTTTGTGGTGTTTCAGGTTGACTGACTCAACGTGCCCAGTGAACAGATCAACACTACAATATATGATAGCATTAGTGTTCATGACCACAAAAGTGAACACTGTACATAAATGACATCCAACCCTATTTGGCTATATATTAAGCTTTAATGCCTCTTTCTATTCTTTCTTTGACACATGGTTTGGGCACACAATTTGGGAATAAGTCAGTTAGTTAATAGAGTAGCCGAACTCTTGTAGTTTTATTCTATAGTCTTAGAGAATAGTTAGTGAGCACCTACAGTGTGGATTTGAGTTAGTTGTACAGTGTCTTCTTCGAGTGGTAACGTACCTAGACACATTTCATGAATGAAAATAAGATCAAAATTGATTCTTATTCATTGCAGCGCATTCACTTAGATTAGATTTACTTTCCATGCAATTTACTTTTCATGTACTTAAGTTAATATTTACATTTCATTGCATATTAATAAATTGATGGAATGAGCATGACTAGTTTTGAGCATAAACAGGCATTCACTTGATAATTTTAGTAGCGTTATTACTTGGTTTGTCCAATATCATAGCACTTGGTAATCCTTGTAGTGGATTCATTGGTTTAGGACATGTACGATAAGTTGGGAATGGACACTCATCACCCATAGGCTAGTTTATACTTTACTTTCAATTACTAATTAGTTTAAATAATTGATTTCTTTATTATCATTAGTAGTAGCATAAATTCGACCAACATCAATTATCATATGTGTCACTTTGGACTAAACCATACGTGACAAAGATACCACTAGTTCAAGTGGGAAGATAGCGAACTATGATCAATACATAATGATCTAGATGCACAACTAGTCCCATCCATGGAATTCAACTATATCATGCATGGACACTTGTGATTTGTATGGTTGCACATAAGGGTACCTTACCGCTCATCACTACTTCACCAATTTGTAGGATTTTCATATAATTGGATTAAAACCCTTGTTTTGGAACCATGATCAAGATTATTTTCTCTCCATTTGGTATTTTTCTAAACCTATAAGATCTTTATAGAAATTAATTTGAAGATTAGACCATAAAAAGACCATAAAAAGACTACTTTCATATGATGATAATTTGATCTTTGCATTGCAACAACAAGTTGGTTTATAGCAAACTTGATATCTAATCTTGTATTTGGTAGGTACATGAGGGCTCCAATGATTTTACAATATTGAGTGGGATTAATTAATTTTCCCTCAATATTGATCTTAAATCCAGTAGTTATTGAAATGAATAAATTTTAACATTCTTACATGTTATATTTTTGTAATAGTTCTTATCATTAACAAAATGCATTAGCATGAACCAAAGAGTACATACAAATATAACAAGTATAAAGAACATAATAACCAACTCTTCAAGTATTAAATATATCCTAGTCTATACTTTGTAGGCTATTGATCAATAAAACTCTAGTTTTTCTAACTTCACTTGTAAATAAAATAAGTTTTATATTACTAAGTATGAAATATATGATAAATACTTCTTATATAGCTTAGAGATAGAACCATGAAGTTGGAAGTCATCTCACACGAATATACATTTTGCATAACACATGTCAACATATAAGCATACTATAACTAAGCATTAAAACCACCATATAATCACTATAATATAAACAAGTCCACTCATCCCATTACTATCAAACCAAACTAGCATAATCTCATTCAATGTCATATATGTATTATTATCATAAATACTCAACATTCTATAATCATCATATCTTCCTTTCATGACTTAATGGTGAAGACATCAACCCAACTCTTTGTTGTATTTTGCATCCTCAGTATTCTTAAGAGGTATAGGAGTAAAATAATTATGTGTAGTTTTCTTTAAAAGTCAATTGTGATGTTTATATGGGTTAAGCAACTAACTACAAGGCTACTGCAAGTTGTAGGAGGCCACAGTCTATAGTTGCCAATTGCAACCTACTGCAGTGGGCCACCAAAGGGAAAATTTATAATATTCCATATTCTACAATAGAGTGTGAGACCAATGTGATCATAGGAGGTTGTAGTCAAAGAGTGAAAACTCTAGTATGATTGCAATCAACAAATTACAAGCTACTAATTTTCATAGTCTAATTGTAGACTTATTTGTGAAACCCATTATCTTGATTAAGCTAGGTTTTATTACATTTTTACATTATATTTACTCAAATTCGTTTTGGGTACTTCATACATTTTGTGCATACTCTAAAATTAGTTGTGTATACCAATATTTTTATGGGTTTTTAATTTTTTCTTATGGGTATTTTGAATCTTGATCTATTTCTATAGCTTCCTGCTAAGTAGGCTAATTCTAGTAAGGCATTATTTAAATAAAACATAAATATGCAAAAAAATAAATCACTGCTTATTAAAATCAAATGGATGCTAAGAAAACTAACAAGCAAAGTAGTAGGCATCCATAAATAGGTGCATAGGAGGAAAAGAAAATATGCAACAATATTTAAAATGTGATAAACAAAGACAATAGTCTCATGCATGTCAAACCTAATCCATATACTATCAAAATAAGACATAACTTAATTGTTCAAGCCAAAAATTAATAATCATAGAGGTGTGAAAATAATAGTGGAAGTAAAATTAAAACAATAAAAATTGCAACATTAGAATGCAAATTATGATCTAATGAATGAACATGACATAGATATGGCAATCCAATTATAGCTACATCCAATAGGAATTGGGAATTAACATTGCACAAATAGATGAAACTAGCAAATGCATAATGAAATGTAACATAACTGATGAGTGGCAAGGTACCCCTACACTCAACCATACGAATACGAGCGTGCACGCGCGATCCGGTCGAACTCCGCAGACAAAATGCCTTAACACCACAAAAAACACTTGGGGTTAATCGTTCGTTGTCTTCCCAGGCTTGCTTGTAAGTGTCACAGTGTATGGTTAAGCAAGTCTGAGGTATGTGATTTTTTTGTATTTTTCAGGTTTATCTTCTAAGCTATGAGAGGAAAGGGTTGAGAAACTAAACTAACTCTAACTAATGTCCTAAGTCTAAATTAACTAGCATCAGCATCCATTCCCACTTACCGGACACACCCTGAACTATGCAACTATGGCTTACCAAACGCTAATCATTACTGGGATCACCACACGTAACGCAAGTGCTCGAAGTGGTCGTACTGAGGCACCTATTTAGCCTATGTGTGATAAGCAGCCGATTCCTTAGCCAGCCGTACACACCCGTGGGTGCTCGTAACTAAGTCGTACTTATCACACG
>MNCI01004113.1:0-154158 GCA_015680685.1 Gnetum montanum | reverse complement strand
GCTGCTGCACATAATATCCATAAGGATCAGGCTGCCAGTAAGGGTTCTGATGTGTTGGCGGTGGCATCCCCCATGACTGTGGGTATTGCCACTGCTGGTGTTGTCCAATGGGCTGCGGAGGCATTCCACTTGGATAATACGTCAAGGGTTGGTGGAACTGCCTTGGGTTACCTTGTGGATAAGGTAACCTTCGGGGTGTTTGCTGTTGATTAAGTCTTGGATTTAATGCATACACCCCAGACTCCTGCAGATGTGAGATAATTGGACAACATCCCTTAGGATGGTCATAGTAACAGACCTCACATCTGAAACACCGTGAAAATTACGAGTCAGCCTCAGGCAAAGATTCGCAATTCAAGCGAGAGCGCGCAGTAGCTTTGTTCAAGGACAAGTTTACGCTCTATTATGCATGGCAGCGTAATGAGCGTAATAAGCTCCAAAATAGTCGAAGGTAGAGTCTAAAGAAGCGCAACAATTCGACATGCTTTCTCGCGGCATATGGATAACTTGTCTTTACGCTCATTACGCGGCGGTGCGTACCATTGCTTATTTCATCACTAAGGCGAAACATTATTTACGCTTCGCTACGCACGGCTGTGCAGTGAGCATAAATTAGACATTGTTTACGCTTCGCTATGTGCGGCTGCGTAGTGAGCGTAAATTAGACATTGTTTACGCTTCGCTATGCGCGGCTGCGTAGTGAGCGTAAATTAGCCATTATTTACGCTTCGTTATGCGCGGCTGCATAGTGAGCGTAAATTAGACATTGTTTATGCTTCGCTACGCGCGGCTGCGTAGTGAGCATAAATTAGCCATTGTTTACACTTCGTTACGCGCAGCTAGGTAGTGAGCATAAGACAATTTTGAGCCTATTGTTTTTATACCAGATTACGCTCATACACGCAACACAACGCGAATGAGTGTAATATAGCCTGAAAGCAATTCAAACATGATCAACATGTACCTGCTCCTCACACGCACAACACGCAAACGAGCATGTTGTGCGTAGTCACAGTCTGACTTAAAATGGTCATGTCAACGGAACCCGAAATATCCGGGACCCACGTCATCAGGGTTGCGCCTTTTTCACGGAGCGTCACGACCTATAAATACCTCAGTCGACAAAGATACAAGGGTTGGAAAATCAGAGAAGCAGAGACATGTTTCTGAGCACCAAAGCACTTATCACTTTTGTTGGCGAGAAGTCAAAGGGGCAAGAGCATTTTCTGAGCAAGGAAGCATACCTTGAGTGGAGAAACAAAGAGCAACCTTTTGGAAACTGCGGACAACACCATCCTTCAGCAAGAACAGAGCACAGTGCACTTGAGCCTTAGCAATAGGAGAAATCATTCCTTTGGGGAAGATACGACCTTTCTCCTTTAGCGATAGCTGCCCTGAGCAGAACCTACTCAAGGCAAAGGAGTAGAACAGGGATTGTGAGATCATCTCGTCCAATTTGCAGACTCTACCGATCAGAAACAGTTGATCGGCAGACTTCAGAGCTTGACCATCCTTACATCCCAGCTTTGGCCTACGAGGTAGATCGGACTTCCGTCTGGACAGTTTCCTTGTTGTTTTGTGCTCATTTTTGCATCAAGTTATTGGGGGTATCTCCCATTGTAACGTGACATATAAATCATACATTCTTTCATAAATCGAAGCATAGATCTTTGAAAATCATGCGTTTCTCTCCTGATTAGCATCTCTTCGGCGTGTTTGACGTTATCATTGTAGCGGTCCATCCATGTCATTTTCCTCCCATTTCACAATCCCCCGAATCAAATCGCAGCACGCAAAGATCCGTAATCTTCATCGTTTTACTGACCTGTAAGTCCCTGTCTGATCGACAAGACCGTTCGGGGCGCCACGGATTCACCTTTTCCAGCATAGCCCTCGCGCGGATCCATGGTTAAAACTGTATACACGGAACCTTGATTGGTATTTCCAGTTGCCGACGTTTTCTGTCGTTACAGTTTTCTGGCGCTAGAAGGAGGGCCCTTCAGGCTCCGATCCGAATATTTTGGGTAGCCCTGGTAGTGATCTATACCCTAAACCATAGACGTAATATCTCTAGGGAAGTCTACGGTTGATCGCATGGTATAGATCGGTCGCACGGACGATTTCTTTGAAATCCTACAGGGTAGAAAGCCTTTTTTTGTGCTTTTGTTGCCAGCCATTTCTTAGATTCGATTACCAGTTATCACTCACTTCATTGATCAATGGATTTCTTATACACAAACACAACTGCCCTGGTCCCTACCGATCTGGGTGTCGCACCTGTGAATCCTATGTCGGTCACAGGACCAACTCCTGGCACAACGGGATCTCAAGGACCATTGCACCGTTCGTTGAGGCTCCAGGGAAAAGAGCCTATCTTCACGGTTATAACCCCTAAAGAATACAATTTCATATGCGTTAAGATCTAGGCAAGGCTGGCTCTCAGCCGAGCCGAGCTTGAAGCGAAACGAAACTTTGAGGTGCTCCACTGAGGGGGCTATGATTTTAAGCCAACAGCTTAAGACATAATTCCCTTGACTAAACACCAACACGAACTTATTACGCAGTTGGTCATGGAAAAAGGCCAGGCTTCACAAGTGGTGCTGGAGCCCCAGCATGGGGAGGTGGAAGAGGACGAATTTGCGGCCCAATCGAAACATTTGTTCCATGCCCTGAGCCCCCATACGTACGAAAATCCCCTCTTTCCTTCCAACGAAGAGGCCGCCTCTCTTAACACGGCCCCGACAGCACAGATGCACATCCCTGTCCTTCCACAGGCTGCTACGCAACTGTCTGGGCTGCAAATACAAATTCCCCACAATAACGCGGGGGCAGTTTCATCACCACGCGTACTTAATATCCCAGTGGTGGTCCCGGCGACCGTTGCACCCCACTTCATTCCTCAAATACAACCCTACAACGTATCCGCGACGCGCCCGGCGCAAACCTTGTCGTATCCTCCCCCTCCGACCCACCAGGTTACCATAGCCGTCCAACCAACTTATGCCCACCAGCCTACTGTAGGTCAATGGGCCAACCCAGCGGTGCAACAGACCCAATCTGTGGTGTACGGCGCGCAACCCCTGGTCGCACCAGCAACATATGTTCCACAGGGGGTACCACAGTATTTACATCCTTATCTTGTGTAGCAGGCGGCGGTCAACCCCCCTGCGCAGACCATCGGGTGGTGGTCTTCACAGGCTTCCCCACCTATCGGGGTCCCCGCCCCGCCAGCGGCCGGTCGATCCCGCCTGTCTTTTCCCTTTCCTGGCACCGCCCTCCCGGTCCAACCTCCCGTGCCATCCGCACAAAAACCTCCATTAACAGGCCTGGACCAAGTCTTCCAACTGATCCAGACTCTAACCGAAGAGGTTCGACACCTCAAGACCGCTGGTTCTGACACTGTCCAGATCATGGACTTTTACCAGGACGATCCGATCAGTTCAGCGATCCCTATGTTATCGTTACCGCCAGGGATGTCCCTCTTCCATTTCACCAAATACAATGGGGAGGGGGATCCCAACTCTTACCTAGTCACCTTTCGATCTGAATCTTTGTTGCTTCAACAATGGCCACATACGATTATCAGATTCTTTGAGATGTCATTAATAGGGAAAGCTTTGGACTGGTACCGAGCCCTCCCACGCTCTTCCATCTCAACCTTAGAAGAGCTGCTGACTCAGTTTGTGACCCGCTTCAAATATAACCTGAAGCCGGAAGTCATGCTGGATCAGCTCATGGGGGTGAAAAAAGACCCACTCGAGCCCGTCCAAAAGTTTATACAGCGCTGGAATGCCACCTTGAACGAGATCTGTGAGCCAATCTCGGACTCACACATGCTGGCTATGTTCAAGGGAGTAGTCAATGACTTCATTAAGTCAAAGCTGTATTACCTTTCCCCAAGTAATTTACATCAGGCCTTCGCACAAGTTAGGAGCATCCAAGATGCTGCAGAGGCTAGCAAAGACCCTGCGTATGTCACTTATAAGAATGCACACAACAAGGCCAAAGACAAGGGTAAGGCGGCAACAACGATGGTAGCCGCGTTGACTGACAGAGCAAAGAACAAGAACAAGAGGGCGCCCACAACAGCGCCTCCCGAGGCCACAGCTGGTGCCTGCACCAGCCAAGCCACAACCGCACTTGAAAGCTCCCCCAGCCAAAGCCAAACTTTGAGCGTAAAGATCGTTCAAAATATGCGGCTTTACCTGTAAAGCATTTCAAATTGCTGAAACAACTATTAGCGGCAGGGCACATTCAACCTAAGAAGGTGTCCGAAGAAGCCCTGAAGCATCACAAATGTCACTGTGAACTATTGAAGGACCCTTCTTTAGCCCTACCTAACAAACTAGCAGTTCCGAGATCTTTCAGGCTGGACCGTTTCTGTGACTACCACCAGATGTGTGTTCACGACACGGATTACTGCTAGGCGTTAAAGGACGACATTCAACGCATGATTGACGAAGGTCATCTAAAATTAGACAGCAGTAACCCGACGCGTCTGGAAAACCAAACACTGCATGTATATAAGGACCTGTTGAACGCAAACTACGATCCTTATACAATCACTGTGGTGAGTACGGACGGTGAGTGTAAGAGACCGTCAAAATAGCCTTTTGTTTTGCGCATGCCCGCCAGCTCACCAAGAGGGCCAACTACTTCATCGGTAGCCAGTGGGGCCTCACGACCACCTTTCATCATACGGGCACCTTCCCAGGTACGCCCTCAGTCACGCAGCAGCACTCAAGCCACGGCTTCATCCGTGCCCACCCCTAGAGCGTCCTTCATTATCAGGGCACCAGAACTACGGCCTGCTCCTCTCACACAGGGGTAGCCCTCCGATCGAAATAACCATTCATCACCTCCTAAGTGAAAGGAGGAAGACACTACAATTAATGCAACAAAAGACCACTTTACGCTCAGCTTCCCTAAGCCCAAGCCCCTAGCCTCTGTGCCTTTTTCTATGCCTCAGAAGCAAGCTAAGGGTACAGAAACGCAGCCACCTATTCTTGGCAGGAAAAAGAACAACTCTCCCACTGACACTGCTCCACCTCGAGAGATCCGTCTCTTGGGCCAAATGGAGGAGGACAAGGGGGATAAACAACCCGGCCGAGAGAAGGACCTCCTCAGTGCATTCACTCAAGTCAAACAAGCTCTTAAGCAAAAAAACTCAACGCTGAGCCTGTACGACTTACTGATGACGTCTCGAGAACACCGTGAGGCTATGGTACGCATGCTGGCATCCATATCAGTGGATGGCAACCTACCAGAAGAAGAGGAAGTGATACATGCTGTCATGTTTCCTTCCGAAGCTGAACAACCCAAGCCTACCTTGCTGACCTTTCTTGATGAGTCTATCAAAGACGACCCGGAGAAAGGTCAAGTAACGACTGAGCCCATGTTCATTACCATTCGGGTCGGCCAGTACCAGATCCGGAGGGTGCACGTAGATGATGGCGCAGCTACTAATGTCGTTCCTTATTCCATAGTGGATAGGCTGGGCTTGGTCGACCAGATCACCCCCACGACGACAGCCTGCGTAAAATCGTTCAACGGAGCGTGGGTTCAAGTCAAGGGAACGGTGCGTATTGAGTTTGTGGCGGGAGATCAATTCCCAACCGAAGCCACATTCTTAGTCGTCGAGGAGATGCCTGGTTTCAACTTGATCTTAGGGAGGTCATGGTTAGCCCAGCTGAGGGCAATTTCATCGCCGATACACCAAGAGATACACCTGCCCTACGCCGGGGGGGAGGTCATCATACGCGGTGACGAGGTTACCCCTAGGATTGTCAATAACATTGAAGAAGAACAGGGTTTGGAGATTGAAACAACTGACGAGCAGTCCCATCTCCAAATCCCTAAACAAACCGACAACAATGACGACAGTCTAGCCTGGGACGACCTGCCATTTCCGGATGACAGCGTAGAGGAGTCAAACCACAAGCCTCCTCACCCTTACGCAGCGCTCAACGTGAAGGCCATTAAGAGACAATTGCGTATCGACGGTTGAACAATGGTCTTCTGCATGCGCCACCATTATCTTGTAAGCTAGTGCACTCCCCATTTAACTTCTTTTCTTTCAATATGCTGTTACGCTATATTTGCTTTCCGTGTTTACGCTTTGCAATTTTTGCGTGTTTTATCGTACCCGTGTTAGTTACGCTTTCACATTACTTCATGCATTTATACAGGATTACATTTTGTTACAATTTACGCAACCGACCCGCAACGGCCTTAAACTAGTTATACAAAATCAACCTATTTATACCATTGTACGCAGTTACGCAACCGGCCCGCAACGGCCTTAAACTAGTTATACAAAATCAACCTATTTATACCATTGTACGCAGTTATGCAACTGGCCCACAATGGCCTTAAACTAGTGATCCGAAACTATCATTATTTACGCTTGCTATGCAACACGTAACAGGCGCACAACGGCCTTAAACTAGTAATGCAGTATAGTATACTATAACCATTTACGCTGGAATGCGTGACCAGCCCGCAACGGCCTTAAACTAGTTATTACGTCCTATCAGTATCATTTAGACAGAATCCTTAACATATATTTTCACATTTCAAATATTCATTAGACTTTACAACAATCCGTCAACAGTTATTCAGAACAACACCCGACCTCGCATTAATAAAATTTTGCGTAAATAATAATTACGCATTCCCTCTACTACCACTGTCACCGGTATCTCTTAACTCTGAATCTAGCCCCAAAAGGTCGTCCTCCAGTGGGCCATCGTTTCTGGGAATTATGCCTTCATGAAAGATTGCCCCTTCATGAGGCTCTTGTTCTGGCACTGGCTTCACAGGAGAACGCTCCTCATCGTTGTGTCCCTCCTCTGTTTCCTCTCCCAGCCCCTTAACTGGCGTATTTTCCCTATCTCCTTCTGGTACCTAAACCCAAATAACATCAAAAATTAGAGTAGAAAACACAAGCCAGAAAACTTTTCGACTACGTCATGCATAAACGTACTCGCGACGGCCCTACTTCCATAGCAAAGGGGAGCTTGTCCAGGCCAGCCCACAGGCGCTGCATAATCTCGTCCTCCGTCAGGTCTGGCCACACATCATCACCCAACGCAGCTCCAGCTTTCACCTTCCCTTTCTCCATGCTACAACAGCGGGCTGGATCTGGGAAGAAGGTAGGAATTGTAGCCTGATTCCCAGGGAAGACCATTGCCCTCTCCAGGGACGCAGTTATGGTCACATGCTCTTCGAACCTCTTGAAAGCTTCGGACGCTCCGATAGTGTCCACGAAAACCTTCAGGGATCGAGCTTTGATGGTAGAATCGCGGTAGTGTTTTCGATAAGCGGCGCTTTCCCTTTTATATAGGTGCTTGTGGTCCTTCTCCTTCTGCCCCCATTCCTAAACGCTGGTGCAGTAGTCCCTCTAGTCCCGGCTTTTCTGAGCTAGGATTTCGATTTGCATCCTCTGCTCTACTAATGCCCGGCTGGTCTGTACGCTGTTCTTGATGGCTGTCCAATAACGGGAGTGATCGATAACAGCAGTACGCTAGTCTCCATCCCCCGTCACTCGAGCCTGTAGGAATTCGTACCGCGCCCTTAGGTCCCCGACTTCTTTGGTCAAGGACTCAACCCTCTGCTCCGACCACTGCAGCCTTTTCCATAGGCTTTCATTAACGCTTCTACTTTCCCATACGGAGCGTGTCGAGCGTAACACACATTTATGCATTTCCTCATAAATGTGACGTGGCACGACCGCCCCATCAGATGGGGGCTCCGCTGTGTCCAAATCAATGGGCTCCACGGGATCCCATCGGAGGTGAGCTCCTAACAGAAAACAAGCATCAATATGGATGACACATTACTAAAACATTATGTCGTAAATTCATTACGGCTATAACATACCAGTGCCAGGTTCGACGCGCTCCAAACGCTCGATCATGTCATCAACAACGCCTTCCAAGAAGGCAAATTTGTCGGGGAAGTCTCTCCACATTTTTCTCACAGCAACAGACATAGATGCGTCTTCTTCCCCTGTAGCGTAATATGGTTAGACACTCCGTCTATTAACGAGACTCTTCAAACATGCTAACGCACTCATTACCTCTGCCGGTGACAGTGGCAAGCCCATCAACATCTTCCGTATGTTTTTCCCTTTTACGCACTGGAGTCTGTGTGTCGCTGGTTCCAGTAGCTGGGGCCTCTTCACGCACCCGAGCCTGCACAAGGCTCACGTTAACAGCTGGGGCCTCTTCTTCCAAAATTGAGGCCCCCTCCCCACGACTTAGTACCATCGCCCCTGTCTCAGGGGTCAATTTTCCTGTCATTTTTACTGTTTACACCATCACACGTTAGCGTATAATGCTAGAACATCTAGATAAAATATTGCGTACTACAATCCTTTAACACTTACCAGGTGGAGGTTTATTCCACTGAACCTTGACTGCAACAGTTTGGCTTGCATTACCCCCAGGAGCCTTGGTTAGACGGAGCCATTTGCGCCGAGCTTCCGGTTCCACAATTTCTTCCGTCACGCGCTTCCCTCGCGAGGCGTCGCCGGTGTAGGTAGGCATTATCCCGCCCACACTGTCGAGACCTCGCACTTGGGGAGCCGCCAAGCCTTTAGTCGTTATAGACAACGACTCCCCGATTCCCTCCGGTGGATCCTACTCACGGGTAGTGCTGAGAATGTGGGTAATCCAAGGTTTGGACAGCTGGTCTCGGTCTTGCTGTTCCCAGACCCCATTCCTCTAGATGACCAGAAACTCAGCAAACCATCGGAGGCAAGCTATGAAAAATGTGAAATGCACATTAAAGTGGGACTCAAGCTTCTTGCGAAGCTTGACCATTTCGCTGCGCAGTCCCTTGGCCAAATGGTTTGCCCAATCGAACCAGGTTCCCTCCTCCAGAACCTCTCGCATAATGTGGGTCTGTTCTACAGAAAAGAACTTCGCCTACAAGAGGGTTTTGGGGAAAGTCCGGGCTCGAAAAAGGGGATACAATGTCTTGGCGGTGCCCATCTCGAATTTCTCACAAGAAAACCCTTTGGTCTCTTTTGGGATCCTCACCCACTCCTTCAGAAACTCTTGGAATCTAGTGCTCCTCTTGGTCTTCACCTTTACGGGTAGGCCGTTCGAGGGAACGCCAAACAGGTCCGCGAAGAGCTGAGCATCGATATCAAAACTTACGCGCACGTTATTCACGCGCGTGCAAAAATGCTCCGCCTTCTCGCTGAAGGAGTTGACCAAAGCTATCATTTCACTGGCGGGGACATCAGGGGTTGCAGCCAAAAACAGGTGCATTAACCCCGCTGCCCGGATCTTGTTAGTCACCGCGACTGGGGCCGCCGAGTGGCCAAGCCAGCGCTGTGTGTCTTTAATATTGCCATAGCGGAAGAGGACATCCCTCGCCTCACGGTCGGAAATCGTAAGGGTAATCTCCCGGGATTCCCTCACTGAAAAGCATAAAACGCAAGTCAAATAGAAACACTATTACGCAATGTCCACAACTCACAAATACACGCATAAACATTAGAACACGCAGTGGCCTTACCAAGTCCGAAGGGCAAAGGGAATGGCGGTAGGTCCCTCTGCACGTCCTCAACCGTAAGGGGTGACTCTAAGGTCCAGTCATTGTGTAGCCACCCGAGTTCCTGGCAATTCTTAAAGGGACGCTTGTAGCAGGTGTGATACTCACGCATCTCATGGCCAATATGCCCTATAACACTGGCACGCACATTGTTGGTTGAGGTAAACGCCATTATTGCCATTTCGGCCTAGGCCAACGCATCACCATCTCCGATTAACCTGTTATCATGTATGAAAAACCTGTACCATACAACGTAGGCTTAACTTACACTTTGCACATAGACTTCTCTTACACTTCACATCGATGACAAACATTATAGCAGTAACAAAGACAATACAGTTGGCAGAATCTGCTTACCCGTCCGCATAGTACACCGTGCCTTCTAGGTTCTGAAAGTAGGTTGAAACATGGCGAGCCCACGAACAGTGTGTTATACGCATGATAGCAACTGAAACAGACCATTTCCCAGATCCAGCGTAAATTCCTCAGGCCTCGGGCGCTCAGCGCTTGGTCCTCAGGATCACCCGTGTCGATGGCCCCGTCTGCCAAGTAAGCCAAAATCCCCTCTGTAGACCCTACCAACAGGTGCTCTAAAATGGCACCGGCAACATCGCCGGTCACATTAGACCACACGATGATGCTGAAGTTGCGCAGTAAGAACTGCAGAAACTCCAGTGCCCCCTTTCGGAACCAAATGACCTTCCTTTGCACTCGCATGTGCAGAGGAGGGACATTGGGGATGATGGGGTTTACCCAACATAAAACCCCAATGATGTCTTACACAATCAGAATAGGCTTCAACACGACACTGTATAGAAAACACGCTACATAGATCAACACCTAGATTTACAGTTGCATCATTAACACAGAAACGCTACACACCAGGCTTAGCTATCTATGTGGAAATCGCCCAAACCCTTGCAACAATACAAGGTCCGTCTCTGACAATGGCGATAAAAGCAACCATGCCAAACCCTCGCTGTAACGCAAGGTCCATAACCCAAAACTCTTGCTTACACAAAGAACGCTGTATAAAACAAACGCTGAGATAGCACGAGCATGCAAAGAACGACCTACCGGTTCAAAGGTGTCAGGTCACGCACTTCGACCAAGGCCTGTTGAACACGCTCCAGGTTCTCTTGTACCTCGCCGAGTTTAGCTAATTTAGTGTTCTTCCTCTTCGTCTTAGGCGCCATTATCACAGTTTCGACACTTGCACAGCTTTGCACCTCCAAATCTTCTGCTCTTCTTACTCTTGCTAATACTCGCGAATTTGAACTCACAATAGCCAACAGTCTGTTCTAACCACAAAACTGCCTACTTGTATGCAAGAATCACCGACTTGATATCCGATTTCAGTAGGACTTTCCTGAAACAGAACCCAAAAATCAAGATATTAATGCGGTTGATATCGCACGCACCGCTATCCAAAATGACGTTAAACTACCATATCTTATCGCCTCGTAATCGGGTAGCATTGATTACAACTTCATTACAAAATTCAAAAATTCAAAATTCTGTTAGCTTTCCACGTTTGCTAGTCATCACGTCATCTTTTTTCTAACCATTTACGCACTTTGCGGTTTTGCAGAACAAACAAATGGACGTAACACTATCAACACCTTTAACCCTGACTGGCCCATATGGAAAGGTAGTTAGGCAATTCAGGGGATCTAGAGTTAGTCCTTAAAAGATGCTCCAAATACGAGCTCCGGCTTAACCCGAAGAAGTGCGTATTCGGAGTCAAAATCGGACGCATGTTGGGGTTTGTGGTATCGAAAACCAGCATACGAGTTGACCCTGATAAGGTCAAAGCCATTGTCAAGTTAACGCCTCCGACGGACCTCAAGCAATTACGCGGGCTACAGGGACGCCTGCAGTTCATACGCCGATTCATCTCACGATTAACCGATAAGCTGCACCCTATGTAGCACCTGCTCAAGAAGGGGGTTAATTTCGAATGGATGGAGGATTGCCAACATGCGTTTGACAGCATTAAACAAGAACTCCAACATTTGCCTATGGTTTTACCGCCACAGAGGGACTTGCCATTTTACATTTACCTCACGACTTCGAACGTAGCGTTAGCAGCATTGCTTTGTCAAAAGCGGAACGATGGGTCCGAAGTGCCTATCTACTACCTAAGCCATGCTCTGTACGCGTATGAAACGAGGTATAATGAAGTCGAGCGTAATTGTCTAGCATTAGTTTTTACGCTCAAAAGTGTAGACACTACCTTTTCCATAGCCAGGTTAACATTATTTGCAAAAACAACATCCTTAGGACCATCACGCATAATTTGTACGAAAGCAGTAGGATCGCTCGCTGGAAAGCTATCACCGCAAAATTTGATCTGCACTATGTAGGCCAATCTTCTACGAAGGGCCAAGCAATAGCCGACCAGTTAGTAACATCACCAAGTAATAACCAAGCAACCATCGAACCAGAGTTCCGTGACGAAAATGTACATAGTTTAAGCCCTGTTTCACAGGCCCCAAAGAAACGTTGTATTTTGACGGGGCTTCAACTGCTAGAGGTGGAAGTGCTACCATTGTTATCACGCTATCGCCTGAGGATGTGCGTCTACACGCTTACCACTTGACCTTCCCTTGTACGAACAATGTGGCAGAGTACGAGGGGCTCCTCAGGGGATTACTAACTGCCGGTGAACTCGATGTTCAACACCTGGCGATTAGGGGCGATTTGATGCTTGTCATAAATCAAATCACTGGAGTCTACGCCTGCAAGGCTGTACATTTGCAGCCCTACTGCGAACAGGCTAAAGATCGTCTGAGGCGATTTACGATCTTTGACGCCCAACACGTCCCACGCACTAACAACACGCTGGCCGATGCACTGGCCACCCTGGCTTTACACGTGCCTTCACACCTGTTTAACACCTGCCCTGCATTAATTACAGACTGCGTAGATCCTATCATTCGGATGGCGCAAATCTCCTCTCTTCTCGAGGAAAGCACACCCAAATGGTACGACAATATTAAAACTTATCTTTTACAGGGTGAGCTACCGTCTGCCTTAACACGTGCACAGAAAGACGCAATCCGCAAGCGGGCTAGGCAGTACGTCATGATCAGAGACAACACTCTCTGTAGACGCTCCTTTGATGGCGTGTTGCTTACCTGCATTGACAAAGACCAAGCGCAACACATAGTCGGCGAAGTTCACGAGGGACTGTGTGGCGGCCACGTAGCACCAAGGGCTATGGTCCTAAAAATTCGACGCTTAGGATACTACTGGCCACGCATGGAAAAAGACTGCCTGACAAAGGTTAAAACTTGTGACACGTGTCAGCGTCATGCAAACCTCATCCATGTGTCACCCACAGAATTGCATACAACGTAGATAACATGGCCATTTCTACGATGGGGACTGGACATCATAGGACCCATCACGCCAAAATCGTTTGCATGGCATAGCTTCATTATTACCGCTACTGAGTATTTTACGAAGTGGGTAGAAGCTGTTCCCCTGCGGAAAATCACATCCCAACAGGTCTGCCATTTTATCTTGGACAATATAGTAACCAGATTTGGTCTCCTAATGACTATTGTAACTGACAATGGGCCACAGTTTAGTAGCGTGGATACCAAATCCTTTTGTGATAACCTAGGCATTAGACAGTCTTTTTCCTCCCCCTATTACCCGCAGGCGAATGGTCAAGTTGAAGCATCAAACAAAATAGTCATCAATCTGCTCAAGAAAATGCTCGACAACACCAAGATACGGTGGCATGATAAAGTCCTCTATGTGCTATGGGCGTACTGTACTACATGTAGGACAGCTACAGGTAGTACGCCCTATAGTCTGGTCTATGGATCTAAAGCAATGCTACCTCTTGAATTGCAAATTCCTTCTCTGAGAATGGTCCTCTCCACCATTATAAATGAGGCTCAACACACCGAGGCTCGGATAATGGATTTGGATTCAGTAGAAGAGAAGCGGATACAGGTTCTTGATATGATTGAGAAATATCAAGATAAACAGAGACAAAAGCATCATCACAACCTTCAGCAGCATCCGATCAAGCAAGGAGACCTAGTCCTCAAAGCCGTGCGCGAGACGGCAGGAAAATTCTCAACGAATTGGGAAGGTCCTTTCTCGGTGGTCGATGCATATGGCAACGGAGCTTTCAGACTAGCAGACATCAACGGTAATGAACTACCAAACCCTGTAAATCATGTATATCTGAAGCGGTATTACATTTAGCAGTATCTACAGCGTGCGTAAACAGGTATGACACCAGTCGTCCGCGACAACGTAAAACTGGCACCAGGCGTCCGCTATGACGTAAAAATGACAAGCCTTGCATGCGTCCGACACGATGCTAAACTGGCAAGTTACCATCGTCCGCTACGACATAAAACTGGCAATGTTGTACAGGTCCATCAAGACGAAAAACTGGCATCTTTTACACGCGTCCGCCACGACGCTAAACCGGCGCAGGTAAGTAGCCGTCTGCTGGGACATAAAACCAGTGCAGCTCTGTCCTTGGGTCATGACATGAAACTGACATCCACAGCATGGTCTGCTGAGATCATAAATCAGACATACCACCGTCTGCTACGACGTAAAACTAGCACTTCTTGGTCTGCTCGGACTTTAAACTGGGACCATGGTCTGCTGAGACTTAAAACCAGTAATGGCAGTCTACCAGGACTTAAAACCGGGACTTACAGGCTGCTACCATGTAAATCAGGCGAGCGTGATCATTTTTGTACAGCTGCACGATAGACGGGGTGGGATATTGGGATAATCCTAGTGTCGCCACCCCACTGGCATCCTACTGATTCTTCTGACGAGCGGAAAGGCATCTTACTGATCCCTCGGAGATGCCGTCGCTGCGCCCACTGTAGTGGTGGCACCTCTGAGAATTCAGTCTCGCCAGCCGGAGTCCCGACGAAATCCTCGTCGACAATGACCTCGGAACCCTCCGCCGATCATCACTATCAGACGCTGGCTTCACAAATTCATCTGGCTGGTTCCTTGTCTAACCAGTTAGATGCACTGTGTCTGATGCCTTTTGGCAAAGATATGTGGGGCCAATCGTCAGGATTGGCGGCTCCGCCCGCATGCCCTGGCTCCTTCTCTACAGCCCGATCGCTTTCTCTCAACATCAAATGACATTTGTTTCAACGACCTCGCCTCCTGCTTGCACCAGAGCAATGGTGCCCTCTCTTTCTTCTTTCATGGTTGTAGGTTACTTGTCACGCAAACATCATTCAAAGATGCATTCATTTGAGCGGTGAAGGACAACAGCATCTTGAGGTGGCTGCTCAAGTTTGCCCATCCACTGGGAACTGCATGCCTATCCCTCTTGAACCCTCACAGTTAGCCCTTATCTCATTTCATTTCGACCCAATCATACGCTTCCTGTATGTACCAGCTATATACGCAAACAACCATCTTTCATACTTGCACGGTAATCCAATCCATATGCAATCATATATTGTAGCAGAGATACCGTAGAAAGTGACGCGCCACGCTCCTTTTGCACGCATTCCTGCTACAATATGTAACAGAGAAATCTCAGATTGATGCGCTACGCTCGTCTGAAAGCATTCCTGTTGACATAAATGAGCATACATTTCTGTGTGTACGAGCGTATTTCATGCCCCTATCATCATAACCCATTTTGCATCTTCCCTGAACCTATTTCCAGCTATATCCCTCCATCTCCCTTTCGGCTTTGCCCTTCCCCGTTGACAAGGCAACACTTGAGTAACCATGGATGGACGTTGTTCTTACTTTTGCCGATTCGGTGTTTCGCATTCTTTGTCGACGTCTTTTGGGCAAGCCCTCTAACCGTCAACAAAGATGGGCCATTGAAACAC
This sequence comes from Gnetum montanum, assembly GCA_015680685.1. Lineage (NCBI taxonomy): Eukaryota > Viridiplantae > Streptophyta > Gnetopsida > Gnetales > Gnetaceae > Gnetum > Gnetum montanum. The sequence continues at coordinate 138,742 of MNCI01004113.1, read as the reverse complement.
CGTGAAAATTAAGAGTCAGCCTCAGGCAAAGATTCGCAATTCAAGCGAGAGCGCGCAGCAACTTTGTTCAAGGAAAAGTTTACGCTCTATTACGCACGGCAGCGTAATGAGCGTAATAAGCTCCAAAATAGTCGAAGGCAGAGTCTAAAGAAGCGCAATAGTTCGACACGCTTTCTCGCGGCATATGGATAACTTGTCTTTATGCTCGTTACGCAGCGGTGCGTACCATTGCGTATTTCATCACTAAGGCGAAACATTATTTACGCTTCGCTACGCACGGCTGTGTAGTGAGCATAAATTAGACATTGTTTACACTTCGCTACACGCGGCTGTGTAGTGAGTGTAAATTAGACATTGTTTACGCTTCGCTATGCGCGGCTGCATAGTGACCGTAAATTAGCCATTATTTATGCTTCGTTACGTGCGGCTGCATAGTGAGCGTAAATTAGACATTGTTTACGCTTCGTTACGCGTGGCTACGTAGTGAGCGTAAACTAGACATTGTTTACGCTTCGCTATGCGCGACTGCGTAGTGAGCATAAATTAGCCATTATTTACACTTCGTTACGTGCAGCTGCGTAGTGAGCGTAAGATAATTTTGAGCCTATTGTTTTTATACCGGATTACGCTCATACACGCAACACAACGCAAATGAGTGTAATATAGCCTGAAAGCAATTCAACCATGCTCAACATGGACCTGCTCCTCACACGCACAACACACAAACGAGCGTGTTGTGCGTAGTCACAATCTGACCTAAAATGGTCATGTCAATGGAACCCGAAATATTCGGGACCCACGTCATCAGGGTTGCGTCTTTTTCATGGAGTGTCGCGACCTATAAATACCTCAGTCGACAAAGATACAAGGGTTGGCAAATCAGAGAAGCAGAGACATTTTTCTGAGCACCAGAGCACTTATCACTTTTGTTGGCGAGAAGTCAAAGGGGCAAGAGCATTTTCTGAGCAAGGAAGCATACCTTGAGCAGAGAAACAAAGAGCAACCTTTTGGCAACTACCGACAACACCATCCTTCAGCAAGAATAGAGCACAGTGCACTTGAGCCTTAGCAATAGGAGAAATCATTCCTTCAGGGAAGATACGACCTTTCTCCTTTAGCGATCACTGCCCTGAGTAGAACCTACTCAAGGCAAAGGAGCAGAACAGGGATTGTGAGATCGTCTCACCCAGTTTGCAGACTCTACCGGTCAGAAACAGTTGATCGGTAGACTTCAGAGCTTGACCATCCTTGCATCCCAGCTTTGGCCTACGAGGTAGATCAAACTTCTGTCTGGACAGTTTCCTTGTTGTTTTGTGCTCATTTTTGCATCAAGTTATTGGGGGTCTCTCCCATTGTAACGTGACATATAAATCATACATTCTTTCAAAAATCGAAGCATAGATCTTTGAAAATCATGCGTTTCTCTCCTGATTAGCATCTCTTCGGCGTGTTTGACGTTATCATTATAGTGGTCCATCCATGTCGTTTTCCTCCCATTTCACGATCCCCCAAATCAAATCGCAGCATGCAAAGATCTGTAATCTTCATCGTTTTACTGACCTGTAAGTCCCTGTCTAATCGACAAGACCGTTCAGGGCACCACGGATTCACTTTTTCCAGCATAGCCCTCGCGCGGATCCGTGGTTAAAACTGTATACACGGAACCTTGATCGGTATTTCCAGCTGTCGACGTTTTCTGTCGTTACAACATCCACCATCATTGTCTGAATTAGAATTTTCAGCCTCATCGGAGTTAAAGATCTTTCCCTTACCCTTGTTATGTGCAGGGTTAAAGTTTCTCCGCTTGACTTTTCCTTTGTCACTACTTTGCTCATCCTTAGACTCCTCTATGATTTTCAGGACTGTTTCTATTCGTGAGTCTAAGGAATCCCACATTTGGTCTACCTTAGCCGATACCTCCATTGTTAACTTTTGGATCGGCATGGTTTTCCTGTTCACCAACTCTTCGAGTGGTGACTCATCTTCCTCATCAAAGAATTTCACTCCCTTCTTGCGAAGGGAGGGATCGCGGTTGTATTCCTCCCCACTTTCTCTTTTACGTAGCTCACTCTCTTCTTGTGCTACTTGTTCCAACAAAACTTCAACTTCATGGGCTCTTAATTGGGAGAGTCGCTCTTGGGTGTAAGTCCCAAGAGTTCTTCTCGTTTCATTTCGTAGCCCATCCACGAGGTGGCGAAGTTGATCCCGTCTAGCGTACCCATGGCCCGGGCAACGATGTAGCAGTGTGTAGTAACGAGCCATGGTAGCATCTAAGGATTCATAGGCTCCTTGTTTCTAGCCTTGGATCTGCTTACGCAAATTGGACACTCTGGAGTACGTTTGATATTTGTTGTTGAACAATTCAAGCATCGTACTCCACCTCCTGATGGTTTCCGGTTCTAAGGACCGGTACCAGCTCTCTGCTTCTTTAGTGAGTGTCCTTGGGAACAACTTGAGTTTCTGCCACTCATTATCTATGTTCTGCAAGGCACAGGCATCGTGGAATGCCTGTAAATGATGCTGAGGATCAGCGTTGTATCCCCCTTCAAAACGTGGGATATTATTTATGTCCAAACGCTTGATCCTACTGTCCTTTAAATGCCTTGTGGGAATCCTAACTGCCTCTCTAATATCAAGCATGCTTCGGGTTGCGAATAGGGGTTCGTCATGATCATCTCTTTCATGACGTCTGTGATGTCTACGTGGTGGTTCCCTATTCTCCCTACATCCTTGCCCTTGTCCTAACTCCTCTCGACCTTCCTGTCGAGGCATTTCATCTCTTTTACCTTTACTCTCCGCGTTATGCTCATGGTGGCTGCGCCCAGATGTGGAAGGAGAGGGTGAATGATGAGATGAAGGAGAAGAAGAAGAGGATCCATCACCCTAGTGAACGAGTTTGTCATTAGTGTGAGTAGTTGTTCCTGCTGTGAACAGCTGGTGCTAACGGGGATTAGAGCCTGGAATATGTATCGTTGATCTAAGGCCCTGATGCCTAACCTCTTCGCTAGAGTGAGGAGGAGGAACATCATTTTCTAAGAAATCCATCGTGAGGGGTTCCTTGTCTCCTATTTCACTAATGACGTGGGGAACCTTGCCCTTCAATAGTGAATGTCGCCTCTCCTGCCTTTCGTCCCGAATACGTTGGGCACTTGTGGGACGATAATCCCTTATGCGATATATTCCAGCAACGTATTCAGCGAATACGTCCTGCATGCCAATCTGTGCCAATTCACGGAGGAGCATGTTCGGAACGGATCGATCTGGTGGCAAGACTATATTACCAACCGAATCTCTCCAGCGCAACTGTTCGTCCTAATGGAGGGTAAAAGTGTAATCAGGGATGTACTCATCAGGATGAGTATAAGTTATCGAATACTGTTTAGGACTTGGCTAATTTGGGTTATGCATATGATCCTGACTTTCTCCTGTATTGTCCTTAGGTGAGTTGATTGCATGAGAATAAGCCATTTCTAATGGTGTGCTAATTTTCACCGTTATTTATGTTCTGAATTAACTGATTAACCCTAAGGTTCATTTTAGGCTCACAAAGATGAGAGTGATATCCCTTATGTTCAATTGGCATAAAAAAACACTTAGTCCCTGGCAACGGCACCAATGATGAGTGGCAAGGTACCCCTACACTCAACCATACGAATACGAGCGTGCACGCGCGATCCGGTCTAACTCCATAGAGTAAATGCCTTAACACCACAAGAAACACTTGGGGTTAATCGTCCGTTGTCTTCCCAGGCTTGCTTGTAAGTGTCATGGTCTATGGTTAAGCAAGTCTGAGGTATGTGATTTTTTTGGTATTTTTCAGGTTTATCTTCTAAGCTATGAGAGGAAAGGATTGAGAAACTAAGCTAACTCTAACTAATGTCCTAAGTCTAAATTAACTAGCATCAGCATCCGTTCCCACTTACCGGACACACCCTGAACTATGCAACTATTGCTTACCAAATGCTAATCGTTACTGGGATCACCACACGTAAAGCAAGTGCTCGAAGTGGTCGTACTAAGGCACCTATTTAGCTTAAGTGTAATAAGCAGCCGATTCCTTGACTAGCCGTACACGTTCGTTGACGCTCGTAATCAAGTCGTACTTGTGCGCACTAGGAAAGCAGTAAATAAACAACAATAAAACCACGTGCTGCAAGGTTTATCCAATCAAGTTCGTCTTTATTGCCGTACACAACTTGGGTTCAGGTTACAAGCTTCTCGAATAAAGAGCCATTCACTCTAGGACTCCTACTACGGGCACATGGGAAAAATTCTAACTCGGGAGTGATCAATCTGCCAGAGCTTCGCTACTTCTAGCCAGGATTGGGAAATAAGGGGAGTGCCGCCTCTTATTTATAGATATGGCGGCAGACCGCGATATCGCGTACGCAATATCGTAGGGGATGCGATATCGCGTACGTGATATTGTGGCACAGTGCATGTCGCGTCTCATCAATAACCAACATCCAAAACAAGATTGGTTTGTACTAAAAATAGGCAAAACATAATACAACTTCTACAACCAATATCAAATCCATAATTCTAACTAAAAAATTGCAGCATCCTCTAAATCCTCCTTGTATAAACTAATATCATCATGTAAAAATCACACAAAACCAAGAAATTAGATCTAAGATTGACTATGATAAACAAAACCAACATACACTCTCTTATAGATTTGGGTGTGGGCATTAGGTAGTTGGATTGTCATGCACATGGATTAGTGGCAACCAAGAGTTAGTCGAAAAAAACACAAACCAAACCAATGCATTGAATAAATAGAAATGTGGATAGATAACCAATCAATAAAATGAGAACCTAAAACCACCCATTAATCCATCCAACAAACAACTAAAGTGGTGAGCTTGAAACCCACATATTATCAAATGATTGGTGAGTTTGAAATCTACATATTATCAGATTGGTGAGTCTATACCACACATATGATCAAATTTTTGATGATTCTAAAACCCACATATTGGTGATTTTAAACCACACATATTATCAAATTGGTGAGTTGAACCCCACATTTTTTCAAATTGGCCAAATTGGACCTAACACCAAACTAAGAGATAATAGATCTAACAAAAAAAATTGTTGGGTGATGGGGAAACAAATTTAAATGTCCAATAATGCTAACTATTCAAAAAAATGTATTTGTTAGCCCACATTAAGTACATAGTTTATGAATCTAAAATTCATATGTTTACTAAATAACTAGTGATCCTAAATCTCACATTAAGCACATAGTTAATGAACCTAAAATTCATGTGTTTATTAAATGATTGGTAAGCCTAACATGACATTAAGCACATATTTGATGAATTTGAAATTCATATATTTGCTAAATGACTAGTAAGCCTAAATTTTACATTGTCTCAACCAAAGAGAAATAAATGGATTTTCCAAAATGCCAAAGGTACAAACTAGAAGATTTAAGCCCAAAGGTCAAGGAATGTTTCTAAACTAAAAGTTTGTCCTATGGGATTCAAACCCAAAGTATAAGTTCAAATGAATGTGTGAAAAAATATTAAAATATTGCCAAATGGAGATATATGCATATTAGGACCATTGTAGGCTCTTACAACTATTAAAACATTAGTAGTGGTTAATTTCTAGTTTTAAGGAATTTTGATAGTCCTAAAAATATAATTTTTGATCATTTTATTAATTTTCCATTACCTAGAGGCTAGGGATCACTTTTCATAGTTGCTCCATTTTTAAAGGTAAATCCAAAAATAATATAAACTATTTGTCATGACCTTACCTTGATGAGTTGCAAGGATGCCTTGTTATTTGTGTTGGTGTGCAAACTAAAGCATTGGCCTATTGGACGTTTCCTATGAGAAAAGTTAAAGGTTATATCTAAATATAAGGTAATAGTTATCAGTAAGACTAAATAATAAGTACAAGTAATGAAAGGTTGATCCGAGACCTTCTTAAAGAATAAGATAAAAAAAATAAAAATCGTTAACAAAATATAAAAACTATAGTTTTATCAAAAATAAAAATTATCAAACATGTGTACTAAATCAAAGTAGCACCCCCTATGCTAATGACCCATCTAATGCTTAATACCTACTAACTCAAAACTCCAACATATGGGATTAGTGTACATTTACTAAATTAAAAAATAATTTAAAATACCCAAAATATTAAAAAGTGCCAAAATATAAGAATTATAAAAATGCTACCATATGGCAAAAGTATTAGAATTAATAAAATAAAAAGAAAGTAAAAGGTAAAAATAAACCTTATAATATTTAAAAAGTAAAAATGTTAATAAAAAGACATAGCTCATAAAGCATAGTAAATATAAGAAAGGAATAACAAGCATACATATAGCTTAGTAAACAAAATATGCAAACCTACCAAGGAGTAAGAGGTATCATAGGGAGGGGTGTTACAAATTTTATCATAGCATCTAAGAAGAAGATAATTCAATTTGTTGCAAGGACATGGAAGAGAGGAATGAGGGTTTTCTAATTGATTTTAGAGAAACTTAAGGAGTTGGAAGAAGATAAGAAAAAAAAGCCATCATCTTCAAAAGATCTAAGCAAGATGTGAAGTCTAGGATATCTTCCTTCAATGGTGATTGTTCCACGTCTAATTTGGAAGATGATATTCCCATTAATTTTAAATACTTTAAAGATGAGGAAAAGGCTTAACAATAGGAGGTTCATCATTCTTTAAGAGTTGTGCATTAGGCATACAGAGTAGGCATTCCAAGTGGAAAGAATATTAGGCTTTTTTCAAGGAAACAAGGACAAATTGAGGAAGAAATAGAGATCACTCTTGCTAAGGACTTCAAACATGCTATAAGGATGTCACATGTTGAGGTCAAAACCTTTAATGGAATGGAAGTATTTTGAACCAAGAAGTAACTCCTTTACTTCTTTTCTCAAGATGATTAACAAGTATTTTGAACTTGAGAATGTTCATGAGAATCGAAGAGTATCATATGTTGAAAATCAAATTATAGGGTATGACACAAGTTTGATGAGAATTAGAAAGGCATAAATATTTGATGAACCATTACTCACCCATCAAAGATTGGTCACTTGTGCAATATTTAATAAAAAAAATATTTTGATAAGTCCTAACATAAGCAAGAAGAAATCCAAAGGTTAAGACAAGAAGATAAAAATTCTAGAAATTACTATTGTAACACCCCACTAACCAGGCTTAGGCTAGAAAGATATTACTTAAAGAATAGAAGAAATATATTAAAAAACACAAAATTCTACTTAAGAAAAATATATTAGACAAAGTAGCAAGCATTCATAAAAATAGACACATTGGGGTAGAAACAAACTAAGTAAAATGATAAAAAGTGTTGTAAAAATGGTTAAAAGTAGTATTACCCAAGCTAAAAATTACATTAACAAGCTACTCGAAAATACAACAAAATATTATACCAAAATTACTTAACATGAAAATTACATAAAATGAAGATGCATAAAAAAGAATTTGGCTATAATGTTAGCAAAAAATGTTGAATAAAAATAGCTAAAAATAATCAATAGTGCATAAATAAAATCCTTAACCAAGTTAGGCTTGCACCAATGTAGTGTCCCACATTTGTACATTTGATCATAGTACTCTATTAAATACTTAGATTTTAACTTTTTTAAAGTGTATATATATTTGTAGATGTGCCTAATACTTTTAAGTAATATGGAGACTTTTTTTGGGTGACATAATCAAGATTACAATTTATTTCTTATTGTTTATTATTTTAAGTTTAAAAATATATATTTTTATTAATGAATGACCATGGCAAAGTCTAGCAATATTTTAGAATAATATCAAGAAATTAATGTAACGTGAATCCATGGTTTATTTTAACATTTAGTTAGAATGTTTCAAATTATTAAATAAATAAATAAATAAAATATGTCAAAATTCAAAGCTACCAGATTGTGCTCAAATTTAGTGGACTAACTTAGTTTTACATTTAGAATACAGATCTCTAATTAGTTTTTTAATTCGAAGTCTTAGATTTTGAGATTTCAATTTTAAGAGATTAAAAAAAGTATCTTATGGGATCATATTTTTCTTAATTCAATTACAATATTAATTTATAGCATAGTAGCCATGTTTAGACTCGTTAAGACCTAATATGTGTAAAATGTTGGATGTAGAAAAAGTTAAGTATTAATGATTTTTACTATATGAATTGTAGAAAGAAAGGAAAATAGACAAAAGACCAAAAATAGATGAGAAATACTCATATCTTATAAAGTAAAAATAAGTAACTTAAAATAAGATAGAAAAAGTTGGATCATAAGAAAATTCAATATAGGATGGTGATGTATGTTCTATGACATGCTTATGATAATGCCTATTTTATTTATATGCTAATTATCCATTTCATCTTAATGGTTGGAAAATGGATAATGGACTCATTTAATAAAGACCATGTAACTCTCTTTGAGTGTTTTCACTCTTACATGTCCACTCACTCATGAGAGCTTACTTTTCCAAGTCTAAGTACGAATGATTATATGAATAAAAAAAGGATTCTTCAAAAATGGGTTATCTAGTCTTCATCCATTGTATAAAATCTTGTGCATTAGTCTTTTTCTAAGCCTTAGGATCTCATCCATCCTATAAATAGAGGGGGTTTTTCTTTCATTTTCAGCTTTTTTGAAGGAAGGGGAGAGATGAGGAGTTGAAAAGAGGAGAAGAAGAGTGATAGTTCCTTTCTTATTCTTAGGCATATCTTGTGATGTCTTGTATGGTCTTGTGAGCTCTTAGGAGGTTGATTTTGTTGTTTCCATTGGAGGCTTTAATGACTAATTTTTGGGGATTATTTAGTTGATCCAAGGGACTATTTTCTCTAATTATTATAATAGGACTTTTTGTAGTATCTTGGACTTGTAGTTTAAATTTGATTTCTTGAGGCTACTAGTTGGATAATAACCCAAGCTTAAAATGCCTTCATCCTTCTCAAATTGATCAAATTAAACTTTAGAGGTGTGTATTCTAAATCCTTATCATACAAAAATTTTAGTAGGTGTTCGAAGTTGCATTGGATTAGACAATTAAGGATTATTTCATGAGGGCATATGGAAATTCTTGTGAGTTGTGAGTCATGTATGGAGTCTCTTATATGTCTTGGATTTTCTTTCTTTCATTCTTTTTGACATGAATGTTTTTGACTTATGAGTTAGCATTTTCTTCATGTCATGTGCACTTGGTATTTCATGTTTTTATTATTATTTTTTTAAAAAAAATGAAATGCTCCTTCTATCCAAGGCTGATGATCTCTTGTGGGGACTACAAGGGCTAAGTTGTTAGAGATGCTTGATTGTTTTAGCTTCCACCATTTCATCCAATCATGGTGTTCTTCTTATGTGGGCTACAAGATGCTGTAGGAATGGAGAGACTTGATGTATCATAATTGGATGGTTAAAGAGTCCATTAAGCACTCATTTAAAAATCAAAATATGTTATGCATATTAAGTGATAAACTATGATACTGGGTCCGTGATATCAGAGCCTACCATGTGATGTCGGATACCCGATATCAGGACCTACCTCCTTGCCTATAAATAAGAGGTAGGTGCCCTTGGTTTTGCAATAGATTAGTTAGTCCCTTAGCTAAACTCTTGCCTTTTCTCCCTCCCAGAGTTAGAATTATTCTTGTGTGCCCGTAGTAAGAGTTATAGAGTGAATGAATCTTTATTCGAGCATTGTGTACCTAAGCACACCTTGTGTATGGCAATAAAGACAAACTTTATGATAAACCTTGCAGCATCTAGAATAGATTAATTAGTGTTAATTGATGTTATTAATTGATTTCTTAGTTAATTAATGTCTTCTCTCACCCTACACTTTCTTAAGTAAACACACATAGTACGATCACTTCGAGCATGTATGTAACACTTGGTAATCTAGTAATGATTAGCATTTGGTAATCCCAGCAATGTTGCACTAGTTTAGGATGTGTACGGTAAGTGAGAACGAATACTAGTGTTAGGATTAGTTAAAACTTAGTTAATGAGTAGTTAAGTTAAATTAGTCAATTAGTTATCTCTCTCCTTCCCTACTAGCATAGGACATAAAAACATAAAAGACATAAAAATCATATGCCTCAAGATTACTTAACCATACAGTCGTGACATACAAGTTTGGAAAAACAATGATTAACCATCTCATCCTTGTTCTAATCAAGGTGCATAGGCACTTAGCCCTTGGAATTCAACCAAATCATGTGTGAAATTCTCGTATTCATATGGTTGAGTGTAGGGGTACCTCGTCGCTCATCATTGGAGCCGTTGCCGGGGACTTAGTTATTTGTATGCTAATTAGAACTTAGAAAATCATTCACATAATTAGAACAAACCCTTAGGGTTGGTTAAGAAAATAATAAACAAGAATACATTACACACTGAATAGACAATTATGTCTCCTTCTTCGTATGAAAGCACCTCATTGCCTAGGTTTGAAATAGGAAACAATTGATGGTGTAATACACATGATGTTGATCTGCCAATCCCTCAACAAGTTCAAGTGGTATATATTCATCCTAATGAGTATATACTAGACTTCACCTTTATCCTTTATTAATATGAACAACTACAGTGGTGAGACTTAGAAGGTAACATAATGTTACTGATGAGACACAAATTGCACAGGCCGCGATATCACATATGCGATATTGTATTCACCGCGATATTACATCCCCTGCTATATCACGTACGCGATATCGCGGTCCACCGCCAAATCTATAAATAAGAGGCGGCACTTCCCTCATTTGACATAATAGGTGTAAAGTACCGAAGCTCTAGCGGATTGATCACCCCAGAGATAGAATATTTTCCATGTGCCCGTAGTAGGAATCCCCCAAGTGAACGGTTCTTTATTCGAGCAGCTTTGTACCTGAACGCAAGTTGTGTACGGCAATAAAGATGAACTTTGTGGATAAACCTTGCAGTGCATGGATAGGTTTAATTAATGTTATTTACTGCTTTCCTAGTAACGTGGCATGAGTACGACTTGGTTACAAGCGTTGACGAATGTGTATGGATAGAGAAGGAATCAGCTACTCATCGCGAGTAGATTCTCTCATCCTTTCCTCCTAGAACGTGGGACAAGTACGACTTGATTACGAGCATCTACGGATGTGTACAGCTAGTCAAGGAATCGGCTGCTTGTCACACTTAGGTTAGTTAAGTGCCTCAGTACGACCGCTTCGAGCACGTGCATTACATGTGGTAATCCCAGTAACAATTAGCATTTGATAGCCACAGTTGCACAATTCAGGGTGTGTATGGCAAGTGGGAACAAATGCTGATGCTAGGACTTAGTGCTGTAGTTAGAGTTAGTTTTAGTTTCTCAACCCTTCATCGTTTAGCATAGGAGATAAACTTGAAAATACCAAAAAAATCATATACCTTGGACTTACTTAACCATACACCATGACAACAACAAGTAAGTCTGGGAAGACAATGAACGATTAACCCCAAGTGTTCCTCGTGGCGTTTAGGCATTTAGTCTGCGGAGTTTGACCGGATCGCTCGTGCTACACTCATCTCATATGGTTGAGTGTAGGGGTACCTCGCCACTCATCATTGGCACCGTTGCCAGGGACTAAGTGTTTTTACGCCAATTAGAACATTAGGAATCATTCACATCGTTGTGAGCTTTAACGAACCCTTGGGTTAATCAGTTAATTAAGAACACAGATAACGGTAAACAACACACCATAAGAATGGCTTCTTCTCACAAAATCAACTCACCTAAGGATAATACAGAAGACAGTCAGCATCACATGCATAACCTAGACCAGCCCTGTCCTAAACAGTATATGATAACTTATACTCATCCCGATGAGTATATCCCTGATTACACTTTTACTCTCCATCAAGATGAACAGTTGTGCTAGAGAGATTTGTTTGGTAATATCATTTTACCACCAGATCGATCCGTTCCGAACATGCTTTTCCGTGGATTGGCACAGATTGGCATGCAGGACTTATTCGCTGAATACGTTGCTAGAAGATATCATATAAGGGATTATTATCCCACTGCTTTGCAACGTATGAGGGAAGAAAGGCAGGAGAGCCAACATTCATTGTTGAAGGGCAAGGTTCCCCATGTCCTTAGTGAAATAGGAGACGAGGAACCCCTCACAATGGGTTTCTTAGAAAATGATCTTCCTCCTCCTCACAATGGTAAAAAGGTTAGGCATCAGGGCCTTCGATCAACTATACATGCTACAGGCTTTAATCCCCGTGAGCACCAACTGTTCACGGCAGGAACAACCACTCATACTAAGGACAGACACTTAGATCATTACAACGATCGGGGCCGAAGCAGCCGAAGAGAAGGTAAGAAACATCGCCACAGTGATGGATCCCTTTCCTCTTCTCCTTCATCTCATCATTCACACTCTCCTTCCACATGTGGGCGCAGCCACCATGAACATAAAGGGGAGGATAAAAGTAAAAAGGAAGGTGAAAGACCTCGACAGGAAGGTTGAGAGGAGTTAGGACAAGGGTAAGGACGTAGGGAGAGTAGGGAACCACCATGAAGACATCATAGACATCATGACAGGGATGATCATGATGAACCCCTACTTGCAACCCGAAGCATGCTAGATATCACAGAGGTAGTTAGGATCCCCACAAGGCATTTAACAGACAACAGGATCAAGCGTTTGGACATAAATAATATCCCAAATTTTGAAGGGGGATACAACACTGATCCTCAACATCATTTATAGGCATTCTAAGATGCTTGTGCCTTGCAAAATATAGATAATGAGTGGCAGAAGCTTAAGTTATTCCCAAGGACACTCATCAAAGAAGTAGAGAGCTGGTATTGGTCCTTAGAACCGGAAACCATCAGGAGGCCGAGTACGATGTTTGAACTATTCAACAACAAATATCAGATGTACTCCAGAGTGTCCAACTTGCGTAAGTAGATCCAAGGCTAGAAATAAGGAGCTTATGAACCCTTGGATGTTGCCATGGCCCATTACTATACACTACTACATCGTTGTCCGGGCCATGGGTATGCTAAACGGGATCAGCTTTGCCACATCATGGATGGGCTAAGAAATGAAACGAGAAGAACTCTTGGGACTTACTCCCAAGGGAGACTTTCCGAACTAAGAGCCCATGAAGTTGAAAGTTTGTTGGAACAAGTAGCACAAGAAGAGGGTGAGCTATGTAAGAGGGAAAGTGTGGAAGAATACAACTGTGATCCCTCCCTTCGCAAGAAGGGAGTGAAATTCTGTGATGAGGAGGATGAGTCACCACTCGAAGAGTTGGTGAATTAGAAAACCATGCTGATCCAAAAGTTAACAACTGAGGTATGGGCTAAGGTAGACCAAATGTGGGATTCCTTAGACTCAAGAATAGAAAAAATCTTGAAAATCGTAGAAGAGTCTAAGGTAGAACAAGGTAGTGACAAAGGCAAAACCAAGCGGAGAAACTTAAGCCTTGCACATAACAAGGGTAAGGGCAAAATTCCTATCTCTAATGAGGCTATAAATTCTGATTCAGACAATGATGGTGGATGTGAGGTCTGCTACTATGATCATCCTACGGAATGTTGCCCAATTATCTCACATCTGTAAGAGTCTGGGGTGTATGCATTAAATCCAAGACTTAATCAATGGCAAACACCCTGAAGGTTACCTTATCCACAAGGTAACCCAAGGCAGCTCCACCAACCCTTAACATATTATCCAAGTGGAACGCCTCCACAACCCATTGGACAACATCAGTAGTGGCAATACCCACAGTCATGGGGGATGCCACTGCCAACACATCAATACCCTTACCGGCAGCCTGATCCTTACGGTTATTATGTGCAACAGCTGGTTTCTCCAGGTGACTCTATGGGTCACACTAACCCCCAACGTCACTACCAAGCTTAGGAGTACTTTAGAAGGACTCCTTCTCCTCCGAGAGACATCTCACATTCAGTCCATCCTCTAACTCCACCTGCACCTCTTCCACCTGTAGTTCCCATACAACCTGCCTACCCAACCACAACAACATAACGCCGCGAGAGCTGTAAATATTTAGCATGTAAATATCCATCCATGTGCTAGTTCTAAAAACAATTGTACAAATAAGAAACCCTTTTTTAGAACTAGGAGTCGAGAAAAACTCTCGCAACAACAAGCGGATGGGTACATGTATAGGCCTCTAACAACTAACGCTTTGGAGAACCCTTCAGTCCAAAGGAGTGTAACACATACGGTTATGTTAACACATACCGTAACTGACTGGATCAAGGTAGGCCACCTTCCAAAGAAATTAATTGACCTTGGGAGTCCCTTTATTTATTTGCAAATCGTTGGAAATGCACCACATCGAGCTCTTCTTGACTCAGGTGCTGGAGTCAACTTAATTTCGCAAAAGATGTATCATGCCTGGAACATACCATAACTTAAGAAGAGTAACATCCAACTGGAGCTGGCAGACCACTCCATCACCATTCCCTTAGGATTGGTGGAGGATGTTATTATCACTGTGTGTTGTTGGTCCTACCCAGCTGACTTTCTGGTGATCGAAGTGAACAACAACGAAGGGGACTTCCCCATTATAATGGGAAGGGCATGGCTAAGCATAGTAGACGCATGCCTTAGGATCCGTGATCTTTCCTTGGAAATCTCTAAGATAAACATATGTGGAAAGATCGAGAAGAGGATAGTTCCATGCATCACATACAGTGATTCATCGGGTGATGACATGGAGGAAATGTCTCCATGTAACCTGTGTGCCCAAGAAACTTTGCAACAAAGATGCCTGTATGTAGCAACCACACAAGAAGTAGTAGACACCCCGTGGTTGAAAGCTTCTCATAGGGGCAAAAAAATATGCATGGAATGAACTGAGGAAACTCATGTCAACAACCGTGGCATAGACACATTGGAATGTGAGCATAGCCAACTTCCACCCATCAACTTAAGATCATCAATTGGAAGAAGTTGGGCACTTCTTAGAAATTCAAATAGGCTCTCATTATTTCGGATCTCTCCCTTACAACTCAGTCATGGGGGAGATGGCCACCTATGCTAATCATATGGGGCCCTCATTTCTTTTTCAATTTTTGTTTTACACATTTTTGTTTTACAAATTTCTTTAACTTTTCTCATTTTTGTTTTACAAATTTCTTTAACTTTTCCTATTTTTTTTTACACCATCGTTATACTTTTCTATTTTGTGTGTGTGTGTGTGTGTCATCCACCATGTAAGTTTGTCACCCAATAAGTGTTCGGACTGATGGTATGAACTGTTTTCATATTGATTGCTAATGTTTGGTTTTTACCTTTAAGTTACATTGATGATACTAAGGTATGTCTCTTTTGATATGGTAGGCAATGTGATCACTTCATCCATCCATCCATCAAAGTCTATGATTTCTCTTGGCTTGGAAATGTACAGTTCTCTTCTAATAAGAACTTTAACGAATCAGTGACTGGGTATTTCTCAAACCAAGGAGGGACTCAAGGATTGCAAAGGGTGTGACTTCAAAGGAACTTGATGCTTTTGTGTTGGTCATTCACTTGGGTGCTTGGCTATTTTCTTCTTGAGTTTTCTTACCGTTCTAATGTTACCCAATAATCGGAAGCTAAGGTAATAAAAATAAAAGAAGTCTTTGCATGGTATGGTCCCCACGCATAACAACACAAAAAAAAACCAAAGTGAGGATTCAAAGCACACCCCTTAGACGGAATAACTTTGGGCTACAAGCACTAGTTATGGAACCAAAGTGTTCCCTCTAACTAAGGCCCTTCTCACTTCCCGTTCTCTCCTTTGTTTCGTCGGAATGGTGGTGGCTCTTTGAAGATGCATCCTCATTATCCAAGTGGATGGTTTAACCAAATGCATTGATGCGAAGTCACTGGAAGTGGTTGGTTTGAGCCCGAAGTTGGAATGAGATTTCCCAAGTTGCACTAATTATAAAACACACAAAGGGTTGTACACCACCTTGTTCTTGGGATTCCATTCCATTTCTCTTCTCTCCATCCTTCTCTCCATTATTCACCTCATTGCCGGTTGTATCATTAGTATATATTTTGGTTGATGCATTGTTTTCTTTTTGGTAAATTCTCCCGATTAAGACTTTAACTCTTGTTCCAAAGGACATTCCCAGAGCCTATGGACTCTTTGAATGTGGGATTGTCAGGGCATTAAGGGCATGAGCCTACTTTGGGGAGGACCCACTGACATTCCTATTTGGAGCATTAGTTAACTTCTTTTCCTGAACATTTTACAATTAATTTTATTTTTGTTCATTTCCATCTTGACATCCCTTTCATCGATGTCATAGTTGTCCCTTTTTACCTATCTTTCTTACTCCTTTTCTTTCTCCATTCTAACACTATCGGAGGTTCGCGATTAGTCATGGGGGTACGGGGCTTGATTTTTCGATTTTTTCTCCTAAGCCCTGAATTTTTTCGTTTCTGTTCCTAATCCCTACACCTTCGATAGTCATCATCTACATATTCCCAGATCCATATTAGCCATACCATAGCCTAGCCAATGAACCTACACTGAAGCAAGGTATTATTTACTTAATGATTCAATTACCCTTGCTAATATATGATTGTGTTGTGTGTGCAGATGGAAACCATACAACAACGGAATGGATCTGGAGCAAACACTTGGAATGAAGCAGTGCTGAAGCAGCTATGCAAGGAGCAGAATTGATAATACGCTTATGGATAGACAATGGAAGGCGTAATCTAGGCATTGGTAGTAGCAAGACTCTTCTCTCTTCTTTTCTTCTATTCTCTCTTCTCTTTTCTCTCAGCTACCAAATGTGGCCTCATGTCATTGTAATAAGGTGTTCACCCTTGTTGTCATGAACACCAGTCTTGTCAAGTCTTGTAATAATGAACCATTCACATGTCATTCCATTAGTTCCATTCCCCCCAATAATCCCATACCTACCTGATATTATTGTAAAGAACTCGAGGACAAGTTTTCATTCAGTCATGGGGGTATGATAAGATGCGAATTGCACAGGCCACGATATCACATCCCCTACAATATTGCGTACGCGATATCGCTTCGTTCCCTGTGATATCTCGTACGCGATATCGTGGTCTGCCACCAAATCTATAAATAAGAGGTGGCACTCCCCTCATTTGACATAATAGGCATAAAGTAGTGAAGCTCTGGCAGATTGATCACCCCAAAGATAGAATATTTTCCATGTGCCCGCAGTAGGGGTCCCCCAAGTGAGCGGTTCTTTATTCGAGCAGCTTTGTACCTGAACACAAGTTGTGTACGACAATAAAGGCAAACTTTGTGGATAAACCTTGCAGTGCATGGATAGGTTTAATTAATGTTATTTACTGCTTTCCTAGTAACGCAGCATGAGTACGACTTGGTTACGAGCGTTGACGAACGTGTACGTCTAGCCAAGGAATTGGCTACTCATCGCGAGTAGATTCTCTCACCCTTTCCTCCTAGAATGTGAGATAAGTACGACTTGATTACGAGCATCTCCAGATGTGTACGGCTAGTCAAGGAATCGACTGCTTGTCACATTTAGATTAGTTAAGTGCCTCAGTACGCTTCGAGCACGTGCATTACGTGTGGTAATCCCAGTAACGATTAGCGTTTGGTAGCCACAGTTGCACAGTTTAGGGTGTGTACAGCAAGTGGGAACAGATGCTGACACTAGGAGTTAGTTCTCTAGTTAGAGTTAGTTTTAGTTTCTCAACCCTTCACCGTTTAGCATAGGAGATAAACTTGAAAATACCAAAAAAATCATATACCTCAGACTTAACCATACACAGTGACAACAACAAGTAAGTCTGGGAAGACAATGAATGATTAACCCCAAGTGTTCCTCGTGGCGTTTAGGCATTTAGTCTGCGGAGTTTGACCGGATCGCCCGTGCTACGCTCATTTCGTATGGTTGAGTGTAGGGGTACCTTGCCACTCATCAGTTACCTCCTGATCGTTCATTCTCAAGCATGATTCTTTGTGCTCTCACATGAATTGGCATGCTAGACTTACATGCAGAATACATTATGCAAGACCATGAATTGAGAGAATATTGTCTTACAGAGGCACACCATCAAAGGGACTTGCAACATGAGAGACATCATAAGTCTTTGAAGGGTAAGTGGTCCCAAGATGTCTCACATGTCTTAAGTGAAAATGAGTGTGGTGAACCTACCTTAGGCAGTTGCCCATAAAATGATGTTCCTCTCCTTGACTTTGGCCAAGGGGTTGTGTATCAGAACTTTCATTCCACTATTCATAACCTAGGTTCTAATACCCATGAGCACAAAGGATCCAAAAAAGGGACATAGACACATGATAAAGGTGGACATTCTGATCGCAATCGCGATAGAGGACAAGACTTTTGAAGAGAAGATAGTAGACACCATCATGATGATGGTTCTCCTTCTTCTTCACTATCATCATCTCCTTCACCCTCTCCTTTAGTATTTGGATGTGGTCATAAAGAAAAATATCATGGGGACAAAGGTAGGCAAAGTGGAAGTCATAGGCGAAACAACTAGGAAAGGGGATGAGGGCACTCTAGAGAATCCAACATAGAAGAAGGGAGAGTAGGGAAAAACGTAGGAATCATAGATGCCATGGACGAGATGATCACAATGAACCCCTACTCACTACTCAAATTATGTTAGACATAACTGAGGCTATTAGAATTCTAAGAAGGCAACAAAAAAGATAGTAGGATTACAAGATTAGATATGAACAATATCCCACGATTTGAAGGGGGATATAATGCTGATCCTTAAAATTACTTACAAGCATTCCATGATGCATGTGCCTTAAAAAACATAGAGAATGAATAGCAAAAACTTAAGGGTTTCTCGCAGACATTAGTTAAAGAAGCAAAAAGCTGGTACCGGTCCTTAGAATTGGAATCCATTTGTAGATGGAGTACCATGTTAGGATTGTTCAACGATAAGTACCAAATTTACTCCCAAGTGTCCAAACTATGAAAGAAAATCCAAGGCTAGAAACAAGGAGGATATGAATCCTTGGATGCTGCCATGGGCTGATACTATGCACTGTTACATCGTTGTCCTAGCCATGGTTATTCACAAAGGGATCAACTATGCGATCTCATAGATGGGCTTAGGCATGAAACAAGAAGAACCCTTGGGACTTATGCCTAAGGAAGACTATTTGAGCTTAGGTCCCATCAAATTCAAAGACTATTGGAGCAAGTTGCTAAGGAAGAAGGTGAGCTACAAAGGAGAGAAAGTGTGGAAGAGTATAATCGAGATCCTTCCCTCTAGAAGAGGGAAGTAAGATTTTGTGAGGATGAAGAAGAGTCACCACTCAAAGAGATGGTGAATAGGAAAACTTTGCCTATCCAAAAGTTTACATCAAAAGTATTGGCAAAGGTAGACCAAATGTGGAATTCCCTAGACAATAGATTTTAAACTATTCTTAAAATAGTAGAGGATTCTAGAGAGCAAGGTAGTGAGAAAAGAAAAAAGAGAGAAGCTGAACATGCACGTAGCAAGGGTAAGGGTAAAGTTGCCATCATTGAAGAGGTTGTGGATTCGAAAATAGACAATGATAGTGGATGTGAGATATGTAAATATGACCATCCTAAGGGATGTTACCCTATAATCTCACATTTGCAAGAGTCTAGGATGTATGCACTCAACTCACAATTGAACAAACAGCAAACACCCCGAAGGTTACCTTACCCCCAAGGTAACCCAAGACAGTTCCACCAACCCTTAACGTATTATCCCAATGGAACTCCACCACAACCAATTGAGTAATATCGATAGTGTTAGTACCCACAACCATGGGGAATGCCACCACCATGGCAATAGTATCATTATCGGCAACCTGACCCATATGGATATTACATGCACCAGCTAGTCTCTCCATATGACTCTACTGGTCATGCGACTTCTCAACCTCACTACCAAGATCATGAGTATTATGGGACTCCCTCTTCTAGGGGTAGTATTCTACAAGAATATCATCCTTCTCATCTGACCACATCTCTTCCACCAATAGCTCCACTACCACCTGCTCCCGTGATGCAAGGTGAACTCCCTACCTAGCTGTAGCAACGTAATGCGACAAGGGCTATTAACTCTCAACCTACTATTGGTTTTGATAATCGCATGAAGAAAATACCTTTCTTTAGAACCAACAGTCCAACCAAGCCCTTGCAATCACAAGTGGCTGATTCCTTAGATGCCTTAGTATCAATCAAAACTTTAGAGCCTCCTTCAATCCAACCACTGCACTCAATGCATACGATCATCCTAACACATGCTATCATTGATTGGATCAAAGTTGGCCATCTTTTCAAGAAATTATCTAATCCTAGAAGTCCTCTAATATACTTAAAAATTACTAGAAATTAACCATGTAAGGCTCTTTTGGATTCAAGTTCCAGTGTCAACTTGATTTCTCAAGAAATGTACAAGGCCTGGAACTTGCCTCCATTGAGAAAGAGCAACATCCTTCTAGAGTTGGTTGACCAATCCATCACTATCCCATTGGAACTAGTGGACTACATTATTACCACTATTTATGGATGGTCATACCTAGCTGACTTTCTAGTGATTCAGGTGAACAATGGTAAGGGGGACTTCCCAATCATAATGGGAAGAGCTTGGCTAAGCACCATTGACACACCCCTAAGAATCCATGATCTTTCCATAGAGATATCAAAGGAAAATACATTCAAAAATATCGAGATGAAGAAAGTTCCATGCATTGCATACAGTGACACACGGTCTAATTGCATGGAGAGGTCATGGTTTGTGCAAAGTTTACAATTGCCTGCATGTAATAAGTGTGCACAAGTAATCAACATATGAAGATGCCTGTATGTAGTAGCCAGATGATAGGAAGGCATCCAGTGGCTAAAAAATGATCAAGAAAGTAGTTCAATCATATGCATGGAGCCAATTGAGGGTTTGACTTGCGCTTACATTAATAGCATAGACACATTAGAGCAAGTCCACTACCAACTTCCAAGTCTTAACCTTGAAAATATCAATTGGGGGAAGTTGGAAATCTCTGAGAAATTTAAGTAGGATCCCCTCAAGCTAAAGCCATTCCCCACTGGTATGGAATACACATTCCTTAAAAATGGAAAACTAGTAATTATTAATGTGAAGCTTGCTCCAGAGAAAAAAGAGAGACTGCTAAAGGTGATAAATAAATGGTTGAAAGCCTTCACTTGGTTATATCCTGAATTAGCTGGAATAGACCATAGGATATGCTAGCATAGAATTTACACTAAACCCTCCATGAATCCTTGAAGACAATCACATAGGTAATTGAACCCAAATTTAAAGCAAGTAGTTAAGGAAGAAATCAAATAGCTTCTCAAGGCTAGGTTCATATACCCCATTGCTGATAGTGAATAGATTAGCCCCTTAGTTATTGTGCCTAAAAAGGGAGGAAAATGGAGATGTGCATAGATTTCAAGCTACTAAATATGGAAACGTTCAAAGACCACTTTCCATTACCATTTATTGACCAAGTCTTAAACATCATCGTAAGGCATCGCTATTATAGTTTTCTGGATGGTTATAATGGATATAACCAAATACAAATAGCCCTAGAAGACTAAGCCAAGACTATGTTCACTAGTCCTTAGGGAACATTTGCATATAAACAGATGTTGTTTGGCTTATGCAATGCCCCTGCAACATTTCAATGACTAGTTCTAAGCATATTCCAATAGCAGATAGGGAATGGCGTGGAGGTCTTTATGGTGACATCTCCACTTATGGAGAAAACTTTGATCAAGCCTTGGACCAGTTAGAGCAAGTGTTAAAAAGATGTGTAGAAACCAATTTAAGGCTCAACTAGCAGAAAAGCCATTTCATGGTCTAAGAAGGCATAGTAATAGGGCACAAAATCTTACACACAGGGATAGAGGTAGACCCTAAAAAAATCAAAGTTATCCAAGGAATTAACCATCAACCAGAAACTATCAAAGATATTTAGTCATTCATTAGAGATACTAGCTACTATAGGACATTTATTAAGAACTTTTCAAAGGTTGCCAAATCATTGGTGGGATTAGCAAAAAAAGCCATACCTTTCAAGTGGACTAGGGAATGCAAATTAGCTTTCCAAACTTTAAAACAAAAGCTTGTAGAAACACCCATTCTACAAGCTCCTAACTGGTCCAAACCATTCCATATCATGACTAACGTATCCAATTATGCCTTAGGAGCTGTACTTACATAGTTAGATGACTAGAAGTGTCCTTATTACATCCATTGTGCAAGTATAAGTATCACTAGTGCACAACTTAACTATAATACCACAAAGAAAGAATTAATGGTTGTAGTGTTTGCACTAGAAAATTTTAGGCACTATGTATTAGGTTACAATGTATATATACATACAAATCATAGTGCAATCTGGTTCCTCATGAATAAGGCAATGATAAGCTCTCATATCATACGATGGCTTGTAATCTTACAAGAGTTCGATTTAACAATGATCGATTGCAAAGGCACCGAGAATGTAGTTGCTGACCATTTATCTCAATTGCAATGGGACAACAAAGAGGATGAGTATCCAATTTCTAATTATTTTGTTGATGAGTTCCTCTTTGTTAGTGTAGTGAATAATCAATCACCCACAGAGACAAACTATTATAGTAGCATTCTTACCTATCTCCTCACCCAAAAAATACCACAAGAGTTAAACCTTAAGAAGAAATAACAGTTTCTTCATCGAGCCAAGTACTTTAAGGGGATTTGATACATTTGTGCTGGTCATTCTCTTGGGGATTTGATACATTTTTGCTGGCCATTCTCTTGGGTGCTTGGATGCTTTTTCTTAGGTTTTTCGCCATTCTGACATTGTCCAAATATCAGGAAGCTGAGTGAATAAAAATAAGTCTTTGCATGGTGTGGTTCTCACACAAAAGAAAAAAATAAAAAAAAGAAAGTGAGAATTCAAAGCACACCCCTTAGACATAATAAAGCAATATGGGCTATAAGCACTAGTTATGATTCCAGAAAGACATGTTACCCATGCCTGAAGGTTCCCTATAACTAAGGCCCTTTCTCGCTTCCTACTTCTCCATCTCGCTCTCCTTGGGATGGTGGTGAATCTTTGTGGAAGCATTCTTTTTGCTTCAAGGGGATGGATTGGCCAAGTGTATTGATGCAAGGTCATGGTTAATGAAATACAAAAGGGGCTTTACACAATGTTGTTCTTGGGATTCCATTCCATTCTCTCCTCTCCATCTCTCTTTCCATTTTCCACCTCATTGCCGATTTTATCATTAGTCCATTTTTGGGTTGATGCATTATTTTTCTTTGGTGAATTCTTATGGGTAACTTTTTAACTCTTGCTTCCAAATGACATTCCTAGAGCCTATAGTCTCTTTAGTTTGTGGGTTTGTCAAGGCATAAATGGCATGATCCTACTTTGGGAAGGACCCACTAGCACTCCTTTTTGGTGCAATTGTTAACTTCTTTTCCTTAAACATTTACTGTAATCAATCATCTCTTCTTTCATCCCCATCCATGATATCCATTTTATTGGCATTGCTATTGCTATTTTTTCCCATCTTTCTTATTCCTTATATTTTTCCATCTTATAGCTATTGGAGGTTCACTCTTAGTCATGGGGGCCCTGGCACAAATTTTTCAATCTTTTCTAGTCATCTAACCCCTACACCTTGGGTTGTCACCAATGATAAACATCCAAACCAGTTTCTGCCATAACCACAACTCAGCCAATGCACTTCATATTGAGGCAAGGTACCAATTTTATTATGGTTCATCTATCCTTGTTCATTTGTAACTGTGTTTTGTGTGCAAATGACAATCATACAAACAATGGATGGGGCTTGGAGGAAGCACTCAGGATGGATCGGAATTGGAGTGTTTACAAAAGGAGCAAGTCTGGTGGCGTGGCTATGGATAAACAATAGAAGGTGCAATCTCAACATTGGTGGTAACACGTTTCATCTTCTTTCTCTCTCTCTTTCTCTTCAAGATACCAAATAAAGGCTTGGATGTCATTTATGTACAAATTTTCAGCACAATGTTCATGAACACTAATGTTGTAATATGCTTATTGATCCATTCATTGGGCACATGGATTTTGTCATCCCATTCCACCATCAGTTGTCAATTAGTCAATAAGCCCATACCTTCCCAATATTTTGTAAGAAACTCAAGGATGAGTTTTCATTTAGTCATGGGGGTATGATAAATCGCGATATTGGGGCTACGATATCACATCTGCGATATCGAATTCATGATATCGGAGCCTACCATGTGATGTCGGATACCCGATATCGGGACCTACCTCCTTGCCTATAAATAAGAGGTAGGTGCCCTTGGCTTTGCAATAGATTAGTTAGTCCCTTAGTCAAACTATTTCCTTTTCTCCCTCCCAGAGTTAGAATTATTTCTGTGTGCCTGCAGTAGGAGTCATAGAGTGAATAGATCTTTATTCGAGCATTGTGTAACTAAGCACACCTTGTGTATGGAAATAAAGATGAAATTTATGATAAAGCTTGAAGCATTTAGAATAGATTAATTAGTGTTAATTGATGTTATTAAATTCTTTCCTAGTTAATTTATGTCTTCTCTCACCCTACACTTTCTTAAGTAAACACACATAGTATGATCACTTTGAGCATGTGTGTTTAACGCTTGGTAACCCAGTAACAATTAGCATTTTGTAATCCCAATAGCGTTGCACTAGTTCAAGATGTGTATGGCAAGTGAGAATGGATACTGGTTTTAGGATTATTTAGAACTTAATTAATGAGTAGTTAAGTTAAATTAGTCAATTAGTTATCTCTCTCCTTCCCTACTAGCACAGGACATAAAAACATAAAAGAAATAAAAATTGTATGCCTCAAGCTTACTTAACAATAAAGTCGTGACATACAAGTAAGTTTGGGAAAACAACAATTAACCAACCCGTCCTTGTTCCAATCAAGGTGCATAGTGGTGGCGAGGTACCCCTATGCTCAACCATATGAATATGAATAACGAATAATGAATGATCATGTGTGAAACGTTCATGTTCGTATGGTTGAGAGTAGGGGTACCTCACTGTTCATCATTAAGGATTTTTGGTATCTTTTGTTAAGTGCATATGTTTTATTTTTTTGAGCATTTTTGGATAAATTTTGAGGGGTTTTCAAGAGATTTTTCATGTTCCAATTCATTGTTAAATGGTCCTTTGTTCAAGCCTTTATTTCTCTCAATGTGAGAACATGAGAGGATAGAAAAATTTAATAATGAGGATTTTAAAAGCTTGGCACTATGTTAATCCATTATGATGATCAATCTTGGTACATTTTAGTTTTTATTTCTCTCTCCTTTTCATTTAGTAATTGAGTTCATATAGTTAACATATTTTTATTGCTTACAATTAGAGTTTTAATGATTTAATGAAGACTATTCTTAGGTTAGAGATTGTTACTATTTTTATGGTTGTTATCCTCTATTTTCTATTTGTGATTAAATTACATAACAATAATAATAATAATAATAAATAGTCACCTATAAAATCTATTCTCTTTTTCTCATAAATTAGTTTCTAATTATTAATGATTTCTAGTTGTAGAAATGTTATTTTTAAGGCTATTTTCCTATTTTCTTTAGTTACTAAGAAATCAAAATTTTACACCCTAAAATAGAGACTATGATATTTTCCTTATAGATATGGATATATGGTTTTCTACATTTTACTTTTCCTTCAATTGAACCTTTAAATCTATACTCTAGTAAATAGAATTTGGTAAACTATTTAGGTTATAATATTTTGTTCCTTTGAGGGTTTTCTAAGGTTCAACAAGGATTCTAAGTAGGAAGCATTTAAATAAAGGAAACATTAGTTGATTTTCACATGTAAAGATTCATCTAGGAGTAGAGCTATGAGGGAATAATAATCTATTTCTTTAACATAGAACAAATCTATTTTTTGTAACTCTCTATAGTTTGATGTGTGAGATAGTTCCTTAGATGAAATTTAAAATCTACTTAAGATACACATTTACTTTCTTTTGATTGTATGATAAGGACATGAGATATTGAAAATCTTGAAGTCTTATTGAACTAAGTCTTTTATTACATAATGACTGTTTTGTATATTTTATCATAGTTAGATTTTCCTTTCATGCAAAGTAAAATATTATTTATTTATTCTTATTTCATTATGGTAATTCCATTTTTTTACAAGTAATTACATTCTTTTATTTAAAAAAAAAATATACGTGTGATCATGTATATTTATTTTCTTTAATAAAATGAACCCGCATGAATTATGATTAGAAACCCTTTAGAATCTATGTTAAGAAATTCACCTAAACTCATAGTTAGGAATTAAGTGGATGATTCATTTGAATGGTGTACATTATGTGAAGCATGTAGTATTTTTAGGGATAATTAATATATCATTTTAATAACAATATATTCATCCCCATACCTTGAATGGATGAGATGCATTGTTTATTTATTTTACATGTATCTTATCATGGATGTGGAGATGAACACCACTATCCAACCATACCCATACATATGTTTACATTAGCACAATATCCTAAGCCATTGGATACATGGAGGTTGAGCTACACAATACGTGAAGGCTTTCAATGTTGCAGGCACCATTTGCAAGTGTGTATCCACCTCACATATGCTTCTTCATCACCTACTTGTGGGGGTTGGGTGGTGAGTGGTGTGGGTGAGGGCAAGGGGGATGGGAGGAGGGGGTGGTGGTGTGGTGGATATATCAAGGTGTAGTTCAAAAATGATGGTTGAGCCAAGCCTTTTTTGTGTAGTTTAAAACCTAAAGATACCTCAACTCATAGCCAAATGGTGATTGGACTCTTTACATTGGATGGCCCTCAATGTAGAAATGCAATGTCACATTAGATGGACAAAGTTGTTGAAGCCTAGACAAAGTTTTTAAAGGCTATACATTTTTTATTCCCATCCATTATTTGAATCCTATCATAGATTAAATGATCTTGTTTGGTGGAAATAAAATAGAGAATTAGGAGTATGTCCAACCACACTTGTTGGTGTTGCTTGTAAAACAAAACCTAAAACAAGTGATTGACATAAATATTCAATGTTTTTTAGCTTTCAAAATGATGGAAAGTGTTAGATATTATCCTTGGCTATGCTAGTCCTTAAGGTATTATAGTCTAAGAAAGATAGACACTATATAATTGATGCATTAATCATTAAGACAATAAGAAGTGATAATGTGTCATATCATTAACAAGTTGTTATGTTTAATGAGGGAAGGAGGTATGTAGGGCTTGTAATCAACCCATCATTGTATGTACCATATTCTTATTACATGCTAGTGTAAGCATAGCCCCATGTTTTAAGAGGATTAGAGAAAAAGAAACTTATATTGAAGTTTAAAGGATGATTATTCGGGGTTCTACAACCAAAGATAGAAAAAATACAAATATAATTCTCATAATAATTATATAGTACAAAAATCCTAGTTGAATATTATAGCTTGGGAGAAACATAAGTGATAATTGAAAACTTAATAGTTAAGCTAAAAGTAGGTCTAAAAAGGAAATCTAAGCATCAACTTCTTCATCTAACTCATACTCATAATTAATTGAATCACTTAGAAGGCATAAAAATGCAAAGGGGATCAATCGTAATTCTAAGTAAGGGAAATAAGCTACAAAGTACTTCCGTATGGGTTTTAATTGAAGGCACCAAGTAGCTAGATAGTCATGCATAAGGAGTAGCTACAAGTAGAGAGTTAACACCCAAAAATACAAATACACATAGATGAATATTAAATAACTAATTATAACTAAATGAAATATCCAAAAACAAAATAATAAAAAATGAATCCACTGCCATCCACTAAATCCAAATGATTTCAAACTAAACAAATGATGCTTACTGACAAAGTCAAGCTACGTGAGTATCTAGCTCCCTACAAAGTGAACATGATCTACAAAGATGTATGATACTTATCAACAAAGTCAAGTTTCATAAGTATCTAGCTTACTACTAAGAGAATATGGCTTGCATAGTCACCACAAAGATTATTAGAAAATCCACAAACAAAGATAAGCCATGTAAGTGTTGTAACATTTCTACCATTTGATGGAGTAGATAATGTTGAGAATTGAATTTTCCTAATTTAATTCATCATGAGTGACTAAAAGAAAGCTCAATGAAAGTAGCCAATTTCTATTTCCATTACCATGGTCAGTGCAAATTTAATGCCTAGTAATTCCAATATTTCTAATGATATAAAGCTTAAGTGGGTTGCTTTTGCTCTATGGTGTAGAAATGATACATATGAAGATAGAGGTAAAAATATAAACATTATTTAGAATGATGCCAATGTTTCTAATATGTCGATGTCATAACCAATATCTTCTACCCAAATCATCAATTAAGATAATAATAAGAGATATAAATAATTATCAAAATAAGGCGGTCTAGAAAGGAGGGTTTGTTAGAAGTATTATTTCTCTTACTATTGACTTCAATGAGAGTAATAACTAGTTGATAATATCATTAGTTGTATCCAACTTCTATATCAAAGTTCAGACTGTACTCCTAAGATAACCATGAATTATCAAGGTGTCTTGGCAACATCTATACTTGAGCCTTCAAAAGATGCTACAATTTTAGAAAATACAAAGGGGAAAAAAATAAAATGCTCATTTTATCTACAATTATTTTCTGCAACATCGATCCTTGTTGCAAAGAAAATAAATCACAGAAGCTTTACTACTTTTCATTTCCAAAAAGGGACAAGGGGGATGCAATAGCAGCTTTGATTTCATTTACAATAGATGATGAATCATTTTTTGATGTGTTCTAATGTTAGATACATGATATCAGAGCCTCAATATCAGATACCTGATATCAATCCCCAAGATGCAATGTTGAATATCCAATATCATGGGGTATATGCAAACCTATAAATATAGAGCTTGGGCTCATGATTTTCATATATAGTCTTTGTCATAGAGTAACAAAGTTCCTACAGTTTAGCCATTCTAGAGTTAGAATATTTCTGAGTGCTTGAAATAGGAGTCTAAGTGTGTATGGATCTTTGTTTGAGAACTGATGTACCTGAGCACAAGAGTGTGATAGAAATAAAGACAAACACTTTTTGATAATCCTTGGAGCATTGAGAATAGATTAATGTTTCTTTTGATGCATTTAATATTCATGCACTTTACTTTAATGAACTTTAGTTAAGCAATTAATTTCTAGTTGTTAATGAACACAAGCATGACCACATCGAGCATACGTGTAGTGCTTGGTAACCTAGAAATGCTTAATGTTTGGTAACCTAGCAGTGCTATATGTGTTTAGGATGTGTTCAGAGAGTGGGAATAGGTACTTGTGTTAGGCTACCTAGGTAGTAAACTAATTAGATATTAAATTCCTCTAGTTTTCATTCTTGTTCTAGGTGATTAAACTTATAAAATATAAAATGATAAAAATCATATAACTCAATTGCACTTAACCATATACTTGTGTCTCATGAGTGGAATTGAGAAGACAACAATTGTTCCAATTAGATTTCATGTCTTAGAACTAGTGTACTTGAGAACTTAAGGTCTACGAAATTCAATTGGATTTTGTGTGAACACTTGTAATTCATATGGTTAGGCATAGGTGTACCTCATCGCTCATCATTGGCATCGTTGCATTATATGAGCTATCTAATACTAGTGGAAAATTTTTCAAATCATTGGAATGAACCTTAGAGTCATATCGTACTTAAAATTACTACAGAAAATTGGAAGAGCACATTGCATTTTTATTTTTCTAGCACAAAATGTCTTCTTTTCATAGGAGTGATTCTTCGCCCAAGTTTGATAAAGTACATTAGCAAGTGCCCCTATAGTATAGAGTGGTATATGCTCATCTTGATGAGTATCTACCTAATTTCACCTTCATCCTACACTAGGATGAATAGTTGTAGTGGTGTGACATGGAGAGTAACATTGTGTTGTTGCCAGATCAAGATGTTCTTGTGATGCTCCACCAAACTCTTGTGTGTTTGGGCCTTTAGGAACTTTATGCTGAGTACATTGTGTAAGATAATAATGCTAGGGATTAACATCCTACTAATGCATAACATCTTAGGGCTCACTAGTTAGAACAATGCTATGAATCTATGAAGGGGAAGTGGTCCAATGATTCTCCATTCCTACTATACCAAAAAGATGGTGGAGAACCCTTATTTAGGGGTTTTCCATTCAATAAAATTCTTCTCTTTGACTTTAGTAAAGGAGGTCAAACCAAAAACCTGCAATTCACAATCTACAATCTTGGTTCTAGTAAGAATGAATCTACCCAAAGAGGCAAGTTAGGGTAGGGATGTGGATAAGAAACATGATTGTGATCATGGCTATGATCATTGAATAGGGGGTAGTAGGCATTGTGATGGTGCTAGTCCTCATTCATCTTTATCTTCATCATCATCATTGATGAGCGGCAAGGTACCCCTACATCCAACCATACAAATACAAGCATTCACACATGATCCGGTCAACATCCAAGGATTAAGTACTTATGCACCTATGCATAACAAGGATGAGTTATGTAGTCATTGTCTTCCTAAGATTACTTGTAAGGCACAATTGTATGGTTAAATAAGCTTAAGGTATATGATTTTTTATGTTTTTTATATTTTCTATCTTGGTCTCCTAAGTGTGTGAAATGAAAAGATTTAGTTAACTAATGGATTTTTGTAACTCTAATGTTGATTTAATCCTAACACCAACATCCATTCCCACTCTTTGAACACATCCTAAACTAGTGTAACACTATTGGGATTACAAAAGACTAGTTGTTACTAGGTTACCAAGTGTTCCATGTATGCTCAAAGTGGTCATGCTAAGTGTGCTAATTCATTGATAATTAATAATTTTATAGAAATAACATTGATTAACTAATGAGAGCATCAAATAATAGTAAATAACATTAAATGCAATAGTTTAGCTATTCTAAATGTTACAAGGTTTATCACAAAGTTCGTCTTTATTTCTGGACACAAGGTGTGCTTAGGTACACAATGCTCAAATAAAGATCTGTTCACTTTATGACTCCTATTGCGAGTACTCAGAAATAATTCTAAATTTGGAAGAGAAAAACTACAAGAGTCTAACTAAAGGACTGGAAAAATAATATCAAAACCAAGCATCCCTATCTCTTACTTATAGATAACAAGACAAGCTCCAACATCGTGTGTCCAATGTCGCTTGGCCAATCCAATATCATGTATTCGATATCAGGGGTTTGATATTGGGTTGCTTATTTGGTGACTCATCATACCCCCATGACGGAATGAAAATTCTTCCCCAAGTTCCTTACAAAATATTGGAAAGATATGAGATTATTAACTAAATGACAACTGATGGTGACATGGAATGACAAACTTAAAGTGCCTGGTGAACAAATTGACAAACATATTACAACATTGGTGTTCATAACCATTGTGGTAAACACTGTACATAGGTGACATCTAGACCCTCACTTGACAGCTTGAAGAGAAAGAGAGAAAAGAAAATGTGACGGGTTGCTGCCAATGTCAAAAATGTGCGCACCATTATTTGTCCATGGCCACATGACTAAGCTTGTTTATTACATAAATGCTCTTGCTCAAATCCATCTTGAGTACTCCCTCCTATCCCTATCCATTTTTCATGTGATTGCAATCCACACACACAACACAGTCACGAATTAGCAAGGATAGATAAGATATAATGCAATTGATACCTTGCCTCGATATGAAGCACATTGGTTAGGTTTTGGGTATGGTAGATACTAGGTTAGAGGGTTATAACTGATGACTACCCAAGGTGTAGGGGTGAGATAAGTAATGGAATGGAAAAATTTGCAACAAGCCCCCACGACTAAGAGCAAACCTTTAGTAGCAATAGGATGGAAAATGAAAGAGAAAGGAAGACAAGAGAGATAACAATGATGAAGCCAATAAAAATGCATAGAAGGGAAGAGAAAAATAAAAATGGATGTTATGGATGGGGTGAAATAAAAAATAATTGATTGGAAGATGTGTTTAAAGGAAAGAACTTAATAATTGCACCAAAAAGAAGTGCCAATGGGTCCTCTCAAAAGCAGGCTCATGCCCTTTATGCCCTGACAAACCCACAAATCAAAGAGTCTATAGGCTCTAGGAATGATGTATGGAAACAATAGTTAAGAATTCACCCATAAGAATTTACCAAAGAATAATAATGTATCGACCAAGATATAGACTAATCATAAAATTGGCAATGAGGTAGAATATAGGAAGCAATATCGAAAGAGAAGAGAGAATGGAATGAAATCCCAAAATCAAGGTTGTGTAAAGTACCTTGTGTATTATGTGGTTAAGGTGACTTAATAAAATTCAGTCCAAATCTAGACTAAAAATAACCACATCCAATGACCTCGCATCAAACCATCCTCCTGAAGCAACAAGAATGCTTCCACAGAGCAACCGCCATCCCAAAAAGATAAGAATAAAGAAGCAGGAAGTGAGAAAGGGCCTTAGTTAGAGGAAACCTTCAAGCATGGGTAATATGTCTTTTCAGTGCCATAACCAATATTTGTAACCCATGTTCCTTTATTATGTCTAAGCAGTGTGCTTTGAATTCCCACTAGTTTCTTTCTTTTTTTTAAAGTGGGAACCACACCATGCAAAGACTTATTTGATTCATTCAACTTCCTAATATTAGTCAATAGTGGAAAGGTGTGAAACCTATAAAAAACATTCAAGTACCCAAGTGAATAGTCAGCACAAAAGCATTGAATCCCCTTGAAGTCATACCCTTTTCAATCCATTTAAATATTTCCTTGGTTTGAAGAATACGAAGCCACAAACTCATTAATAGGTTTGAGTAGAAAAAGGGACAATATAGTTCCAAAACAAAGGGAGACCATAAAGTTGAATGGATGAATGGATGACATGAACTCATTACTTGTTTTATCAAAAGAAACCATATCTTAGCATCAACATTAAAAGTCAAAAGTAAAAATAAAACATTAGCAATCAACACCATTATAGTACAACCCATCATCATGAGCACTTATTATGTGATGAGTGAGAATAAATGAAAAAAAATGTAATAGAGAGAAATAGTAAAAATGTTAATGATGGTGTAAAACAAAACAAGTAAAGATGACAAATGTGTAAAAAAAAAAGATAAAAGAAACTAAGAGCTTAGAATAATTATCATTGGTGGCCATCTTCCCCTTGATTGAGTTGGAAGGAGGAGATCTGAAATAATGAGCAAGGTTGTCCATTAATAATGGTAGTGTTAGTACTAGTCATTTTGGACTCATGGAAAGGTTTGGATTGCTAGATGTTAACCAATAGTTTCTTATCAGGGCTTTCAAGTTTATAGATCATCATGGCCCCTGAAGGAAAAGTTTCATGAATAATATAAGGTCCTTCCCATAGCATTTGAAATTTAGTTCGTTGTGGCACATGTGTGGGATTCCAATAAAGAACCCTATCTCCTAGTTGGTATTTGAATTTTCTAATTCTTAGGTTATAATGTTGTTTTTTGAAGGCCTTGTGAAGTTCATTGGATGATAGGATGGCTAATCAGTTTTCATCTAGCAAGTTAAGATTCATTAACCATTCTTTCTATGCTAGATTGAGGTCAAGGTTAAGGTCACATGCTATAGATAGTTTATGAAGCTCAACTTGGATAGGAAGTGTTGGAAGTTTACCGTACACTAACTCATAGGGAGAATAGCCTATAGGGAGTTTCCATGTGGAGCGGTAGGCCCAAAGAGAATCGTTCAGTTTAGTGCTCTAGTCTCACCTATATTTGCTAATGGTTCATGTTAAAATTTTTGTGATTTTCGTATTGGTGACTTTAGCTTGACCATTCGCTTGAGGATGATATGGTGTAGTCAGTTTATGCTCAACTCCTAAGCATTGCATCAACTTCTGAAAATTTGCACCTATAAAATGTGTACCATTATTAGAAATAAGTGCACAAGGCATACCAAACCTATTTACAATTTGTTGTTAAAAAAATCTTGCAGTGGTAGATGATGTATAGTCGATAATGGCAGCTACTTCTATCCATTTTGTAAAATAATCAATAGCGACAAAAATGTATGCTTTTCCATTATACATTGTTGTAATAGCCTCCATTAAATCAATACCCCATATGTCAAAGGGTTCTAATGGTTGAATCCATTGTTGCGGGCCGTTCATTCTAGTAGTCATTCCCCCATCATGTTGGCAGCACTCACAAGATTAGACAAAATGATGGGCATCCTGAAATAATGTAGGCCAATAATATCCTGCAACAAAGATTTTAATGGTTGTTTGTCTCTTAGCATAATGAACCCCAAAATGGCCCTCATGAGCATCTTGGAGAACTTGCAATTGATCTATGTCAAGAACACACCATCAGACCAAGTCATCAAAATGCACCTTGTAAAGGTGTCCGTTGATTTCCATGAAATGTTTGACTCTGTTGAGAAACTGTTGTTTCTTTCTAATGTCTAGCCCTTTTGGTCTTTCTTGTGTAAGAAAATAACTAAGAATGCTACTATACCAATTTGTATTTTTGGGTGATTGATTTTTTATTACACTAGCAAAGAGGATTTCATTAGGGAAGCAATCAAAAATTGGGTATTTGTTCTCTTTGTTGTCCTATCACAACTAAGATAAATGATCGACAATAGCATTCTTGATGCCTTTATGATCTACTATCATGAGATCAATCTCTTGCAAGATCATAAGCCATCGTATGATATAAGGATTTACCTTTAGTTTATTCATAAGGAATCAAATTGCACTATGCTCTATGTGTATGAATACCTTATAGCCCAATACATAGTGCCTAAATTTCTCTAGTGAAAACACCATGGCCATTAACTCTTTTTCTATTGTGATATAGCATAGTGAATGTACTAGGGATATTTTTAATCATCTAACTATGTAAGTACAACTCCTAAAGCAAAATTGGATGCGTCAGTCATTATATGGAATGGTTAGGACTAGTTAGGAGCTTGTAGATTGGGCGTTTCTATGAGCTTCTACTTCAAGGTTTGGAAAGCTAAATCACATTCCTTGGTCCATTCAAAGGGTACATCCTTTTCCATTAAATCTAACAATGATTTTGCAATCTTCTAAAAGTTCTCAATGAAATGTCTATAATAACCAGTATGTCCAAGGAATGATCGGACATCGCTTACAGTTTCAGGTTAACAAGTGATTCCTTGAATGACTTTAATTTTTTTAGGATCTACCTCTATCCCTGTTTGTAAAATTTTATGCCATAATACAATGCCCTCTTGGACCATTACGTGGCTTTTTTTCCAGTTGAGCCTTAGTTTGGTTTCAACACATCATTTAGCATTTGCTCTAATAGGTCCAATGCTTATTTAAAGTCCACTTCATTGGTGGAGAAATCATTCATAAAAACCTCCACACCATTCCCTATTTGCTGCTAAAATATGCTAAGAACCAAATGTTGAAATGTTGTTGGAGTATTGCACAAGTCAAACGACATCTACCTATATGAAAATTTCCCCTAAGGACTTGTGAATGTAGTCTTGGCTTAGTCTTCTAGTGTTATTTGGATTTGATTGTACCCACTGTAACCATCCAAAAAACTATAATAACGATGCCCTGCAATGGTATCTAAGACTTGGTCAACGAATGGCAATGGGAAATGATCTTTAAATGTTGCCATGTTTAATAGCCTAAAGTCTATACACACCCTTCATTTACCAACATTTTTAGGCACAATGACTAATGGACTAACACATTCACTATCAAAAATGGGGTAGATGAACTTGGCCTTTAGAAGTTATTCAATTTTTTCCTTAACTACTTGCTTAAGCTTTGGGTTTAGTTGTCTTTGCGGTTGTCATCGATGCTTCATAAAGGGGTCAGTGTAAATTCTATGTTGGCATATCCTAGGATCTATTCCAGTTAATTTAGGATATGACCAAGTAAAGGATTTTGACCATTTTTTTACCATCTTTAGCACTCCTTCTTTTTGTTGAGGAGTGAGCTTAGCATTAATGATTACCAATTTTCCATTCTTGAGAAATGAATACTCCATACCGGTGGGCAACGATTTTAATTCAAAAGGCTCTTTCTTAAACTCATTAGGGATTTTCAACTTCCTCCAATTGATATCTTTGGTGTCAGTACTTGGAAGTTGGAAATGGACTTGCTCTAATGCATCTATGCTATCAATATAGGCACAAGTCAAGTTCTCAGTTGGTTCCATGCATAAAGTTGAATTGAACTCTAGGTTAACTATCAGCCATTGGGTGCCTTCCTGTCTTGTCATTGCTACATACATGCATCTTTGTATGTTAGATACTTGTGCACACTAGTTGCATACAGGCAATGTTGAGCATTGTACAAACTAGGACTTCTGCATGCAGTTTCACCCTGTGTTACTATATGTAATGCATGGAACTTTCTTGTTTTTGATCTTTCCAAATGCATTTTCTTTTGATATCTCTAGGAAAAGATCACATATTCCTATGAACGCATTAATCATACTTAGCCATGTTCTTCCCATTATGATTGGAAAGTCCCCGTTGCAGTTGTTGACCTGCATGACTAGAAAATCAACTAGATATGACCACCCACAAATAGTGATGACAATGTCCTCCACTAGTCCCAATGGAATAGTGATGGACTGGTCAGCCAACTCTAAATGAATGTTACTCTTCTTTAGTGGAGGCAAGTTCCAGGCTTTATACATTTCTTGGGAGATCAAATTAACACTACAACCTAAATCCAAGAAATCTTTACAAGGCTCATTTCGAGTGATTTGTAAATAAATAAGAGGACTTCCAAGAGCAAAGAATTTCGTAAGAAGATGACCAACTTTAATCCAATCGGTAATGGTGTGAGTTAACCTGATAGTGTGTGTTGAGTGTGGTTTTTGGTTTGAAAGAAGCTTCGAAGATTCAAATGATGATGAGATGTTTGGACAATTAGCTGCTTGTGGTTGTAAGGACTTGGTTGGATTTTTGGTTCTAAAGAAAGATCACTTCTTTGATCAGTTGTCTGAAGCAATAATAGGTTGAAGATTGATAGCCCTTGTAGCATTACGTTGTTGTAGCTGGGTAGGAAGCTCACCCTACATAGTTGGAGCAAATGGTAATGGAGCTTAGGGTGGAAGAGATGTAGATAGATGAGAAGGATAATACATATGTGGAGCATCACCCCTAGAAGAAGAAGAAGTTCTATAGTAGTCGAGGGTCTAGTAGTGAGGTTGAAGATTGTCGTGACTAGTAGAGTCATGTGAAAAGATCAGCTGCTAAACATAATACCTATATGGGTTAGGTTGATGTTAAGGGTACTATTGATGTGGTAGTGCATTTCTTATAACTATGGGTGTTACCACTATTGATACTATTCATTCAGTTGTGGTGGAGCTCCACTCAGATAATATGTCAAGGGTTGGTGGAATTACCTTAGGTTACCTTGAAGATAAGGTAGCCTTCTAGGTGTTTGTCATCTATTTAATCATGGGGTTAGTGCATACACCCCAGACTCTTATAGATGTGAAAATACTAGGCAACATCCCTTAGGATGGTCATATTGGAAAATCTCACATCTACCATCATTGTCTATGTCTGAATCCACAACCTCTTCAATGACAAAAACCTTTCCCTTACCCTTGTTACATCCATACTCAACTTCTTTCTTTTTCCTTCTCTCTTGGTCACTACTTTGCTCTCTAGACTCCTCTACTATTTTTAGGATAGTTTGAAATTTTTCATCTAAGAAGTTCCACATTTGATCCACCTTTGTCAATACTTCTGATGCAAATTTTTGAGTGGGAAAAGTCTTTCTATTCACTATCTCTTCAAGTGGTGACTCTTCTTCATCTTTTCAAAATCTAACTTTCTGCTTTTTGAGGGAAGGATCTCTATTATACTCCTTTGCATTTTCTCTTTTCCTCAACTCATCTTCCTCCTTAGAAACTCACTTTAACAATCTTTATATTTGATGGGCTATGAGCTCAGATAGCCTACCTTGGGTATAAATCCCAAGGGTTCTTCATGTTTCATACCTAAGCCCATCTATGAGATTAAATAGTTGTTCCTTTTGTGAGTAACCATGGCTAGGGAAATGATGTAATAATGAATAATATCGACCAATGGAAGCATCCAAGGGTTCATGTCCTCCTTGTTTCCATCCTTAGATTTTCTTACACAAGTTGGACACTTAGGAGTATGTTTGATACTTATTTTTAAATAGCTCCAACATGGTACTCCATCGACGAATGGATTCTAGTTCTAAGGACTGGTACCAGCTTTCTGCTTCCTTGATCAGTGTCCATGGAAAAAACTTTAGATTTTACCACTTGTTTTCTATATTTTTCAAGGCACATGCGTTGTGGAATGCTTGTAAATGGTTTTGAGGATTAACATTGTATCCCCCTTCAAATCATGGGATGTTATTCATGTCTAGTATTTTGATCCTACTATCTTTCTGGTGCCTTGTTGGAATCCTAACAACTTTTGATATATTTAACATACTTTGGGTGATGAGTAGGGGTTCATCATGATCATGCTGCACATGGCATCTATGATGCCTATGCTATTCCCTACTCTTATTTCTTTCATGATTTGTCTCTCTGGAATGTCCTCATCCCCTTTCTCTATTGTTTTGCTGGTGATTTCTATTTTTCCTACCATTGTCCTTATGATCTCTCCCTCTACGACTACATTGAGATCTTGAAGGAGAGGAGGAAGAAGGTGATGAAGGTAAAGAGAAAGGAGGACTGGCACCACATCGATGCCTACCACCTTCTCTTTGGTGGTTGGGGCCTCGGTCACGGTTACGATCATAATGTCTATCATTGTCATGCATTCGTGTTCCTTTTTTGGATCCTTTGTGTCCATTGGTACGAGAACCTAGGTTATGAATAGTTGAGTGAAGATTTTGATACCCAAATCCTTGACTGAAGTCAAAGTGAGGAACATTTTTTGTGGAAAACCTCCCAAGGCAAGTTCACCACTATCATTTTTACTTAGGACATACGAGACATCCTTAGACCACTTTCCCTTCATGGATTCATAATGTCTCTCTTGTTGTAGATCCCTCTGGCATTGTTCCTCTGTGGGTCGATAATCTCTTGAATATTTTTCATGCACAACATACTCTGACTATAAGTGCTACATACCAATTTGTGTGAGAGCATTCATGCATGATCTAAGGATTAAGTGCTTATGCACCTACACAGAACAAGGATGAGTTATGTAGTCATTATCTTCCCAAGCTTAATTGTAAGGCACAATTGTATGGTTAAGTAAGCTCAAGGTATATGACTTTTTATGTTTTTTATATTTTCTATCTTGGTCTCCTAAGTGTGTGAAATGAAAATATTTAGTTAAATAATTGGATTTTGTAACTCTAATGTTGATTGAATCTTAACACCAACATCTGTTCCCACTCTCTGGACACATCCTGAACTAGTGTCACACTACTGGCATTACCAAATGCTAGTTGTTACTGAGTTACCAAGTGTTCCACGTATGCTTGAATTGGTTGTGCTAAGTGTGCTAATTCATTAATAATTAATAATTCTATAGAAATAACATTGATTAACTAATGAGAGCATCAAATAATAGTAAATAACATTAAATGTAATAGTTAAGCTATTCTAAATGTTGCAAGATTTATCACAAAGTTTATCTTTATTTCCGGACACAAGGTGTGCTTAGGTACATAATGCTCAAATAAATATTTGTTTACTCTATGACTCCTACTTTGGGCACTTAGAAATAATTCTATCTTTGGAAGAGAAAAAATACAAGAGTTCAGCTAAAGGACTAAAAAAATAATATCAAAACCAAGCGTCTTTATCTCTTATTTATAGATAATGAGACAAGCTTAGACATCATGTGTTTGATGTCACTTGGCTGATTCGATATTGGGTTGCTTATATGGTGAATCATCAATCATCATCTTCTTCTAGCTTTGATCATAATTACAAGGGGCACAATTATGATGGAGGTAACTGACTAGACTAAAATGATCAAAGGGACCATCATGCAAGTCAAGATCAGGGGCATGGATAGTTAAGAGAGATCTACTACCATGAATGAAGAGGTAGTAGAGGTCATTGTACACTCTAGAATCAAGGTCTTGATGAGCCTTTTCTTGCTACTCAAAGTATGCTCAACATTGTAGAGGTAGAATTCCCACAATGCATGTAAAGGATAGTCGAATTAAGAGGCTAGACATGAACAATATTCCTTGATTCGAAGGAGTATATAACTCAGATCCATAGAACCATCTCTAAGCTTTTCAAGATGCATGTGCCTTGCAAAATATAAAAAATGAGTGGCAAAAACTTAAGTTATTGCTTAGGACACTCATTAAAGAAGCAAAAAATTGGTACTGGTGCTTAGAACCGAAATCTATCAAACAATGAAGTACAATGCTTGAACTATTTAATGATAAATATTAGACGTACTCCCGAGTGTCTAACTTGAGGAAGTAGATTCAAGGATGGAAACAAGGGACACATGAACCTTTGGATGCTACTGATGGTTGATAGTATTCCTTATTGTATAGATGTCCTAGCCATGGTTATTCTCAATTGGATCAACTTTGCCACATTGTAGATATGCTTTGATTAGAAATGAGGAGAACCCTTGATGTCTATGCCCAAGGGTGACTATCAAAATTAAGCACTAATTAGATCCAAAGATTGATTGAGAAGGTAGCTAAAGAAGAAGGATAATTAAGAAAATGAAAACTATAGAAGAATACAGCTACGATCCTTCCATTCGTAAGAGTAAGGTTTGATTTTATGATAGTGAGGAAGAATCATCACTGGATGAGGTGGTGAATTGGAAAACCTTGTCACTTAAAAAATTTTAATATGAAATTACAGCCAAGGTTGATCAATTATGGAAGTCCATAAATAGAAAATTTCAAGTTGTCCTCAAACTTGCTAAGGAGTCCAAAGAACAAGGTAGTGATCATGAGCATAGGAGGTGCAAGGATGCTGAATGTACCAAAGATCACTACAATAGAGGAAGTTGCAGGAAGCAACTCAGATGATGATGGTGGATGTGAAATCTATCATTATGAACATCCTAATGGATGTTTTCCTATTGTGTCACACTTACAGGAGTCTACGGTGTATGCTTTGAACCCATGTCTAGAACAAAGGGAAATACCCAAAAGATTAACTTATTCTTAAGGCAATTCTAGGTAGTTCCACTAGCAACAATAGTATTATCCAAGTGGAACTCCACTACAATCATATGTGTAGTATCAATGGTGGTAGTAACCATAGTCATGGGCACTAGCACCACCGAGGTAGTAATACCCTTACAAATAACCTAATTCATATGGGTACTATGTTCAACAACCTTTTTCTCCACGTGACTCTTCCTGTTACATTTTCACTTTTCAATCTTACTACTACCCTTTTGATAATTATTGAACTCATTCTCCACATGCAAGAAGGGATACCACCTTTTATCTTTAGCCTCCTCCTATTCTTGCACATCTTCCTCAATCTGTAAGACAACTATCATCTACTTCGTCTATGCAAGATGAACTACCAACTCAACCATAACAATGCAATTCCACTAGGGTCATTAACCTACAACCAATTCATCAATTGAGTGGTTTGGATACTCAATTAAGGAAAAGACCTTTTTTAAATTCCATAATCCACCTAAGCCCTCAAAGACACATGTGGTTAGCAACCGTGCTTCACCATCTTCCTTTGTATCAAATTCCTTCGATTTCCCTTCAAACCAGATACTATCTAGGATTCATAATATTATGGTTACTCATGTCATATCTGATTGAATTGCTAGAAATATTCTCAAGAAGTTAGCTGATCTTGGAAGTCCTTTTATTTATTTGTAGATTGCAGGGAATGAACTGTGTAAGGCTCTCCTTAATTCAGGTTCCAGTGTCAACTTGATTTCTCATGGGATGTATACTGCATGGAACCTACGTCCTCTAAAGAAGAGAAATATCATATTAGAATTAGTAGACTAGTCCATCATTGTTCCATTAGGATTGGTAGAAGACATTGTGACCATTGTCTATGGATGGTCTTATCCTACTCATTTCCTAGTGATTAAGATAGAGAACTACAAAGGGGACTTCCCAATTATCATGGGAAGGACATGGCTAAGAACCATTGATGCAAAAATGGGCATCAGAGATATTTCCTTGGAAATATCTAAAGAAAATGCATTCAAGAAGATCAAGAAGAAGCAAGTTCCATGCATCACGTACAACAATATAGGGTGCAATTGTGCATAGAAACTCTAGTTAGTGAAATGAGCATCCATCTCTACATGCAAGTAGTATGCACTAGAAGTAGATATTCAAATGTGTTTATATGTAGTAGCCACAAAATAAGGGCACCCAGTGGTTGCTTGCTAATCTTGAAAGTAGCACACTTTGCATGGAACCTATTAAGAGTCTAATATGCACATATGTTGCAGGCTTGGATGAACTAAAGTAAGTTCATCACCAACTCTCTGATACTACAAATGATGATACCTATTGGGGAGACTTGGAAATTCTTAAAAATTTCAAGCAAGAGCCTCTTGAGCTAAAAATGCTAGTAGCCAGCATGGAATATATGTTTTTTAAAAATGGGAAATTAATCATAATCAACAAAAATGTTGCTCAAGAACAAAAATAAGTGTTGTTAAAAGTGGTTAAAAATGGTTTGTAGCCTTTACTTGGTCATATCCTAAACTCACATGGATTGATCCTAGGATATGCTAGCATTACATCTACACCAACCTAGTCGTAAAGCCAAAGAGCTAGCCACAGAGGTAATTGAACTTCAAACTAAAGTAGATCATCAAGGAGGAAATTGAACAACTCCTCAAGGTGGGGTTCATTTATCCCATTGTGGATAGTAAGTGGGCTAATCCACTCATGATTGTGCCAAAGAAAGGAGGAAAATGATAGATTTGCATCGAGTTTTGGTTGCTAAATATGACAACATTCAAAGACCACTTTCCATTGCCATTTGTTGATCA
The DNA here is from genome assembly GCA_015680685.1 of Gnetum montanum. Lineage (NCBI taxonomy): Eukaryota > Viridiplantae > Streptophyta > Gnetopsida > Gnetales > Gnetaceae > Gnetum > Gnetum montanum. Next base: position 95,748 of record MNCI01004113.1, on the reverse strand, counting down.
GGTGTTGGACATAATATTTGGGCATTACTACTACAATTTTCTAGATGGTTATAGTGGCTATAACCAAATCTAGATCATGCCAGAAGACCATTGGCTTGAGGATAATAAGGCAACGAGAAAGAATGCTTAATGCCTAGGTCATGATAGAAATCCTTTGTTTCTTGGCTACTAAATTATGGTCCATTATCTATAACTATGGCCATAGGTATACCAGAATGGGTTATAATGTTATCTAGTATAAATTTATAGACTTGCTCATAGGTAGCCTCCCTTAGGGGAATGGCTTCAAACCACTTAGTAAAGTATTCAGTTTTAGTTATGATGAAGCTATGTCTCACCAAAGACTTAGGAATTATGAGCCTCATGATATCCAGCCCTCATCAGGGAAATGACCAAGTTATCTAAGTGGTATGTAACTTAGTTGGTGGTATGTGTATAAGGTTTCTATGTTGTTGGTACATCTAAAAATGCTTAATCTTTTGTAGGTAATTGCTTTCCATATAGGGCTAATAATAGCCTAATCATCTAATCTTAGTGATCATAGGCTTAGATCTTATATGTCCCCCACAAACACCCTCATGAGCCTACTCTATAACTATTCTAGATTTAGTTTTACCCAAGCGCTTTCACAATATGCCATCATAGGATCATTGACATAATGTGTTATCACCTATGATGACATGCTACTTTGATTGTTTACATATAACGCCCTTTTGAGTAGTAGCCAGTCCTTGTGAAGATTCACCATGCATAAGGTAACATTTGATATCATCATACCACTCCTTGGTAGGAGTAGTATGAACTACAATCACAAAGGTATCCTTGGTGTTCTGCATGATGGAAATAGCATAGTTCATAGTTAGTATGGACAACATACTAAGCACATCTAGTGTCACATTCAGGGCTAATGTTGCAATTGCATCAGCTATGACATTCTTGTTTTGTGGTATGTGTTGGATATCAACATCTATAATTGTTGTAACAATTGCTTCCCTAGGTCATAGTAAAGGTTGTAAGTATTTGGATTTACATGCATAGACCTTGGTTACTTGGTTAGCCACAAGTTGTAAATCATCTTTGATTGTTAAGCTTCTAGTTCCTAGGTCACAAGCTACCATCATCCCTCTGATCAAACCCTAATACTCTACTATGTTTTTGGTACATGGAAACTCAAAATGGTAGACAAAGGATTGGATTTCACTAAATGGAAATGTTATGATGGTAATGGAACTATCCCCATGTGTAGTTGAAGCTCCATCAAACTACATGATTGCCTCATGGGCCTCAAGCACTTAGTTAATGATGTTAACGTGCTCATTAGGGAACTTAGGATCTATGGCTGCTTGGTCATGAATAGGTAAAACAGTGAGTTGTATGGCTATAGCTTAACCTTTTGATGAGGATTGAGAGATGTAATGAAAGCCAAACTCTAGGGTTATAACTTTCCATTAGGCTATACAACTAATTTCATAGATATTGATCATTATGGATCTACAAACATTATCGTATCAAATGACGTTGACCTAATTCTGAAGAGGTAGTGTCTCCATTTCTTCAATGAGAAGACTAGTGCTAGACAATACTTTTGCATGTCTGTGTATCAAGTCACGTTGGCAACTAAGGCATGACTAAGGTATTACATTGGCATCTCTACCTCATTATCATATTTTTGATAGAGTAGAGAGGCAATGGATGTGTTAGAGATAGCAAGGTAAATGTAAACGGTTTACCCTCTTACAGAGGATAGACTATTAGTAGTTGTGCCAACTCTTGCTCAAGGTTTTCAAAGGCCTCTTGACATTGAGCTAGCCACTCATGGTGAACCCCTTTCTTAAGCAAGTGTTGCATGGGTTGTAACTTATTTATAAGCCTAGCAATAAACCTAAGAATAAACTTGTTGTGATTAAAAAGTTCGATCACTAGAAAATCGAAGATCTCAATACAACTACTTTAACTCCAAATCGCCAAGGCCTTTAAAAAATGGAATTCATGATGCCTTGGATAGTTTAGTAGATCACTTAGGGACCTAGAGGAGGGTAAACAATATTGTAAAAATAAAAATGCAAAAAAATTACAGATTTGGAAAATTGAAAGTAAGTGTAGATTTCACACAAAACTAGAAACCTTAAACTTTATTAAAAAAACATAAACAGTGAGTTTGAGGAATGTGTACAAAAATATATCTGGGGTAGTAAGGGGGTTCACTTCGATGAGGGCTTTGAATCCATTACTCCATGATCTGAAGGCTTCACAACACCTAATGCTTTCAAACCTTTTCTACTCCTTGCACTAGATCTTTAGGGGGGATATTACTACCAGGGGTTGAGAAAAGTGAGAAATTTGGCTGCTAGATTTCTCCATGGTGGGCATTAGGAGCTCTAGAAATGCAGCATTAACACCAAAATTCTACAAGTCTCAAGGGAGATTGCAAAGGCTACAATGCTTCCACAATGGGACTCAAGAGAATGTAATCTGGGAGATTGCAAGAGCTCTAGAGTGTTTGAAAATGCCCATGTGTGGAAATGAAAATAGTTTTGAAATACTAAAGAGTCTCCAAATTGTGGAATTGTAAAACTCTAGAACCTTGAAATGGTATTGGGGTTTATCTTTTATAGGTTTTTGGCATTAATTTTTTCTACAAATTGGTTACGGTTTGGCTACAAATTTTGGCTATGATTTAGGTGGGGTAGGTCCCAAAATTTGGGAGGTTACCATATATATTAAGTGCCAAACCCACATGGTCATTTCATTTAGTATAAATAGTAACAGGGGGATTACATCCACACTTGAGATAGATCTTCTACATGAGGCCTTCAACTGTCTATGATGGCATGTTGGATCAATGTTGGAGTGCATGGAGTATTGAAATCTTGTCTTTGTGGCTTCCATGCTGGGGACATGTGGTTTCCATGCTTGGCAGGTGGGAGGTGGGTGGTGAGGGAGGGAGGGAGGGGAGGAAGCTTTCCATACTAGAGAAGAACTTTCATATTGAGGGGAAAAAGATTTTTTCCCATGCATCCAACCTAGAGGTAGGTGATCTTTTCCCCCATGCATCCAAGCTAGAGGTAGGTTAGCTTTTCCCCCATGCATTAAAGCTAGAGGTAGATGAGCTTTAACCCCATGCATCCAATCTAGAAGTAGATGAGCTTTGCCCCCATGCATCCTAGCTAAAGGTATGTAAGCTTTTTTTCCATGCATCCTAGCTGGGTGTAGGTGTCTTCAACGTAGAAAATCCTATACCCTCCAATAAAACTCATCAAAATGCCAATTGTGGCATCCTAAAATGCATTTTTAACACCTCCCAAGCCCAAATATAGACATAACATGACCTGTTTTGATTTTGGGATGAGGCTTTGACCACATATGAGGCATTTTTGAATCCCAAAAGTGTAAAGTATGTGAGATTGCACCTCATGGGTTACAATCCTCACATTTGCAATGAAGATTTACCTTAGGTTTCATGGGATGGCATTACAAAGGTTACAACATGCAAATTTAGTGGTGCTTCAATGGGTCCCCTTTGTTGGTGTGTGGAGGATTAACCCAAGAGGTACTAACAAAGAATACCAAACACCATTGTAGGTCCACCACCAACATTCCCTCTCTATAGTGGATTTAGTTGTGTTGAACCATGCCAAACAGTTCTTGTGATGATTGGATAAGTTTATGATGAGAAAATGCTAAGGGTAATGGGGTTATGAGGAAATGGTTATGAGGGTGAAAAATGTGTTCCAAGTATTGACATCATGGATATGACACTGTCATGTTGGTCCATCAATAGGTTTTGGCATTTCATGTTTTGAGATGTTGGTCACTTGGTGGATGCATTTAAGGATCCAACATCTTGCTCCAAATTTTCTTTGGCCTCTAGGCTCCTCCCTTTTGTATATATGGAGTTATTAATTTGTTCTTTTGATCTTCATAGGCCATTCTATCTTCTTGGTACTTTGCATCCCCATTTTTTTATGTGGGGTAAAACCTTCATTGGGTTTCTTTGACAGTTCAATTTGGTTCTCCTGTTGAATGAGATGTGTTGCTTTCAGTGGCCTTGATGGTTGAGCTTGACAAAGGAGATGTCACATGGCTATAATGCATGGGTATCAGACATTGGTCAACATTGCTACTAGGGTAAGGAAGGTTATAATAGTGTTATGGGGTTAAGTTTAAGAAGATGTTCTAGATGGAGGGCAATGGTACAAGAACTCTTGACAAAGTAGGACAGACTCACCAAATCTTGCACATCGAAGTCACATGATGACTTACTACTATAATGTGTGGCACCCTTGCAATGGTCCTAGGCTTCAGCCTCCAAAAAAAAACTCCAAGAGGATAAGATAACCAAGCTAATAGAACATGTTATAATGTTACAATGCATGTAGGCCACTGTAGCGAACAAAAATGTCGATGGCTGGAAGGACACCAGGGGTCAGCGGGCATGATAGTTCCAACCCCGTACCTGTGAGAGGGCCGTGCTGGGTGTGTGCGGACACGGGGTGCCCTAAACGGTCTAGTCGATTAGACAAGGACTTACAACAACATCAATATAGCCTTTTGCAATGTAAATAATGCGAAATGCAAGATAATGCTTAAGGGTAGATGAAGTAGGAGACAAATTGTAAAAAATGCGATAGTAATACAAAGTAATGTTTAAAAGTGAATAAGACAGGAAATAATGCAAAACAAGGCAGCAAATGAGAGATAAAGTAAAGTGTGGTTAGAAACATGCATTGCTCCAAAGCTACAAACTCGTTTAGTCAGGGTGGATACAATCGGTTGCACAACGTGACGGAGTGCAGAAATCCCGAGGGTAACCAAGGCATGCCGAGAAAAAAGAGCTATGCTCTTGGACGCGGACTCGTGTACAAACAATACAGGGTTCTACCAAGGTGGTAGAATGGAGACGAGGACCTCACGCCAGCCACGAGAGACTCACTGTTTACAATGTTAGACAGATGACCTTGATATTATAATGCTAGAGAGAGGGGAAATCTTTGTTTCAGAATTCCAAAGTTCCCACCACTTGGAAGTTGTTTGCTTCCAAAAAGATGCGAACTCTTTTGAAATTTCCAACTTTTAAAATTGCAGACCTCTTAAAAATTGCAGCCCTTTTGCATGCTGTTTGTTGGGGTATTTATAGGACTGAGGGTATTCAAAAGGGTGGTTTTGATTTTCATGTGCCTCGGGCCTTCGTTGTCTTGCTGGTGCCACTTGTGCCGTTTGTGACCGTTGGACCTACAAGACCATTGTGGTGCAAACCTGCCATGCAATAACTACGATCCTACCATGCTATAATTGCACCGTCAGTGTCTGGAGACATGTACCAATAGTTCGATTAGGTGAAGTGCATTGATGTTGCACAACCACCTGCATGCCTCGTTGTGCGTAGCATGCTTGACGTAGCGTAGCACCTTGTCATGCATTCTGCTACCTGTTACATGCTTGCTACGCTATGCTACGCTACATAGTGTAGCATAGAATTGCAACTTGCCTTAGTCGCAAGAGTTTTTTTGATTTGCAAACTTTCTCCTGCGATGCAAGTCTTGCAAACTCTATTGACTTCACCTTTTGAACTACTTTCTGTCTCTTCCGTAGGATTACTACGCCATGTAGTTCAGTGTAGCGTAGTAGCAGACATGATTCGCTGCTTCTTGATGGAAAAGGACATCACTGCAGAGCTCGAAGTTGGGCAAGTGGAGTGGGTAGTGAAATCGTTGCCATGCTACACTATGTGATGTCGCGTAGCGTAGCACTTCATTCCACCATCATCTTATGAAGCTTGCTATGCTACATAGCGTAGTAGGCTTCGTGACGTAGAAAACTTTCTGAACTATTTCTAGCACATCTAGAATGCTGCAAGTAATTCCACACACCGTTTCTGAGTAGGCTGCTAGCTATTTAGGCTACTTTGGTGGATGGGCAGGCTGGTACAAAACCTGCCCATGCTCAAACTAGAAAATTTGCCGAACTGGCCAACCTGGACTTAGAACATTCCTCTCCTGAAGAACTATTATAGTGCTACGCGGATTTTCCATGCTCGATGAAGTAAGGATGACCTCATATTTTAGGGTGTTTCATTGGTCCCTCTTTATTGACGTCTGGAGAATAGGCTCGATGGATGTTGACAAAGAATACGAAACACCCCAGCATGTGAAATGCTAAGGTTGTCGCTTGGTGAGTGCTAAGACTTCCCTTGGCCACACTTGAGAGTGTTGCATGGGTTTTGCAAAGGTTAAGGCAGAGAGCAAAGATGATGTTTAGCAGAGTCCCTTGTCGAAGTGCTTTGAGGGGCTCATTTGCGTTTTCATCTTTGGCTAACACTGTTCTTTAACCTCCAGTAAGTAGGTGTCCCCTCCGTAGGATGAGTTGTGTTACATCCATGGAGGGCTCTAACCTACCTACAAAAACCTTCCACATGGTGAGCTATGTTACACACGTGCTGGAGTTTGCAGTCTCAAGTAGCCATGTTGGTCGAGGCACTCGCTTTACGATGCTATAATGTTTGCTGCTGTAGCGAGATGTGTTTGCGGGGATAAGGTCTTGTTGGCTGCTAGCATTGTTGTTACTCTTGGGCACCATCACTGGTGTGAGATGCCCAAAGCTGGAAGGCCAGTAGTTGCCTTGGCAACGTCGACGTGGGGGAGCTGGCCTCCCAGGTGTCGGGGGTTGTTGTGGATGCGGATGCACTAGAATCCCCACCAAAGGAATGCATGCTCCGTCCAGCTATGGGATCAACTACCACATAGTTGAACATTGCGCGAGCTGAAACCTTGGTGGGGAATTGAAGAGCAACAATATTGTGGCTAGGCCACAATACTGTCAGTACCTTAGAAGTGGGAACAAGTCTAGGAACTACCATCAGGGCAGTGGGCCATGGCGATGGTAGGTTTGAAGGGCCCGTGTGACATTGTATGACATCTTCGAAGGGTTAGCATGACACTGATGATGGTAGCACCATGTATGCTTTAGACCGTGTTCTCCTTACATCGAGAACTATGTCCTAGAGCTATGAAGTCCAACCCACGCGCTGGCATCGTGCCCTTTCGTTTGTCGTGTATTTGGTGGTGGTGCATGTTGAGGATGCGATGCAAACCCAGTTTAAGGTCTTGGTAGACTGTATGCCGATTTAAGGTCCCAGCAGTTTGCCGTGATGGTTTAAGGTCCCAACAGACCGTACATGCTAGTTTTACATTGTAGCAGACGTGCAATGCTATTTTATAGTCATAGTGGGCTAACAGTGCCATTTTTACGTCATGGAGGATGGTTGTTGCCAGTTTAACATCATGGAAGATGCTGTTTGATGCTGCTAGTTTATCATCATTGCGGACACTGCCTAGTGCGACTGCTAGTTTATCATCTTAGTGGATGGTGTGTGTTGTCGCCATTGTGCTTCAGACATAGTACGGCTTGAGGTACGTGTGGTTCACTGGGTTGGTGAACTTGTTGCCATCCATGCTGCCAATTTGAAGTCTCCATTCCTGAAGGCTTTAGTGACAATGTAAGATCCTTTCCAGTTGGCTGAGAATTTACTCACGCACTTGCGGGCAACCTTGAGGACAAGGTCTTCCTTCTACACTAGTCATTGATGTGGGTCTACACGGTGCTTCTGCTATTGTTTGCTCTAGTAGTGCTCGATGCATCTCAGCATCTGCATGCGTTCTTATACCACTGAGTCGAGGTCGATGGTCCGTGATTCATTGTTCTGGGCTTTGCTCATGATGTTAGACAGGATCATCAGAAGTGAGGGTACCTGTAACTCAAGAGGCAATACAGATTCAGATCCATAAACAAGACTATAAGGGGTCTTACTCATCGTAATTCTGCAAGTCGTTCGGTAGGCCCAGAGAACGTAGAGTATTTGCTCGTGCCACCACCTCTTGCTATTGTTAAGCATCCACTTCAGCAAGTTGATGATGGACTTATTTGTAGCCTTCACCTGCCTGTTCACCTGTGGATAATAAGGGGAGAAAAATGATTGTTTAATGCCTAGATTGCTACAAAAGTTTTGGGTTTCCATACTGCTGAACTATGGCCCATTATCAGACACAATAGTCATCGGAAGCCCAAACCTAGTTATGATGTTATTGAGGATGAAATGGCAGATTTGCTGGGACATTGTTTTCCTTAGGGGAATAGCCTCCACCCACTTAGTAAAATACTCTGTGGCTGTGATAATGAAGCTATGCCCTGTGGAGGACTTAGGCATGATAGGCCCTATGAGGTCTAGTTCCCATCGTTGGAAGGGCCACGTAATTTGTGTTGGGTGTAGGTCTATAGGTGCTATGTGTATGAGATTTGCATATCTCTAGCATGTGTTGCACATCTTGACTTTCGACAGGCAGTCACGTTCCATGTAAGGCCAATAGTACCCTAGGCATCTGATTTTCACTGCCATAGTCCAAGGTGCTATGTGTCCACTGCACAACCCTTCATGAACCTCATTAACTACCCTTTGTGCCTACTCACCACCCATGCATGCTAGCAATATCCCATCGTAGGATCTTTGGCACAGGGCATCATTTCCTATGAGCATGTATTGTCGAGCACGCTTGCGGATTGCATCTCTCTAAGCCGATGTCAATCCACTTGGGGGTTTGCGATGCTATAAATAAGCTTTAATGTTATTATACCACTCCAAGATATTCGCAGCATCAACAGAGGCCACATGTTCTACCTGAGTGATAGGCTTCATGCATTCTATGATCGCAATTGGTAGGTTTGCCAGGGAATGCGATAGGATGTTTAATGCCAGGGTAGCTAAGGCATTTGCTACGGTGTTCTCATTGTGTGGCACGTGTTTCACATCAATGGTCATGAATTTCTTTAATAGGATTTTTGCTAGGTCGCAGTAGGGTTGCAGGTGCGTAGCCTTGCAGGCGTAGACTTTGGTGATTTTATTCACAACTAGTTGTGAATCTCCTTGGATCGCCAGGTATTGTACATGCAGCGCTCGGGTAGTTAAGAGGCCTTTGAGTAGCCCCTTGTATTCTTCCACGTTGTTGGTGAAAGGGAACGTAAAACGATAAGCAGATGGGTACATTTCCCCAGAGGGGAATGTGATCATGGTAGTGGTGCTACCTCCACGCGTGGTTGAGGGGCCGTCGAAATGTAAGGTCGCTTCGAAATATGAGATGATGGAGACATTGCTAACGTATTCATCTAGGAACTTGGAATCTATGGTTGCCTGGTTTTCAATTGGTGAGGCTATAAGTTGGGCTACTATGGCTTGACCCTTCGTCAACGATTGACTTACATAACGTAGGTCGAACTCCGCGATTATTACTTTCCATTGGGCTATCCTGCCACTTTCGTACAGGTTGCTGGTGATAGCCTGGAGTATGTTGCTTTTTCAAATGATGTTGGTTACGCTACAGAATAGGTAATGCCACCACTTTTTTAGTGTGAACACTAAGGCTAGGCAGTTCCTCTCCACCTCGTTATATTTTTTCTCGTACGCTATTAGTGCATGGCTTAGGTAATACACTGGTATCTCAAAACTATCATCCCACTTCTGACATAGTAGTGCCACTATGGATGCGTTAGAGGTGGCAAGGTATATGAAGAAAGGTTTGTTCCTTTACGGCGGGTGCACTATTGGGAGGTGCGAGAGCTCTTTCTTCAGGTTGTCGAAGGCTTGTTGACATTGGGCTGTCCACTCAAAGTCAACCCCCTTCTTTAAAAGATGTTGCATGGGGTGTAACTTGTCGATCAACCTTGCTATAAACCTTCGAATGAATTGCACTCTACCTTGTAAACCATGTAACTCCTTTAGGTTTGTGGGAGATGCTAGGTTGACGATGGCCTTGGCTTTGTCTAGGTCCGCCCGTATCCCAGCCTTCGATACTACGAACCCTAACATGTGTCCAGTCTTTACTTCGAAAACACATTTCTTAGGATTGAGATGTAATTCGTGCATTTGGCAGCATTTGAGGATTACCCCTAAGTCACGTGGGTGATTGGCTACCTCTTTGGACTTAACCGCTATATCATCTACATAATCGTTTAATGTTTCTAGGATGTAGTCACTAAAAATGTAGGTCATGGCTCGCTGGTAGGTTGCTCCAGCATTCTTGAGCTCAAAAGGCATCATGGTATAGTAGAAGGTTCCCCTTGGAGTCATGAAGGTTGTCGATAGCTGGTGCTCTGGGTTGATGTGGATTTGGTTATAACCGGAGAAGCCATCCATGAAGGATAGCAAAGCATGACCAACTGTGGTGTCGATGAGTTGATCAATGCTCGGGAGTGGAAAATTATCTTTGATCATTGCCTTGTTCAAGTCTTGGAATTCTATACAGATTCATATCCCTCCTGTTTTCTTCGAAACTACAACGATGTTGGACACCCACTCTGAATAGTCGACTGCATGGATGAAGCTTGCTTGGTACAACTTAGTGATTTCATCTCTTATGGCTAGTGAAATTTCTGGCTTAATCTTACACGTCTTTTGCTTGACTACCTTTACGTGTGGGTCTAGGATGATGTTATGCTGAATCAGCCGTGGATCCAGACCCAGCATGTCGCTGTATGACCATGCAAAAACATCAATGTGATCTTGCAAAGTTTTAACTATGCCTTCATGTATTTGTGTGTCTATGAGGGAGCTAAGTCTTAACGTCTTTACTTTCCCTTTTGAACTGGTCATGGGTATCTCGACAAGAGGATCCTCGGTTACATCCCTAGCCTCTAGGACGAATGCTTGGACCAGGTGTCTAGGCCAATCCGGGGATGCTTCCAAGGCTACTATAGTGTTAATCATAGTTGACCCCCAGTCGATCATGTTGGGGTTCAACTGTCTCACGAGCTTGCCTTGTGGCCCTGCTAACATTAAAGACATGGAAATGGCACGATGGATTCCCATCTCTTGCTTGACCTGCCATCATAAGATGAAAGCCTGGGTAAGGGTCATCAGAGATTGTATGAAATGCAAATCTGCAAAGCAACACCGAGATGCGACTCGCTAAGTAAGGTGATGTAAAGATTGAGAGTTTGCTAGTTTAAGGTCGTGGTAGATTGCCAAGGCACAAGAGTCTAGAATTGCTAAAGATACAAAAATTGTTGATGTGAAATGCGAAGTTGTGTAACCATTGATATGCGAATGCCAAACTGCTAGTTTAGTGTCATCTTGGACTGCCATACACAAAATCTTAATATGAAAAATAATAAAAAAAGAAAGTGCGAGTATGAGGGGTATTGAACTGCTAGTGCAGGAATGAAGACATGAAACTGCTAGAAAATGTGATATCACCTATGTCAAAATGTACGAGGTAATTGTTGATGTAAGGATGTAGTTAGTCTAATGTCATCGCGGACTGTGAACGTAATGAGTCAAAACTATTATTTTAGGGTCCTTTCAAGCCTTGAAGGGTGCAACTACACTAGGCTCATTAGTTTAAGGTCTTTTTGGACCTTTAATCGAGAACAAATGTTATTATATATTTTTTTGTGTCTTTGGGAAGGTGAGTAGTTGGCTTGGAGCGTGCCAAGGCTTAAATGCTAATAGTTTTATGATGTCGTGGCGAGCATGCTATGCTGTACGGCGTGCTTCGCATTACTCAGAGAGAGAAAAAGGTAAGTTTTCCCATCTTGCCCTTACAGCTATAAATAGGGATTAAACCCAAGTAATTTCACTATTTCAACAATAAGAGCGTAGAACCCTCATCGGAGCATTCGATCATTTCGGAGTGCGGGGTAGTTGTGTTGATCAACTAGCGGGACGAATTTCTACAGTGGAGGTCGTAAATCTGCAAGCAGGGCCATGGCTCCTAAAACTAATTTGGTGCTTGTGAAGGTCAGGGAGGTAAAGAAGACCCTGAGACGTGTGCCACAAGCATGCGTTCCAGTGTGGGAGAGAGCACCGTTGACCCAGTGAGATTTCATGTCTCCTTTACCCTTTTCATCTTGTGCCCTCTGTTGTTTTTTTCTTTGGCTTTGCATCTTATTTGTTTTGCTATTTGTATTTTCTATGGCCATGTTGTTTTAGCCTTTGTGTTTCCGTGGCCTCTTCTTTTTTTTTTTGGTCATGGCTATTGTGCAAGGGTTTCGTTGTGATTGCATGCAAGGCCGTTGTCATCGTCGCAGTTGTCACGACTGCAGGGCAGCGGCCATTTAAGTTGTTTAACCTTGGCTTGCCATGATGTAAAACCCTCGGGAGGGTTTGGTTATGTGTGATGTGGCATTGTGGCACATGTCTTGTCTGAGTATGTTGTTGGTTGTTTCACTACTACGCTAGGCTACTTGCATGTTCTCGCTATGCTAGGCTTTTGCATCCGTGCTATGCTATGTATGGACAAAGGGTTATGCTATGCTATATTTATGGTTTGCTAAGCGTTGCTATGTTGTGCATGCATTATGACCAAATGTGATGTTAATATTTTCTGGTTACATCGTTCAGGGTAGGGCCAAGGTCTAGGCTAATCGTTTTGGACCTTGAAAAGGTCCTATGTCATGTGGGCAGATCTATGGCCGACGTTCCTCCTCCCCCGATACGTGTGGGAGATCGAGCGGCTTGGTTCAGGGAAGGGGAAAGAGACTTCTTGCAATTCCTTCTCAACCATTTTAGTCTAATGGTTTGGTCCTCTTCAGACAAGACGCAGGTATCCACATAATAGAGGCCATGTTGCCAGGGGCAAATCAAGGCATCCTGAGATACCTTTCTGATGACACAACTATAAGCAGGCCGGAAGGAGGGTGTAACGACGGAAAATGTCGGTAGCTGGAAAATACCAAACAAAATTTGTGTACATAGTTTTAACCACGGATCCGTGTGATGGCTGTGCTGGAGAAAACAAATCTGTAGTGCCCTGAACGGTCTTGTCGATCAGACATGGACTTACTTAATCAGTAAATCGACGAAGATTATAGGTGTTTGGTGGAACGATTTGATTCAATAAATCATGAAAGGAGAGGAAAATGATGTAGATAAATTGCAATAATGACAATGTTAACACCACAAAGGGAATCGGATTCAAGAGAAATGCGTGATTTCAAGATTTGTACTTTGAGCCGAAAAAATGAGTATTTTGTATACAAAGTTACAATGGGAAGACTCAGATTATCTTGTGCGAAACATACACAAAATAATAAGAAAAACTGTTTAACAAGGAGTGCAGAATGGAGCTCGGTCTACCTTGTAAGCCAAAGATGGAGTGCAAGGAAGGTCAAGCTCGGATGTCTATCAATCAACTGTGTCTGATCAATAGATCTTGCCAACCGCACCAGATGATCTCTCGATCTCTTATCTATCTTCTTCGCTTTGGGTAGTCTCTGCTCAAAATTTCCAAGGATGACTGATGGGAGAACTATATTTTCGCCAAAAGGTATGATCGCTCCTGCTGCCAATGCTTGAAAAATGTCTCTTGTTTTTGCTCAAGGATGATAACTGCCAAAATTTGAAGATGCCAGCCACTCTCCTTTTCTCTTCACCAACTGGAGTATTTATAAGTTCAACAACATGTGGAAAGGGCACGGCCTTGATGACACATGTCTCGAACCTGCAAAACACCATTGACTTGACCATCTTTATGTTGAAACTCATGATTACGCACAATACGCTCATCCACATATTGTGCGTATGAATAACAGATGTGCATCTGGCATTGTCTTAGCTGATCCTGGGCTACATTACGCTCGTTTGCGTTGCGTCATGTGCAAGAGCATAACAAAGCATGAAAATAATGGACTCAAGCTATTTTACACTCGTTTACACAACCAAGCGTAGTGAAGTGTAAACAATGATCAACTTGACGATGAATTACGCTGACGTACGCTGCGTAGCATAATGAGCGTAAGGTGATCAATCTGCAAAAAAGAAAGGAGTCGATCTGCTGTGCCTCCTTGGACTCTGCCTTTGACCTTTTTGAAGCTCGTGACACTGCTTTGTGTAATAGAGCGTAAATCCGACCCTGGACAAAAGACTTAGCAGAATATGCGAGAAGTTGCATATTACGCTACTTAGGCCTTAAGCTTCACCAAATCCGCTGAAGTACGTTACCTTTTGATGTCAGACTATGTTAAGTAGAATTATGCTAAGTGTCATTATGCTATGTTGCGTAATGTAGTGTAAAGACAGAAAACATAGTAAAATTGAAATCTGTAAGGAATTTGGAGACTTGATGTTGGGCGTCATTTTGCCTTACTTTGCCTTGTTCTACCTTCTGGAATTCTGTCATGAACGTTTTCCTGAATCATGAATCTTCACCTGAGGCCGATTCACAATTTCCACGGTGTTTCAATGGCCCCTCTTTGTTGATGGTTAGAGGGCTTGCTCGAAAGACGTCGACAAAGAATACGAAACACCGGATAGGTAAAAGCACCAACAACATTCATCAATGATTACTCAAGTGTTGCCCTGTCAACACAGAGGAGCAGAGATGAAGGAAATGGGAGATAGAATGGTATGGGAGAAAACAAGTTCGGGCAAGACTCAAATGAAGTTCGGGGAAGACGCAAATGCGTAGGGATAGCTTCTTCACGCATAATTACTCAGGCATTCTCCTGCGATTGCGTTTGCATGGAGTTATGTCGTCATTTTATGGATGAAGGGGCTTGCGTAGACGAACTGTGTTGCATTTGCACAGCCTGAGTGAGATGTGTTTCACTCATTTTGCCGACCCCCCCTTTTTTTTTACCATCCACTAGGCGAGTTGCGTTATACCAGTTCATGGACTTGAGTGTAATGCAAATGCAGAAAGCGTTTCATAGTTTGCGTAAGGGAAGCAAATGGGATAGTTGAGGATAGTAATAAGGGTTAAGGGTAGAGTTACAAGGAACTTAAGGATGCACCCCTGAGTGGATAGGTTAACTTAAGAAACCATCTCAAAACGCTGTCGGTATTACACCACTCAGATGAACGCACCTTCGAATGACGTCCTCGTAACAAGTAACCTACAACCAAAGAAGAAAACAGAGGATACCATTGTTTGTGCGAATCACGGGCGAGGTTGTTGAAACAAGTACGCTTTGGGGCAATAAAAAGAAAATAGGCCACGAGAGAGAGACCATAGCCAGAGGCCAGAATCTTCAATGTAGATGCCCAGCCTAGCATATTGCCGCTAAAGGACATCAGACTCGTCGCATCCAACTAGTTATACAAAGAACTAGCTAGGTGAATCTGTGAAGCCAGAGCCTGATAGTGATGATGAGCGGAGATCCCCAAAGTCATAATTGATGAGAACTCCTTTGGGGCTCCAAACGGAAAAACTAACCTCTCAGAGGTACCACCACTGAAATGGGTGCAATGACGGTATCTCCGAGGAGTCAGTAGTATGCCCTTCAGCACATCTGAGGGATCAGCAGAATGCCGGTGAGGTAGTGATGCTAGGGCTGTCTGAACATCCCACCCCATTTGTCTTGTAGCTACATAGAGATGATTACGCTCACTTGATTTGCATGATGGCAGTTTGTGAGTCCCAATTTTAAGTCCTAGTAGACTATCGTTGCTGGTTTTAAGTCTCAGCAGACCATGGTCCCAGTTTAAAGTCTAGGAAGACAGAAAAATGCTAGTTTTATGTCGTAGTGGATGGTGGCGAAGCTGATTTATGGTCTCAGCAGACCGTGCTGTGGGTGTCAGTTTTGTGTCATGACCCAGGGACAAGTCTATGCTGGTTTTACGTCTCAGCAGATGGATGCTTACCTTTGCCAATTTTATGTCATGGCGGACAGTCGGTGCCAATTTAGCATTGTGGCAGACGTGTGCAAGAAATGCTAGTTTTTCATCTTGGCGGACCTGTACAACACTGCCAGTTTTACGTCGTAGCGGACGGTTACAACTTGCCAGTTGTACGTCGTGGTGGACGATCAGTGCCAGTTTAGCATCGTGACGGATGCATGAAGGGAAGGCTAGTTTTTCATCGTAGCGGACATTTGTTGCCAGTTTAGCATCATAGCAGACAGTTATGGCCATACCTAATGTTCACACTGGAGATGCAGCTATATGTAGTACCGCTTCAGATATATGTGATTCACAGGATTCGGTAACTCGTTGCCGTCGATATCTACTAGCTTGAATGCTCTGTTGTCATACACATCAGCCACCAAGAAAGGGCCCTCCTAGTTTGCAGATAATTTGCCCACTGGTTCGCAAATGGCCTTGAGAACCAAATCTCCTTTCTTGATTGGACACTGCTAGAGATTATGGCGATGCTTTTGCCTCTGTTTGTCTTGATACTTCTCGATTGTATCAAGCGTCTGTATTCGCTTCTCTTCTACTGAATCCAAATCCATGATCCGAGACTCGATGTGTTGAGCCTCATTTATAATCATGAAGAGGACCATTCTTAGAGAAGAAATTTGCAATTCGAGGGACAACACTGCCTCAGATCCGTAGACTAGGCTATAGGGCGTACTGTTTATAGCCGTCCTACATGTAGTACGGTATGTCCATAGCACATAGAGGATTTTTTCATGCCACCATCTCTTGTTACTGTCGAGCATTTTCTTGAGTAGATTGATGATGACTTTGTTTGTGGATTTAGTTTGACCATTCGCTTATGGGTAATAGGACGAGGAAAAATATTGTTTAATGCGAAGGCTATCACAGAAGGATTTGGTTTCCGTACTACGAAACTGTGGCCCGTTATCGGTCATGATAGTCATCGGGAGACCAAATCTGGTTACAATGTTGTCTAAGATGAAATGGTAAATATGTTGAGATGTGATCTTCCATAAAGGAATAGCTTCTACCCACTTCATGAAGTACTCAGTAGCGGTAATTATGAAGCTATGACTTGCGGAAGATTTCGGTGTGATGGGACCTATGATGTTTAGTCCCCATCGTTGAAACGGCCATGTTATCTGAGTCATATGTAACTCTGTAGGCGACACGTGTATAAGATTTGCATAATCTTGCACGTGTCACAAGTTTTAACCTTTGTTAGACAATATTTTTCCATGTATGACCAGTAATACCCTAAGCGACGGATTTTTGAAGCCATAGCCCATGGTGCTACGTGTCCTCTGCATAATCCTTCGTGGACCTCGCCAACTATACGTTGTGCTTGGTATTTGTTAACACAAGTAAGCAGCACATCATCAAAAGAGCGTCTACAAAGAGTACTGTCTCCTATGATGACGTACTGCCTAGCTCGCTTGTGGATTACATCTTTCTGCGTGCGTGTTAATTCATGCAGTGGCTCGCCTTACAAGAGGTAAGTTTTGATGTTGTCATACCATTCTGGCGTTCTATCCTAGATCAGTGAAGATATCTGCGCCGCCTGAATGATAGGACCTATACAATCTGTTATTAGAGCAGGAAAAGTGTCGAATAGATTTGATGGCACATTTAAGGCCAGTGTAGTCAGTGCATCAGCCAGTGTGTTATCAGTTCACGGCACATGTTGGGCATCGATGGTCGTGAACTTCTTCAGAAGATCTTTAGCCATATCGCAGTAGGGCTGTAAATGTGCAGCCTTGCAAGCGTAGACTCTTATGATTTGATTGATGATAAGCATCGAATCACCCCTAATTGCCAGGTGTCGAACATCGAGTTCGCTGGCAGTTAGTAATCCCATGAGGAGCCCCTCGTACTCTGCCACGTTGTTCGTACAGGGGAAGGTCAAGTGATAAGCGTGAAGACACACATCCTTAGGTGATAGCGTAATAACTGTGGCAGCACTACCACCTCTAACGATTGAAGCTCTGTCGAAGTATAATGTTGCTTTGGGGCCTATCAGGACAAGGCTTAAGCTATGTACATGTTCATCTGGAAATTCAGGCTCTATGGTTACCTGACTATCAATAGGTGATGTTATTAATTGGTCGACTATCAATTGGCCTTTCGTAGAAGATTGGCCAATGTAATGTAGATCGAATTCTGTCGTGATAGCCTTCCAACAAGCTATTTTGCTACTTTCGTATAAGTTATGCGTAATGGCCCTAAGAATATTATTTTTATAGATGATGTTGACTTGGCTACGGAAAAGATAATGCCTACACTTCTTAAACATAAATACTAATGCTAAGCATGACTCAAGTAGTAGATGGGTACTTCCAACCCATCATCCCTCCTTTGACAGAGTAATGTAGCTAAGGCTATATCTGAAGTTGCGAGGTAGATATAAAATGGTTGATCCCTTTGCGGCATGAAAACTGTTGGCAAGCGTTGAAGATCTTGCTTCAAGCTGTCAAACACACGCTGACAATCATCCATCCATTCAAAATTAACTCCCTTTTTAAGCGAATGTTGCATAGGGTGTAACTTGTCGGTTAATCTTGAGATGAACCGCTTGATAAACTGTAACCTCCCCTGTAATCTGCGTAATTTCTTAAGACTTGTAGGGGGTGTTAGTTCAACAATGGCCTTGACTTTGTCAGGATCCATGTCTATGCCAATTTCCAATTCCACAAAACCCAGCATGAGTCCGGTTTTGACTCTGAACACACACTTCTTTAGGTTGAGCCGAAGGTCGTATTTAGAACATCTTTTAAGGACTAACTCCAGATCCTCTGAATGGTCCTCTAACTTTAGAGACTTAACAGCTATATCGTCAACATAATCATTCAGTTTCCCTATGAGTTAATCGCTAAAGATGTACATCATGGCTCATTGATACGTCGCTCCAGCGTTTTTCAAGACAAAAGGCATCATACTGTAACAAAAGGTGCCCCAGGGCGTCATGAATGTCATTGTTAGCTGGTGCTCTAGGTTGATGCGTATTTGATTGTAGCCTAAGAAGCCATCCATGAATGACAAAAATGCATGTCCAACGGTTGTATCCACCAATTGATCGATACTTGACAATGTGAAGTTATCTTTTATTGTAGCTTTGTTCAAGTCCCGGAAGTCTATGCAGATGCGTATTCCTCCGGTCTTTTTAGGAACCACTACAATGTTAGATACCCAATTTGAGTAATCAACCGCACGAATAAAACTAGCCTGGTACAGTTTAGTGATTTCATCACGTACTGCTAGCGTGACTTCTGGCTTGATCTTTCGTGCTTTCTGTCTGACAGCTTTGATATGGGGATCTAGGATTATGTTGTGTTGAATTAATCTTGGGTCTAGTCCCGGAATATCCTCGTATGACCATGCAAACACCGTGATATTATTCTGGAGGACCTGTTTTATGTCATCATGTGCCTTTTGGTCTAATAGAGAACTAACCTTGAGAGTTTTAGCCTCACCCTTATGCGTAACCACAGAGACCTCGTTGAGTGGATCTTCGGTTACATCTCCAGCTTCCAGATCTAGCATGCGCACCGATTACTCTGGCCAATCTAGAGATGTTTCTGACATGGCTATGATTGCATCATTAAGGGCTAGGTTAGTTTCTATTAGTGTGGCATCAAACTATCTAATGATTTCACCGTGTAAGCTTGTTAAAACTAGTGGTGCAGATAAAATTTTGTCCATCTGTCAATTATCCTGCAAAATTGTCAAATACGAGAGTAATTAGAAAGATACTAAGTTTGATAAGATAAGTATTTAACGAATAACGCTTAGTTTAGTGTATAGGACGTGACGTGACATTACTGAGCGTAAAGCTAACTGAATTTTAAATTTCGTTAACAGCCTGTAATTAATGAGACCTAATTACGAGGAGATAAGATACAATAGTTTAGGGTCGTTTCGGACCATAATGCGTGCGATATCTGACATAATTAATGCCTTGATCCTCGAGTTCCAGCTCATACTGACACCAGCATTTGGGCAAGTCTCGCTGAAATTGGGTATCAAGTTGGTTACATTTTGCATATAAGTAAGCAGTTTTCATTTAGAACAGGCTGTTTGCCATCGCAAATTTGAATTCTTAGTTGTTACAGAGAGAAAGGAGGAGGAGCAGAAGATTGGAGCGCGTCATTTGTAAAGGCATAAATGTACGAAACTGTGAATGTGTTAGAACTGTAACAATGGCACCTAAAGTGAGAGGGAAGAACATGAAATTGGCCAAGATTGACGAGGTGCAAGGGAGCCTGCAGCGTGTTTCGCAGGCAGTGGTCGAAGTGAGAGATCCTACGCCTTTGAATCAGTAGGCCATCCCTTGCTTATTCATGTTACTTTTGTAGTGTTTATTCTTGTAGCGTTGTATGCATAAATTAAAATTTTAGACTATAGACCTCGCACTAAAACGAGGGTTTATACACTAGGATTGTGTCTATCGCCGTTGTCAGGGACAAACCTTGTATTGTTGCAAGGGTTTAGGCGATTTCAGCATGAATAGCTAAGCGTAATCTGTAGATTTTCTGTATTTTAAGCATGCAAATCTGAATTTAGGCATTGATGTGTTTATTATTTTCTCTGTACAGTATCATGTTAAGACCTATCTTAATTGTCTTGGATATAGTCGGGGTTTTATGCTGCATAAACCCGATCGTACCTAATGTTCCTCCCCCTTAGACTCGATTGCATGGGAGGGCCATATGGTTTCGAAATGGTGTGCTAGCGTTTCTGCAATTTTTACTGCGTAACTACAACATTATTGTATGGTCAAATCTATCAGGAGATATTGCTGGTGCCATTTTGGAGCACCTGTTAGTGGGTTCTATGCAGGGAATTCTGGCTTTCTTGATAGACAGGGCTATCGACACTGGTTGTCCCCAGGACCACGAACTTAGCGCCAGAGGGTTGAGGTGCTTAAGTTGGATCTAGGAAATAGCTCAGTTTAGCTGTTACCACACATACAACACTTCGTTCGTGGCCCGTCACATCTCGACTTACTTCTAGAACCCACCAGACACAGTGTATTATTCAGGGAGGTAAGTGGTTTTGTTGGCGGTATTGTCATTATATGTCTATTGTTTGGGTTTCGCAAAGCGTAAGATAAGCATATGTGGTATGGTACAAGTTTTTTATCCACGAGAACAAGTTAGTAGATGATAATGATACATTAACTTGGACCGAAACGACAATAAAGGCGTTTACCTTGACTAGCAATGTACGCGCTGTTGTGATGGGGCATATTGGCTTCAACATTCATGAGTACCCCACCCGCTACACTGATGCTTTCCAAAATTTCCAGAATCTCAGGTGGTTACATGAAGAATGAGCTTTGGATCTGCCCCTTACTGTTGCAGACGTGTAGAGGAAACTTCCTCCATTTCCTTTGCCATTTGGACCTGGTAAAATTACTGTATATTCTGTTGTTGCATAGCGTATTTGTGAATCGTGAATGTTTCGCAATAGTATTTTTTGACATGTGTCTTGGATTGTTCAGTCAGGGAATCCCGGGAGATTACCCTTACAATTTCTGGCCGCGAGGCGAATACCCTCCCTTTCCGCTATGGCGAGATCAGGGAGGCACAGCGCTGGCTCAGCCACGTGGTGGCCCCAGTTGTGTTGGTCACCAAGTGTGGGAAGCGAGGCTAATGCATTTATTTTTGGCCATAACCATTGACGTCCCCGCCAGTGAAATGTTAACCCTGATCAACTCCTTCAGTGAAAGGACTGAGTGCTTTTGCACGCGCGTGCATCACATGCATGTAAATTTTGATATTGATGCTCAACTTTTTGCAGACCTTTTCGGCGTCCCCTCTAACAGTCTTCCCATAGAGGAAAAGGTGAAAAGGAGCCTCTCCTGTTAGGAGTGGCTAGAGGATCCCTTGTGAGAAGATCAAACTAGAGATCACCAAGACGATTTATCCCCTATTCCAGGCCCGAGCTTTCCCCAAGACACTCTCGCAGGGGAGGTTCTTTACCATAGAACAGACCCATATCATGCAGGAGGTTATGGAGGAAGGGACCCAGTTTGACTATGCAAGCTATTTTACTAAGGGGTTACGCACTGAAATGATCAGGCTTCGTCAGAAGCTTAAGTCTCGTGTCAACGTGCATTTCGCTTTTTTCATAGCTTGCCTTCGGCGTTTTGTCGAATTTTTGGTTGTCCAGAGGAATGGGGTCTGGGTACAGTAAGATCGAGATCAGCTATCCAAACCTTGGATTACCCAGATTTTTGACACTACCCGAGGACAGGACCCCCCGGAGGGGATTGACGAGTCTCAGTCTATAACTACAAGGGATTTGGCAGTGCCTCGAGTACGGGGCCTGGACAACATAGGCGGGGTGATTCCCACAAACACTGGTGATGCCTTGTGAGGGAAACACTTGGTGGCAGAAACTGTAGAGCCTTCAACTTGGCGTAAAAGGCCTCACTTAACCGAGGCCCCTGTGGAGCCAGTAAGTGGCACAGGCCGAACCATGTAAGTCAAAGTTCAGCTGAGTAAACCTCTGCCTGGTAAGCGTAAAAGAAACATGGTGAACGTGGTGAAAGTTATTCTATTACGCAATGTTTATTTAGGATATTTTGAATTTTCTAAATGTATATGTGATATGAACAGCAAGACCTACGGAGCGGTTGACCCTTGAGACAGGGGCAGTGATATTGAGTCGTGGGGAAGGAGCCCCAGTTTTGGAAGAGGAGGCCCCAGCTATTAGGATAAGCGACACACAAACCCTTGTGCGTGAGGAGAGGGAGGAGGCAAAAAATGTTGATGCACTCCCCACTGTAATGGGCAGAGGTATGGAGTGTGTTGGAAATTTTAAGGGATCTTATTAGTAATTAGAAATTTTAACTAAATTACGCTATAGGTGAAGAAGATGCATCCACGTCCGCCACTATGAGCAAAGCGTGGAGAGAATTTCCTGACAAGTTTTCCTTTATGGAAGGCGTTTTCAGCGATATGATTGAGCATCTCGAGCACGTCAATCCTGAGGCTGGTATGTTACAGCTATAATAGGCTTATTTTATTATAAAGTGGCAATGTTTCATTTATATTGATAATGTTTGCTGTCAGGAGCTTGCCTTCAATGGGACCCAACGGAGCCCATTGATTTGGACACAGTGGAGCCTCCATCTGACGAGGCAGTCGTGCCATGCAACATTTATGAGGAGATGCATAAATGTACATTACGCTCAACTCGCTCCTTGTGGGAGAGTAAAAGTTTCAATGAAGACCTCTGGAAAAGGCTGAAGAGATCAGAGAGGGAAAAGGCGTCTCTGGCCAAAGAGGTCGGAGACTTAAAATCACGATGCAAGTTCCTATAGGCATTAGAAACGGGTAAGGAGGACTGGCGCACAGCTATTATTGACTACTCCCGCTACTGGACTGCAGTCAGGAATAGTGTGTAAACCAGTCGGGAGTTGGTGGACCAGCGGATGCAGATAGAGTTGTTAGCTCAGAAAAGACAAGACTAGAAGGATTTCTGTGCAAGTGTGCAAGAGTGGGGGCAGAAAGAAAAAGATCACAAGCATCTGTATAAGTGAGAAAGTATTGCTTATCATCAGCATTACTGTGATTCTGCCGTTGAAGCTCAATCCTTGCGGGTGTTCCTTGATGTCACTGGCACATCCAAAGCTTTCAAGAAGTTTTAGGAGAAAGTGATAGTAAGTGCGTCCCCGGAAAGAGAGATTACTCTTCCTGGGGGTGAGACTACTATCCCTACTTTCTTCCCTGAATCACCTCCCTAGACTAGTGTGAAAAAGGGGAAGGTGAAAGCTGGAGCTGCTCTAGGGAATGGTGTATGGTCTAAATTAACTGAGGATGAAATCATGCAGTGCCTATGGGTCGATTTAGAAAAGCTTCCCTTTGCTACAGAAGCAGGACCATCGCGAGTAAGTTTGAATGTTATTGAATCTAATTTTTCTAATTATGCTATCAAGTTTTTGCTAATGTAATTGTTGTATACAGGTACAAGAATTGGAGGGATAAGGCGAATAGGATGAGGAACAAGCACAAGAAGAGGAGCATAGTAACGAAGAGCATCCTCTTATGGAGCCGATGTTAGAGCAAGAACCTCGTGAGGATGACATTCCTCCTGAAGGAATACCTTCTAAGAAAGACGGTCCACTTAAGGATGATTTATTAGTCTTAGAGCCGGATCTAAGGGATATAGGTGACAGAGGGGGAATGTGTAACCATGATTTACGCATGGTTTTATTGATTGGAATTGAACAATGGTCGTATGAATTTTGGAAAGAATGGCTATAAGATCTACTGTATGGTTTTAAATGTTATTACATATCTTTTTGTTTTAGTTTTTTGTCTTTATTTGCGACATGTAAGTGTAGTTGTTAAAGGTTTTGAATAAGTTACATTGCTGTGAAATGAAATTTCTATTTTAAGGCCATCGCGGGCCATTGTGTAACATTTGCGTAAGATACCAGGGAATTAGTTTTAGGCCGTTATGGGCCTTTGCTAATTTAAGGCCATTGTGGGCCATTGCTAGTTTAAGGCCATTTCGGGCCGTTACTAGTTTTAGGCCGTTGTGGGCACCACTAGTGTAAGGCCATTGCAGGCCACCACTAGTTTAAGGTCGTCGTAGGCCACCACTAGTTTAAGGCCGTCGCGGGCCATTTGTGTAAATCTGGAAGTGTAATCGATAATGATGTGTATTTCTGCATAATTTTGTTAAAGTGACTAATAGCAATCAAAGAGCGTAAATTGCGTAAAAATGAGGAATGTAAATAGTGTAATAGATAGAAAACGTAAATACATGTACACAGAAAACTGTCAATCGAATTCAATAAGCATAAGCGGAAAACTAGTGGAAGTATGATGATACGCGTAAATGCTGCCCAGATCAATCGCTAATTTGCAATTGTTTCTTGATGGCCTTTACGCTCAATGATGCGTAAGGGCAGGGAGATTTGCGGCTTGACTCTTGCACACCACCGTCCTAAAATGGCAGGTTGGCCCAGGCTAGAGTGTCATCGTTTGTTTCGATTTGTTCAGGGATTCGGGGATGGGTCTGATCATCCGACGTTTCTATCTCCGAACCCCATTCCTCTTCGATATTGTTGATAGTCCTGGGGGTGATTTCATCACCGCGTATCACAACCTCCCCCCCTGCGTAGGGTAGGTGTATCTCCTGGTGTATTGGTGATGAAACTACCCTCAATTGGGCTAGCTAGGACCTCCCTAGGATTAAGTTGAAATCGGGCATCTCCTCGACAACAATGAATGTAGCATCCATTGGGAATTGATCCCCTATCACAAATTCGATGCGTACCATCCCCTTGACTTGAACCCTTGTTCCATTGAATGACTTTACGCATGTTGTCGTTGTGGGACTGATTTGGTCGACCAGACCCAACTTATCCACGATGGGATAAGGGATGACATTTGTAGCCGTGTCGTCGTCCACGTGCACCCTCCGGATCCGATATTGGCCAACCCGGATGGTGATAAACATGGGTTCAGTTGTCACCTGACCTTTCTCAGGATCATCTTTGATGGATTCATCATGAAAGGTCAATGAGGTAGGTTTAGATCGCTCAGCGTGAGAGGGAAACATGACAGCGTGTATCGCTTCCTCCTCCGCTGGTAGGCTTTCATCCACAAGTATGGATGTCAGCATATGGACCATGGCCTCACGGTGTTTTTGCGATGTCATGAGCAGATCATAGAGGCTCAGCATTGTATTTTTTTGTTTCAGAGCCTATTTGACCTGCGTAAACACGTCGAGAAGATCCCGTTCTCGGCTGGCTTATTTGTCCCCTTTGTCTTCTTCAATTCGCCCTAAGAGACAGATCTTCCTAGGCGGAACGACATCAGTCGGGGAGTTGTTCTTTTTCTTGCTGAAGGGAGGTGGCTGTGTTTCTGCACCCTTGTCCTGCCCATGAGGTGCGGGCAAAGGTACAGAGGCCAGGGGCTTGGGCTTAGCAAAGCCTAGCGTAAGGTGATTTTTTGCGGCATTACTAGGTGCATCCCCTTCCTTTTTTTTATTAGGTGATGGTTGGTGATTTGTGTTAGAAGCTTGCCCCTACGTATAAGGGGAAGCCGGTGATTTTGGTACCCTGAGAATGAAAGGCACCTTAGGTGTGGGCGCGGACATAGCCACGGCTTTACTATTACTAGGAGGCTGAGTTAAATCTAGAGAAGGTGCCCGAATGATGAAGGGTGGCCTTGAGACACCACTAGCTGCCGATGAAAAGCTTGTCCCCCTTGGTGAGTTGGTAGGTACACGTAAAACAAAAGGTTGTTTGGGCGGTACTTTCCTCTCACCATCCGTACTTACCATGTTGATTGTGTACGGGGCATTATTTGCGTTTAATGGATCTTTGTACACATGCAACGCTTGGTTTTCAAGACGCGTTAGACTACTATCATCTAGTTTGAGTGAACCATCATCAATCATGCATTGAATATCGTCTTTCAACACCTAGCAGTAATTTGTATCGTGACCACACAACTAATGGTAGTCACAGAAACGGTCCAACCTGAAAGATCTCGAAACTGGTGGTTCATCAAGTAGGACTAAAGAAGGATTCTTCAGCAGTTCACAATGACGCCTGTGACGCTTCAGAGCTTCTTCGGATACCTTCTTAGTTTGAATGTATCCTACCTCTAATAGTTGTTTCAATAGTTCCGAGTTTTTTACAGGCAGGGCTGTATACTTTGAGTGATCTTTACGCTCAAAGTTTGGTTTTGGCTGGGGGTTTTTCGGGGGCAGGCATGTCTTGGCTAGTGTTGCTTGCACTAGCCGTGGTCTCAGGAGACACCGTAGATGCTTTCTTATTTTTATTCTTAGCACCCTCAGCCAATGCAGCTACCGTCGTTGTTTTCACTTTGCCTTTATTCGTACCTTTGTTGTTAGCGTTTTTGTAGGCGACATACGCTAGGTCCTTACTAGCCTCTTCAGCATCTTGGATGCTTTTGGTCTAGGCAAAAGCCTGATGTAAGGAGCTAGGGGAAAGATAATACAACTTAGACTTGATAAAGTCGTTAACTACTCCTTTGAATATGGCCAGCAAATGGGCCTCAACGATTGGCTCACGGATTTCATTCAAAGTAGCACTCCACCACTGTATAAACTTTTGGACTGGTTCGAGCAAGTCTTGTTTTACTCCCATGAGTTGATCTAATGTGACCTCCGACTTTAAGTTGTATTTAAAGCGAGTCACGAATTGTGTTAGGAGCTCTTCCAATGTTGATATGGAAGAGCGAGGGAGGGCTCGATACCAATCCAAAGCTTTCCCTACCAGATACATCGCAAAGACACGGATGATTGTGTGAGGCCACTACTGTAACAACAAAGATTCAGATCTAAAGGTAACCAGGTGAGCGTTGGGATCTCCCTCCCCATTATATTTAGTGAAATGGGGTAAGGACATCCTTGGGGTCAATGACAGCATGGGGACTACTGGACTAATAGGATCATCTTGATAGAAATCCATGATCTGTATAGTGTCAGAGCCAGCGGCCTTAAGGCATCTAACCTCTTCAGTGAGGGTCTAAATAAGTAGGAAAGCTTGATCTAAGCCTGTTGATGAAGATGTTTGCACGGGAGGAATAAGAGGTTGACCTAAAAGAGCTGTGCCAGACAATGGGAATGGAGGAATGGTTTGACTAGTAGATGGTGCGGCAGGGATCCCTGCAGACAGAGGTGCCTATGAGGACCACCACCCACCGGTTTGAGAAGAGAGATTAGCTGCCGCCGGCTACGCGGGATAGGGATGAAAAGGATATTGTGGGACCATTTGCGGAACATGCGTTATGGGTGTAGCCAAGGGTTGCACACCATATACCGCAGACTGGTTATGTTGTGCCACGGTAATGATCCACTGACTCGTGGCGGGCTATTGGATAGATGTCTATGGCTGAACGACGGCTGTGATCTATTGGCTTGGAGGGGGCGGCAGCGATAAAGTTTGTGCCAAATTTTGCACCGGGCGCACTTGGGGGATGTAATAGGGTGCGGTGGACGCAGGTACCACCGATGGAATACTGAGTACGCGCAGTGACGAGACCGCCCCCATGTTATTTGGAGGCGGTATTTGCACCTGCAGGATGGATGACTATGTAGTGGCTTGTAGGATGACTGTGTAGTGGCTTGCAGGATGACAGGAATGTGAGTTTGTGTGGTCATGGCGAGATTAAGATGGGAGGCTTCTCCCGTGAGGCTGAATAGGGGATTTATGTACGTATGTGGACTAAGAGTGTGGTATGAATGTTTAGACTAGGCTACAAGTTCATCTTCCTCTTCTTCCCCGTTCTGAGATTCCAGCATAGACCGTGTAGCCTGACTCCTAGCCATGACCAATTGTGTTATGATTTCATGGTAATGTTCTGTCAGGGGAATGATGTCATAGGAGGTAGGGGTAAAATCCTAACCCCCTTGGTGGATCAGCTCAAAATTTCGTTTCGCCTTGATTTTGGCTTGGCTAAGGGCAAGCTTTGCCTGGAACTTGACGCAGATGAAGTTATATTCCTCAGGAGTCACAACGGTAAATACGGTGTCTTTGCCCTGCAGTCTCAATAACCGACGCGACGGTCCCTGAGGTCCTATAACACCAGAAGTTGGTCCGATGAGGATGATGGGATTCACAGATGTGGTACCCGAGTCAGTTGTGATCATTGTGGCTATGGTGGTGTATGCAGAATCCATTGGTCAAGTAGATTAACAGCAATAAATGACTAGATCTAAAAGGTGATGGAAAAAGAAGATCACAATTAGGCTTTCTACCCTATAGGATTCCAAAGGAATCGTTACTGTGACTGATCTACACCGCACGAATTTTGTAAACTTCCCTAGAGGTATTACGTTTACGTTTTGGAGATGCGGGTACAGATCGCTTACAGGGCTACCCATAAAAATATGAATTGGAGCCTAGGCCCTCCTTCTAGCACCAGAAAACTATAACAAAAAAAATGTCGGTAGTTGGAAAATACCAAACAAAATCCGTGTACATAGTTTTAACCACGGATCCGTGCGAGGGCTGTGCTGGAGAAAACGAATCCGCAGTGCCCTGAACGGTCTTGTCAATTAGACAGGGACTTACTTAATCAGTAAATCGACAAAGATTATAGGTGTTTCGTGGAACGATTTGATTCGATAAATCACGAAAGGAGAGGAAAACGATGTAGATAAATTGCAATAATGACAACGTTAACACCACAAAGGGAATCGGATTTAAGAGAAATGCGTGATTTCAAGATCTATACTTTGACCCGAAAAAACAAGTATTTTGTATACAAATTTACAATGGGAAGACTCTGATTATCTTGTGCGAAACATACACAAAATAATAAGAAAAATTGTTTAACAAGGAGTGCAAAATGGAGCTCGGTCTACCTTGTAAGCCAAAGACGGAGTGCAAGGAAGGTCAAGCTCGGATGTCTATCAATAAACTGTGTCTGATCAATAGATCTTACCAAACACACCAGATGATCTCTCGATCTCTGATCTATCTTCTTCACTTTGGGTAGTCTCTGCTCAAAATTGCCATGGATCACCGATGGGAGAACTGTATTTTCGCCAAAAGGTATGATCGCTCCTGCTACCAATGCTTGAAAAATGTCTCTTGTTTCTGCTCAAGGATGATAACTGCCAAAAGTTGAAGATGCCAGCCACTCTCCTTCTCTCTTTGCCAACTAGAGTATTTATAAGTTCAACAACATGTGGAAAGGGCATGACCTTGATGACACGTGTCTCGAACCTGCAAAACACTGTTGACTTGACCATCTTTATGTTGAAACTTGTGATTACGCACAATACGCTCATCCACGTATTATGTGTATGAATAACAGATGTGCATCTGGCATTGTCTTAGCTGATCCTAGGCTACATTATGCTTGTTTGCGTTGTGTCAAGTGCAAGAGCGTAACAAAGCATGAAAATAATGGACTCAAGCTGTTTTACGCTCATTTACACCGCCAAGCGTAGTGAAGCGTAAACAATGATCAACTTGATGATGAATTACGCTGATGTACGCTGCGTAGCGTAACGAGCGTAAGGTGATCAATCTGCAAAAAAGAAAGGAGCTGATCTGCTGTGCCTCCTTGGAATCTGCCTTTGACCTTTTTGAAGCTCATCACGCTACTTTGTGTAACAGAGCGTAAATCTGACCCTGGATAAAAGGCTTAGCAGAATATGCGAGAAGTTGCATATTACGCTGCTTAGACCTTAAGCTTCACCAAACCTGCTGAAGTAAGTTACCTTTTGATGTCAGACTATGTTAAGAAAAATTACGCTAAGCATCATTACGCTATGTTGCATAATGTAGCGTAAAGACAGAAAACATAGTAAAATTGAAATCTGTAAGGAACTTGGAGACTTGATGCCGGGCGCCGTTTCGCCTTGCGTTACCTTGTTCTACCTTCTAGAATTCTGTCACGAACGTTTGCCTGAATCATGAATCTTCACTTGAGGCCGATTCACAATTTCCATGGTGTTTCAGAGGGTCCACCAAACACTCAACAGGGTTGAGGCATTTATCCTGGATCTAGGATATGCCAGAATACCAGTGCTATCACCAGTACAACACATTGTACCTTGCGTGCCATATGACAACGTACTTTCAGAATCCACAGGGGATAGTCTATTTTGTTGGCGGGTGAGTTTTGCATCTTTGCTTTGCTTGGTTGTGCAATGTCAGTTGTACTTGGCCAAGTGCTGATAGTATGTGCTTATCACCAAATTCTATATTGACAATGACGGGGTTCATGACCATCCGGGTGAGTTGGCCACAACGTAGCTAGCTCTACAGGAATTTGCCTCTGCCAAGAGCCTACGGGCGGGCGTGATTGGTCATTGCGGGGGGGAATACCGTTCCTACCTACGCATGCTCACCGCTTTCTACAATCATTTTAGGGTGAAGGGTTAGCTAGACAAGGAGTGGAGAGAACCTTTCAAGCAGGTCACGTTCAAAGCAGTTTTGGCAGTTGAACTCCCACTATTCCCATCACCATATAGACCTGGTGGGTTAACAGGCAGGCACCACATTCTTAAGTGTTTTCATAGTTTTTTTGCATTTTCTGCATTACTATGCTAAGTACATTTTTTGAAAACTTTTGCAGGGGCGAGGAAGCCTCATGAGGTGATGGTGGTGACTGCTAAGAGGTAGGGAGCAAACATTTACTTTAAATACAGTGAAGTAGCGGCAAACCAAAGTTGGTTAGAACGAGGGGCTCCAGACCCCTTGCTCAAGAAAATATGAAGGAATGGGCTTATGGATTTGTTCATGACTCCAAATCTGGGTATCTCTACTACCAAGATGCTCTCCTTGGTCAACTCCTTCTCTAGGCAGGCGAGCTGCTTTCGTACATACGTGCGGGATGTACGGGTGGTCATTAACATCAATGACCAGCTATTTGCGGATTTGTTTGGCGTCCCTGCTGATGGCATTGACATGGTGTCGAAGGGAAATTAGGAGTTGACCCTTCAGAGGCAGCATATCGAGGAGTGGCTAAGGCTCACCAAGGAGCAAAAGGGGTTCCCTATGGAAAAGCTTAAAGAAGGTCCTGCCATGGGGATATACCCGATCTTTCATGCCTACACATTCCCTCAACTACTCACCCAAGGGAAGATCCTGGGGCTTGAGTAGGCTTGGGTAATGTGGGAAGTCATGGAGGAGGGGGCCCATTACAACTGGGCTAAATTCCTATGTAGTGGTTTGCAGGCTGAGATTCTGGGACTCCATGAGAAAACAGAGTCCCACTCTAACATACACTATACCTTCTACATAGGCTATTTAAAGCACTTCGTGGAGTTCCTGGTGGTCTAGGAGGATGGAGTTTGGTCCAAGCTAGATCACGACCAGACTCCCAAGCCATGGGTTCAACAGGTCCTTCAGACTATGCAAGCCCAGGATCCCCCAGAAATGGTCAGAGAGTCTTTGTCTGTAATGACTAAAGGTTTGGCAGTTCGTAGTGCTTGCGGCCAGGACAGTGTAGGAGAGACATCCCCTGTCATAACCGACAACGTGATACAGGGTCAATGTCTTATGGCTAGGATTGTTCGCATGGAGCGGCGAAGGAAGAGACCTCCCTGAGCTAGGGAAAGCCCTCATGAAGAGGAGGGACGAAGACTGCAGCTCAAGCTTTGGCGAACGCAACCCCCCATTGGCAAGCATTTTTATATAATGTTTACTTTGCTATTGTATGCTATTGTTTGCTTCATTAAGTAGTGCATCGTAGTGTGGCATCTATTTTGAGTTAACTTGTTTCAAATTGACGTATGCATGTCCTTTTGTGAGTAGAAGAAGAAGCAGATGAAGAAGCAAGCGATGAAGAAGTGTCAGCCTTCAATATGGGGGTGACAAATAAAGATGTGAGGGCCCTGGTTTTGGAAGAAAGGGCCCCGGTCAGGAATAGTGGAGCTCCTGTCTCTAGGGTAGGGGCTCTTGTCATTAGGAAGCCTCTTCCTACCAATGAAGAGGTACCTCCCCGAAATAAAAAAGACGTTGGTCTCTTAAAAGGGAAGGCACCAGCACATGAGGTAGGGACTTTCATGGACTTGGTCGAGCCTTCTATTGAGCCTACTGCAATCGTCTTGCATCGGCAAGAAGAAAGACTGTAGTTGGATGCTAGTGAGTTAGGATTTGCATGTGCCTTACCGTAGTTCATTTTGGCCATTGCTAACATGTTTAATCGTGTAACAGGTGCTACTGCTGATGTCTTAGAACCTCCCCTGCCTCGTATAGATTCATGGGCTGAAGTCCTCGACAAATTTGCATTTTTTCAGGGACTTGTCAATGACATGATCAAATGCCTTTAGCAGGAAGATCCTCATGCGGGTAAGTAGGAGTGTTAACTATCCTTATGTTGTTACGCTGAAAATTTCAAGTTTGTTGATTATGTTATGCTAATTTGATTACTATGCTCTGTGTGCTGAACAACCTCTCAGCTCAAGTGGGACCCAACACAACCTATGGAGGTTAGCGCCGTGTCCACACTCTTGCCCTATGTGACCGAGGTGTCTTGTCATACTTTTGACGAGGCTTACAAATGTGTCTTGCACTCGGCGTGCTCTCTGTGGGAGTGTAGGCGTGCCAATGAGGAACTTTGGAAATAGGTCCAAAGAGCCGAGCAAAGAGAGGCTGAGCTGGCTGCTGAGGTGGAGAACCTCAGGTTGAGGATTAATTTCCTCATAAACCGTAACCCTGACCCTATTGATTTGAAAAGGGCTATAGATGACTACGCTAGGTTTTGGACTGTCGTTTATTAAAATATTGAGTCCACTCGCGAGATAGTCGAACAGCAGATGTAGATTAACTTGCTAGCCCAGAAGTGCCAAGATATGAAGGACATCAGCGCTAAGGTCTTCTCATGGGGGAAAATCCAGAGGGATCACATACATACATACAAGCTAGAAAATGAAACCCATTGAAGATTGTATAAAGATGTTGCTGTTGAGGCATTCTTGTACGAAATGTTCATGAAGGCCATCAAATCTTCTGAGGCCTATGCTAAGTTTAAAGAGCAGGTGAAGGTCACAGAGTCTCCTGACTTAAGGGTGAACCTTTCTACAGGGGAGACTGCAACCGCTTCCCTTTCCCCGGAACCTCTAAAGTGGACGACCTTGAAAAGGGAGAAAGTTGCTGCTGCGAATGCTGAGCCTAGTGACAAGCATTGGATGGACATTTTGATAGAGAATATTGGGCATCGTCTTAGGCTTGGTCTAGACCAGATACTTCTTAAGACCGATGCAGGCTCCCCTCGTGTTAGTCGCTTTAATGCTATGCTATAGTTAGCGTTTATTGCATTTGTTGCCCTAGCTAACTACTTCATCTTTGGGATACAGGCTCACAACGAAGGTGTGAGACTTGTGGAGGGAGGAAATGAAGAGCCGGTAGGGGGCAACATAGGAGCGGGTGATGCACAAGTAGGTGAAGTGGAGGCAAACAATGAAGGCAATGCAGATAGAGATATCCCATGATAGCATGAGACTTTTTCTTCTCTTTGAAAATCTTTGAAAATTTTATATACACTACCAATGGGAAAAATTTTGAATGAAATGAGAAACTTCATAAAGGAAACCAGTTTTGTGTTAACTTATGTAGTATGTAAATTTTTCATGCTCTCATATGTTAATTTTAGGCCATTTCGGGCCATTTCTAGTTTTGGGCCATTTTGGGCCATTGTGTAACAAGTTAAAGAGAAAGGCAACAATGCTAGTTTTAGGCCATTTTGGGCCATTGCTGTAGCATGCCAGGAGAATGGCATGTTGATAAAGTGGAATGCAATGGTGCTAGTTTTAGGCCATTTCGGGCCATTTCTAGTTTTGGGCCATTTTGGGCCATTGTGTAACAAGTTAAAGAGAAAGGCAACAATGCTAGTTTTAGGCCATTTTGGGCCATTGCTGTAGCATGCCAGGAGAATGGCTTGTTGATAAAGTGGAATGCAATGGTGCTAGTTTTAGGCCATTTCGGGCCGTAGCGTATTATGCCGAAAGGACGACATATTGACAAGGCAAAGAAACAACGAATGTGCAAGGATAGGAACTTGAGCGGGAAGTCATAAGGCTGTTATGATATGCGTAGCTGCCTCTTGACCTTTCGTAGGTTGATCGAAACGTAAGGTCAAGGCATTTTACCAGGGCCCCGGTTCATATCACTATCCTTCGCTTAGAACGGCAACTCAACCCATGCGTTTTCGATTTGAGGGTTCGCTCATTGGACCGATCCCTTCGTTGCATGATTAATGCATGCATGAACAAGCATTTCATCTTCATAGGTTGTAACTTCTGAACCCTGTTCCATGCCTACATTGCTGATTTCTTACCTTACCACTTTGTCACCATGGATTATCACCTCCCTACCAACGTATGGTAAGTGGATTTCCTGATGTGTAGGCAAGGAGACAGTCCTAAGTTGTCTTAACCATGATCTTCCCAACATCAGGTTAAACTTGGGCATTTCTTCGATCACGACGAACATTGCATCTATGGGGAACTAGTCCCCTGCTACGAAGTTTATGTGAACTGTGCCCTTCACCAGGATGCCTGCTCCGTTGAAGGAGCTTAGACACGATGTCACCGTTGGTTTAATGTGGCTGACTAATCCCAACTTGTCTATAATAGAGAAGGAAATGATGTTTGTGGTAGCCCCATCATTGACGTGTACCCTTCGGATCCGGTGTTGGCCGACCCAAATTGTGATGAAGAGAGGCACCGTAGTCACTTGACCCTCTTCAGGATCTTCCTTAATGGCGTCGCTGCTAAAAGTTAATAGAGGTATTGCGGACTCCATGGGTACATAGGTGAGTATGACTAAGTGGATCGCTTCCTCTTCCGCTGCCATGTTTTCGTCGACCAGAATCACCATTAACATGCGGGCTAGAGCTTTGCGGTGAGGTACAGATGTCATGAGTAGGTCATACAAGCTCAATGTAGCATTTTTCTACTTTAGGGCTTGCCCGACCTAGGTGAGGGCATCCAAGAAGTCTTGGCGACCTGCCTGTTTGACACTTTCCTCCTCTTCGATCTTTCCTAGAAGATGAATCTCTCGAGGAAAGACGACTTCGGACCTAGGTTCAGATCCTTGTCGGTAAGGTAATGCAGGTTGTGTAATCATGTTGACCTTCATCTTTGGTGATGAAGGTGTAAATATGAGGGGTGAAGGCATAAGCTTGGGGATACTTTTGACGGAATTCCCCTTCGACACCTCATCCACCAAGTAGGCTTCTCACCTTATGGGACGAGGAGATTGTTTAATGTTGTTGCACGGGATGGGGGTTGTCAAAGACGTTGGCCCCCTAATGATGAATGGAGCTAGAGGTGTTAACTGACAGGGTCATGTGGCCTCATCAATAGGCGGTGTAGTGGTAGATGCCCGTGGTGGGACTTTCAGGATAAAGGGTGACTGCGAGCTCGGACCAATCATTGGTGGTATTGGTGAACGACGCTGAGGCACACAAATCACAAATGGCTGGAAGGGTGGCATGGGATCATTATCAATACCGATGGCATTGATTACGTAATCAGAATTATTGGCATTGAGGGGATCTATGTAGACATGCATAGATTGATTTTCAGGACGTATTAGGTTGCTTTCATCCAGCACTAGCTTTTCCATGTCGATTAATTTTTGGATGTCATCCTACAATGACAAATAATAATCGATGGTGTGACCACATAGTTGGTGGTAGTCACAAAACCTATCTAGCCTAAAACCCCTAGGAACCGGAGGCTCATTGGGCAGGGCCAAAGAGGGATTCCTAAGGAGCTCACAGCAGTGTCGATTTTTTGCATTTTCTTCTTCTGACATCTACTTGTGTTAATTGTATCCCACTGCCAATAGTTGCTTCAGGAGTTCTAAAGGCTTAAGAGGCAATGTGGTATATTTCGAATGATCTTTACACTCAAAGTTTGATTTAGTGTATGTAGATGTCTCAGGCACCAGTGCGGCAGGTTGTGATGCTTGGCCCGGTTTGGGCATAGAGTCAGCTGCAGGTATGGATGGTTTTTTATTATTCTTGTTTCCGCTGTTGCTAGGTTTGGGCTTAGCCTCGGTTGCCACAGTGGCCACAATGGTTGTTGGGGCCTTGCCCTTGTCCCTTTTTGCAAAGCTATTCTTGTAAGTGATGTAGGCCAGGTCTTTGCTTACCTCGACCGCATCTTGTATGCTTTTAGTCTAAGAGAAAGCTTGGCTAAGAGAGTGTGGAGTGAGGTGATACAGTTTGGACTTGATGAAGTTGTTCACTGCACCCTTCAAGACGGCTAACAAGTGAGCCTCCATGATGGGCTCACAGATTTCGTTAAGGGTCATGCTCCAACGTTGAATGAATTTTTGGACTGGTTCTAGTGGGTCTTGTTTCACGCCCATCAACTGGTCCAATGTGGTTTCTAGCTTCAAGTTGTACTTGAAGCATGTCATAAACTGGGTCAAGAGTTCTTCTAGAGTCAAAATGGATGATCGTGGTAATGCACAGTACCAATCTAGGGCTTTCCCAGCTAGGGACATGGCGAAGACGGTAATGATCGTATGCAGCCACTATTGCAATAGCAAAGACTCTGACCAGAAAGTGATGAGATGTGTATTGGGATCCCCTTCCCCATCGTACTTTGTGAAGTGCGGGAGGTACATCCCGGGTGGTAAGACCAAAGTAGGGATTGCAGGGTTGACGGGGTCATCCTAATAAAAGTCCATGAATTGTATCGTGTCGGACCCAATAGCTTTAAGGCATTTTACTTCCTCAGTTAGGATCTGGATGAGCTAAAATGCTTGGTCTAGACCCGACGACATTGTAGATGGCTGAGGGATTGCAGAGGCAACTCCCACATGTGGCATGGTGGTGGTGGCGATTTGACCCATCGATGATGCCGTTGGTGCCATCCCAACTAAAGGTGTTGTTTGTGTTGTCCACCACCTGGTGGGTGGTATTGTTGAAACAGGAATAGTGGGTTGAGTCGTCAGATAGACCATTCGGGTTACTGGTGGGATAGACCATGACCCCATGTCGGGATGTACTGTTTGCGAGGTTGAGTAGGTCTAAGGGTGAACGTAATGAGACATCTATGACGGTTGTAGAACAAACGAAACGGCTAGCGGGGTCCACCACGTGGATGGGCCTGGGCCCGCCACAGTGGGTGGAACAAATGCATACGTAGGAATTGACATAGAAGTTATGTGCAGTTGCGGAGTAGGTACAGTATGAATATGTTGTAGGGTAGTTGCGATAGGCATGCTGTGTGCTGCAGGGATGCGCTGATGAATAACTTGCAACGGCATGGTTGCTGTGAATGCAACCGAGGGATTAGGGTGATGATATGCCAGGAATGTAGCATGGCTACCCATTGCAGTTGCGGTTGTATGTTGCTGAAGCATAGGTGGGATGAAAAAGGGAGCAGTGACAGACAGCGGGTTGGCCCAGAAGGACTGGGTAGGTGGGACAAGAATAGGGTTAGCCTAACCTCCCTCATCATATTAGGAATCGAGTTCCTCCTATCCATCTTGAAAGGTGTCATCCTGGTTGGGTGCTGTGTCTTGTTGCTCCCTAAGCCTGGTCAAGTGGATTAGTTGATCTAGAATCCTTTGGTATGCTTGTGTTAAAGGCAAAGAAATGCTGGGGGTAGGAACAAATTCCTTCTCATTGTAGTAAGCGAACCCGAAGCTACATTTTTCTTCGAGTTCATGTAAATCCAACAGCAGATTAGCTCGCACCTTTGCACAAAGGAAACTGTAATGCTCGTGTTGTTGTGCTAGTTCCTCAGGTCCTCAGTTTTGGATTCTGAGAGACCATCCTACTTCCTATGTTGGATTCAGTAGTTGTTTGGCACCAGTAGTGCCTTGGACCATGAAGGGAACCTCTGCGTTGAAGGTGTTAACAGCGATGATGATGGAAGCCATTGCTAAGCAAGTGATTATGTAAAAAAATGCAAGAAGTGCAAAAGAATAGAAGGATCGAAAAAGAAACAAAAGGTGGCTTTAAGTCTTGCTGAATTCCAGAGGAATTGTTGAGGTGACCGATCTGTACCACACAAAGCGTAAACAACCACAAAGGGTGTCACATTTATGCTAGTGCGCGATGAGGTACAGAGCACGTGCAAGACTACCATAAGGCAAGTTTAGTTGACAAGTGATCAAAAAGGCTTTATGTCTCGCAGGATCCCAGAGGGACCGTTGAGGTGACCGGCCTGTACCACACGAGGCGCAAACAACTACAGAAGGGTGTCACGTTTATGCCTATGCTGGCTAGGGTGCAGAGCACATGCAAGACTGCTATAAAAGAAAAGGCAAGTTAAATCGCCTCTGGAAGGCTTTATGTCTCATAGGGTTCTAGAGGAACCGTCGGGATGACCGATCTACATCGCACAACGCGTAAACAACCACAGATGGGTGTCAAGTCTATGCTAATGTGAGCCAGGGTGTGGAAGGCTTATGAGACTACTATAAGACGAGAAAATTAACTAGCGACCAAGTAGGCTTTACGTCTCATAGGATCTCGGAGGGATTGTCAAGGCAACCAGTCTATACCACACGAGATGGGGTACAAAACGCAGGCAAGACAACCGTAGGATGGGCAAGCTAACTAGAAATCAGGTAGGCTTTATGTCTCATAGGATCCCAGAGGGACCGTTGAGGCGACCAGTCTATACCACACAAGATGGGGTGCAGAATGCATGCAAAAAAGCTGTAGAATGAGCTACTTAAATGGCGATTGGGGGCCTTTTGTTTTGTAGGGTTCTAGAGGAACTGTTGGGGTGGACGATCTACACTGTACAAAGCGCAAACAACCACAAGAGGATGTCGCATTTATGCTCATGTGTACCAGGGTCTAGAAGGCTCACAGAACTACCGTGACATGTGGCAAAGGCATCAAAAGGCCTTCCTTCTGGCACCAGAAAACTGTAGCAACTGAAAACGTCGATGGTTGGAAGGACACCAGGGGTTGGCGGGCATGACAGTTCCAACCCTGTACCCGCGAGAGGGCCGTGTTGGGTGTGTGCAGAGATCTGTATCCTTTTGCAATGTAAATAATGCGAAATGCGAGATAATGCTTAAGGGTAGATGAAGTAGGAGAGAAACTATAAAAAATGTGACAGTAATACAAAGTAATGCTTAAAAGTGAATAAGACAGAAAATAATGCAAAATGAGGCAGCAAATGAGAGATAAAGCAAAGTGTGGTTAGAAACAT
This sequence comes from Gnetum montanum, assembly GCA_015680685.1. Taxonomy (NCBI): domain Eukaryota; kingdom Viridiplantae; phylum Streptophyta; class Gnetopsida; order Gnetales; family Gnetaceae; genus Gnetum; species Gnetum montanum. The sequence goes on along the minus strand of MNCI01004113.1, from coordinate 56,462 downwards.
GCACCGCTCCGAAGCTACAAACTCATTCGTTCAGGGTGGATACAATCGGTTGCACAGCGTGACGGAGTGCAAAAATCCCAAGGGTAACCAAGGCGGGTCGAGCAAAAAGAGCTATGCGCTTGGACACGGACTCGTGTACAAACAATACAAGGTTCTACTAAGGTGGTAGAATGGAGATGGGGACCTCACGCCAGCCATGAGAGACTCGTTGTTTACAATGTTAGACAAATGACCTTGATATTATAATGCTGGAGAGAGGGGAAATCTTTGTTTCAGAATTCCAAAGTTCCCACCACTTGGAAGCTATTTGCTTCCAGAAAGATGCGAACTCTTTTGAAATTGCCAACTTTTAAAGTTGTGGACCTCTTAAAAATTGCAGCCCTTTTGCATGCTGTTTGCCAGGGTATTTATAGGACTAAGGGTATTCAAAAGGGTGGTTTTGAATGTTACATGCCTCGGGCCTTCGTTGTCTTGTTGGTGTCACTCGTGCCGTTTGTGACCGTTGGACCTACAAGACCATTGTAGTGTGAACCTACCATGCAATAACTACGATCCTACCATGCCGTAATCACACCGTCAGCGTCTAGAGACGTGTGCCAACGATCCGATTAGGTGGAGTGCATTGATCTCACACAACGACTTGCATGCCTTGCTATACGTAGCATCCTTGGCGTAGCATAGCACCTTGTCGTGCATTCTGCTGCCTGTTACATGCTTGCTATGCTATGCTACGCTATGTAGCATAGTGTAACGTAGCAACTTGCCTTAGTCACAAGAGTTTTGCCGATTTTCAAACTTTCTCCTGCGATGCAAGTCTTGCAAACTCTGTTGACTTTGCCTTTCGAATTACTTTTTATCTCTTTTGCAAGATTGCTACACCTTGCTGCGCCATGTAGTTTAGCGTAGCGTAGCAGTAGACATGGTCCGTCCCTTCCTGACGGAAAAGGACATCACTGTAGAGCTCGAAGTTGGGCGAGTGGAGTGGGTAGTGAAGTCGTTGCCATGCTACGCTGTGTGACGTCGCGTAGCGTAGCACTTCGTTCTGCCATCATCTTCTGAAGCTTGCTACACTAGATAGCCTAGCATAGCGTAGCAGGCTTTGTGACTTAGAAAACTTGCCGAACTGTTTCTGGTGCATCCAGAATGCTGCTATTGATTACGTGCACCATTTCTGAGAAGGCTGCTGGCTGTTTAGGCTACTTTGATGGACGAGTAGGATGGTACAGAACCTACCCATGCTCAAAGTAGAAAATTTGCTAAACTGGCCGACCTAGACTTAGAATGTTCCTCTCCTGAAGAACTATCGTAGTGCTACGCGGATTTGCCATGCTCGGTGAAGCAAGGATGACCCTGCATTTTAGGGTGTTTCAACCACATGAAATGATAAAATCAAGTCACCTAGGTTACCAATGTTGCCAATTTAATGCTGTAGGCCTCGGTAGGCCATAGAAAGATGTCCTTCTATTGTGCAAATATGTCATGTAGGCTCACTCATTGTAGATCATCAAAGTTGTCAACATCAGTTATTCGTTGCAACCTATTAACAATGATAAACAACACTACAAGAAAACATGTGAGCGTTAGATATAACCAGGGCTATTTGATGGCTTCAATGTTGCATAATAAGGGTTTGATGTGGTTCTGAATAGGCTTGAGTTCTGGTAAGGAATTTGGTCCTATGCATTTTCTCCTCACCCTTGTGGTTTACATGGAAATTTCAACTAGGGGACCCTCCATGATGTTTCTGTCTTTAAGGTAAATGGTCATTAGGATACTTTGAGGTTTTATGGCTATATAGTACAATGATTTTAAGCTTAAGGCTTGGGGACATGAGATCAATTTGGTCATCATCACTAGAGGGGTTTACTAAGCCTTTAAGGCTAGTCAAATCCACTTGCTTATTCTCCTAGTTCATTCCTACATGAAAACATAAGCACATCAAGTGGCACCTATGTGATAAAATGGTAAAAATTGATAAGACCAATAAAACAATGCTACTAATAATGTAAAATACTATGGTAATAATGCATAAATGAGACAAAAGATTACAACAAAGGCCATACAAGCATCCAAGTAATGTCAATAGAGGCTATAAAGCAATACAAGGTAATGCAATGTCAAACATGATGAAACATGATTACACTTTTGCCAGTTTTAGGCCTTAGCAAGCTATAGTGTTAGTTTAAGACCTTAGTGAGCCATAGTACTAGTTTAAGGCCTTAATGGGCCATGGTTACATGGTGTTAAATAATGGTCAAAGATGGTCAAACCCCATTATCCAACACCAATCAAAGGCTAAACCAAAGTTGAACGTACTCAATAAGGGGTAAGTTGAAGCAAATAGGATGAAACAAAGGAGCATAATGGTGTCAACTAAAGGCCAAATCATGGTCAAAACCATATAGAATGATGTAAAATGAGGTCAAGCAAGGTTAAAACTTGATGAGGACAAAGCCAAATAAGGTCAATTAAGGTAAAGTAGGCTACATATAGCCCAACATGGTCATGCGGGGCTACATTTTGACATTTTTAGGCCTTGATGAGCCATAACACTATCTAATTTTGCTGGTAAGGTCATTGGGAGGCAAAGTCAAGGTAAAACTTCGTATAACAAAATAAAGTAACATAAAGGTAAAATAAAATATGGTGAACAAGGTCAAAAAAATAGCATGAAACTTAATGCATGTTTAACATAATTTTTATTTTCATCTATTTATTATTACTTTTTCACTTTGCCCTAAGGCAAAGGCAGGATGACGGGGGAGTGGGCGAATGGACAACGGTGGAAGGTAGACATGGTGGACAGCTCCGTGTGGGTGCATGGAGGTGGCATGCCTGGTGTTGGCCAAGGCACCTTCTATTTGACATGCATGAGAGTGAGAAAGATGAAAGATAGCTTAAGCATGTCCATGGCGTTGCCTGTGCCCAAGTGCCTTTTTGCTACCCATGCCATCTATGCTTTCATTTGGCACAGGCCAGCCATGTAAGTGTATCAATGTAACTGCCTTTATCCTACTGGAAGTGCAACACAAGCAGGCAGTCATGCACGAGGCAATCACACCAAAATCTACGTTGAGGGGGGATAATTGACATCTGGAAGCACCTTGTCATGCGAGCAGCATTGCATAGCAGATGGGCCCTTTATCCACATTTTTGAAGGTTATTACCACATTTACTCGTGTTTATTATTTACTTTTAGTTCCAATAGCGGTTGGTTATGACTCGTACGTATTGCCTGTTTGATCTTTGTACGCAGAAGTGGATGTGGTGATTGTATGGCATCGTGGCAGAGGGAAAGTGGACATGGTAATTGTATGGTGTCGTGGTATTCTATTTTATTTTATTTATTTTTTGTTTTTAATGTGTTACTTTTTTTTACTGGCCATAAGTTTTATGTGACCTACGACAATTAAAATATGGGATAACCAGAAGTATCCATGTTTATTTCCTTACTAAGCATAGTTTCCCTCCACGAACCAAAGAACTAGGACTACATATATGGAATATTGCTAAGTTGATCTCAAGTACCCTAGTTTTTTTTAATCAGTGTAACCAGCCAACAGGAAGTTGATGTCTACCCTAAACTGAATTGTTACAATGGCAGGAAGAGCAAAAGTTACATTTAGACAGAATCTGAATATGGCATCCTCTTGAGATAGCTTGTATGATGGAAAAGCTTTAGAAGCCCACTGCCACACATGTTGAGCAAAGGGACATTACCAAAATACATGGACAAAGTCATCTTGTCCACCACATAGAGGGCAATTGGGATTAGGAATCCCCAAATATTCTAGACATTTTCTTGTAGGTAGACCATGGTGGAGAAGACACCAAAGGAACTGCTTAATTTTGGGGAGGGTCGGAAGTTTCCAAATAAGTTGGAAGAGAGGGATCCAAAATGTTTCTGACTCTTGTTTGTGCCAATATTTATTGCAACGTTGAATGACTGCAGATGGGTCGTGCATGAGATGAAAGGGAACAGATGGCCGATAGGGCAAGAGTTTAACCCCATTACGCCATTGAAGGCCATGAAAAAGGCTTTGCACTGTAACATCCAGGTGCCAGTGACCGTGGAGGAAAGAGTAAATCTGAACAAGGCAATGTTTCATTGCAGCCGACTCCCCATACAAAGTGTTAAACTCGACCCCTGAAATCCAACGACTAGCCAGCCTAAGACAATTCAAGGAAATGACACCTTTTCGATACCACGAGGTAGCCACCTTAGCATTTGTGATAGCAAGGGGAGCGGGTGACAGAGGTAACCACCACGGACACACTTTAGAGAGGATAGTAGGGTTGATTTTAATGATAGTCTAGTTAATGTGAGTGTGTAGAATTTGCCAGGCCCTCCAAATGCTTTTGAAAATATGAGATCCGGGAAGATGATAGTGACGGGGGAAAGGATCCAATTGACGAAATGGATGCCTTTCCAGAAGGGCTTATTTTTAGGAAATGCTTGATGAAGCCTTAATTGGAGGAGGGTCCCTATAATATAATATCTGAGGCATTTAAATGTTGTACCAACCACTTAGCAACCAGGGTAATTCCTTGCTTATAGGAGTTCAAAAGGCCTAAGCCACCCTTATTCTTGGGGAGAGTAACAATAGTCCAAGCGACACGATGAAAGCTGCTCATTCTGCATAGCATTGCATAGCAGAATTCATGTTGTTCGTGCGACATATACACTTTCCCTGTTTCAACAACACAATTGTAGGACAATGACATCCTCTGCTGCTACTTCATGAAAGCCAAAGCCAACTTCATAGGAAATACAATAATCGAAAACGCGTTAAAAGCATAGATGATAAAAGGGAATTATTAAAATCTTCATCGACTTGTGATATATGATGAAGACAGACGAGAAACGATTTAGACCTCTAAGATATTGAAGAAGCGTATGGTGAGCCAATCCGTCTGGAAGCAAGTGCCGTTTGCCGTTTATATGCAAAATAGTGTCGTTCCTGCATAATTGCTCATGCTCGTAATCAACCTTTGTAGAGACGGATCCCATGACAATTGACAACATAATTTGGCCCTCTGCTGAGCTCCTCTGCACTGTCTCTACTCTTTATCTTTTTATATCCTCTCATGAGTTCGATGTGTCACTCCAATCTAACTCTCTTACTTTACCCACTTTCATGGCATACCTTGTTTGCTTTTAGCGATATAAATTATCAGCCGCAAAGCTGTTGCAGAATATAAAAATTCATTTTGTCACTGTCTGTATTGTTTATCCACCAATTAGTTATAGGTAATGTTGCGTATGTTTCCTGTAACTTTTTCCTTTTGGAAGGATCCATGGTAAAGACAAGTTGCAACTACTGCTATGGATTTGTGTTGTACATGTATATTTGTGCATGCATACTTTGTTAAACCTCGTCGCATTAATAAGCTTCTTAATTTACGGATTCATATGTGGCACAGAATGTGCATGCTTACTAGTTTTGGTCTTGGTTCTGGTGTAAGTTGCTTTATTGGTTGCAGGTGCCCCTCTAGTGTCATTTTTTGATGTGCTTCTTGTTAACTACATTCTAAATGCCCATTAAAACAAGGAAGTTAAATCAAATGAACAAAACCACTATAATTGTTAAGTCTACTTTTCTGGTTCCAAATTGGTAAGTGCTAAACCAAACCCATTAAGCATTTTGGCTAAACTTATAATTCAATTGCCTCATCAAAATTATCAAAAAAAAATTTAATGCTTTATCAGTTTCAATCTCATTTCATGCTTTAATGGCTATATTCATGGCTATTCTTGTCCCTAATTGTTGCATGTTTTTATTGTTCATAGGCCCCAATTATGATGGTGATGACTATGACATAGACAATGATCTTTCCTTCCCTCATGGCTCAACTTTGGCTACTATTGAGCAGTTTGACCTTGCTATGCTTTTCTTTGTGTTGTCACAATTGCTCTTATGTTGGATATTTTGGTACATTTTTCTATTGTTGTCACACAATGTGAGTATGGCTACATGTTAATTTAAGTTTTTTGTGTTTTATATGCTTCATGTAAATGTAATGAGGCCATAAACTAAAATTAGTAGATAAAAATGTGTCATAATGATAATTGTGCACTAAGGTATATGCATATAACTAAATTCACATATGATGTCTTCAAGTAAATTGGCTAAAAGGTCACTATGATTACTAGTTTTAGGCCCTAGCATGCCATTGCTTCAACACCTTTAGACCCTATTAGGTCATAATGTTGTCAGTTTTAGGCCTTAGCAAGCCATAGTGCTAGTTTAAGGTCTTAGCGAACCATGCTGGTCTATACTTGCCTAGTAAGTATGAGATGCTTTTGAAAGAGGGCACAAGGCTAAAATCAACATAGAAATGTGGTACAATGCTGCAAAAGTGAACATATGATCCTTAGCAAGAGAGAGTATGAGATGTTTGTTAGGAACTTGTTATTTGATCTTTGATAGATCAACAAATCTCTTTTGCACAATCCTATGTTCACCATTTAGCATGGTCACTTGCATGCATTTTTGTTGATCATTTATTATTGTGGAGTTGATGTTGGTAGCATCGTTATCATTTTTGTTATTGGTGGTCCCAGTCTAAGTGTCAGGAGTTTCCTCTTAAAACTTTACCTTTCAACCTCAATCAATGTTGACATAGTTAATTGAGGGAAATGACACATTGTCTCCATAGATCACATTTCTCCACCCTTCTATGGCAAGTGAATCTCCTAATGGATAGGAGATGAAAGTGCCTAAAACTTCACAACCATGATCTCCCTAGGATCAAGCTAAAGCTAAGTGTCTCCTCAACCACTATGAAGTTGGTGGGTGTGGGAAATTGTTCTCTGGCAACAAAATCCAAGGTAATAGAGCCTCACACTACTACTCATGAGCATTAAATGATTTAAGTGTTAAGGTGATGGCCACTTGGATGTTCTTGATTAGGCCCAACATATCAATGATTGAGTACAATACCATGTTCATGGCCAACTCATCATCGACATGAACATGGTGAACTTGGTACATGCCAATACATATAATGATAAGGAGAGGAACATATAGCACCTCTCCATTACGAGAGTCAATCTTCTCTTTGCTATCATAAAAGTTAAGCATAGATTGACACCTATTTTCCCTAAGTGAATCTTGCTCAATGATAATGTGGATCACCTCTCCATTGAAAAGCATGTTCTTGCTCACAAGGATAGAGTTCAAGACTTGAGCTAGTGCATTCCTATGTGTGGGTGAGGTCATGACAAGGTCATATAGGCTTAGTGATGTATTATTTTTCTTAAGGGCCTATTTGTCTTGCTCCAAGGTTGCATGAGAATTATTTTCCTTGGCTTGCAATGTTTTGGCCTTAGTAGTTCTAACCTCCTTCATTATCCCTTGGGCTTGTGGCTTGGGTTTTGGTGTATGTGCCTTGGACCCCTTGTCCATGGATGCGGTTGATTGTAGGTCTTGGTTAGTTACCTTCAGTGGACTTATTTGTTGATTTGGTGATAGGTTTCTTTCATCATCGTTGTGATGATGGTTTTTTTGCTAGCCTCTAGGTTGTTGACCACAATAGGTGGGCTTTGGTCATGGGTTGTTGTGGTCTTACTTGTTGAAGGTGGAGGGACTTGGATAACAAATGGTTCCTTTAACTTTGGAGGATTAGTAACTCATTGATTATGTTATGATGTTGAAGCCACTAAAAGGGGGGCAGGGGGGACATGTATGATGAAAGGTTCCTTAGGGGCTAGAGGAGATGGCATCCATATGATGAATGACCATTTTGGCTTTGTATTTTGGGATCATGGTGGCACTCTAATGACAAATGGTTTCCTTGGAGGACTGGACCATTTTGTTTCCATGAATGAGGCTATAGTATAGAAGTTGTTGTTGACTTTTGGAAAGTTGGGCTCATCCAATACCAACTCTCGATAGTCTACCATCCTTTAATGCTAGGAAAAAATCAATGTTATGACCAGCCATTTGATGATAGTAGCAATACCTATCTAGCCTAAAATACTTTGATCACTTTGGATCATCTTTGGTAGCTATCATTGGATCTCTAGCTATGTTGCAAAGATGATCGTGCCTCTTTCCAGCCTCTTTAGATAGTTGCTTATGTTGTATATGGTTGTCTTTAAGAAACTATTCTAACAAATTAGAAGGTTTTAAAGGTAGCTATATGTACTTATATCTATCCTTCTATCCAAAGTTTGCTCTTGATTAATTTGGGATGTAGGAAGTGTATGGCTATGATGAGTCTTAGGATGTGTTGCATGGTGGTAGTCCCCTCCTTTCTCTTTGTTTTGACTCCTTTGTTATTGCAACCATGATTGTATGTTCTTTTTTAGTTTTATCCCTATCCCTTCTTGCATGTTAGTTTTTATAGGCCACATAGGCTAGATCATTACTTGCTTTAGCTACCTCCTTGATGTTCTTAGTTTGGGAGAAGGCTTGGTTTAGTGAAAGGGGCTCTAGGTAGTACAACTTTGACTTGATAAAGTCATTCACTACTCCCTTGTAGATGGACAAGAGGTGAGTTTCAACAATAGGCTTGGGAATCTCATTAAGTGTTGAGTTCCACCTTTGAATGAACCTTTTGGCTAATTCAAGTGGCCCTTGCCTCACCTTCATTAATTGGTTTAATGTGGCATCCAACTTCAAGTTGTATATGAAGTAATTAACAAATTGGTTAATCAAGTCCTCAAGGAAAGAGATGATACCTCTAGGCAAGGTTTGATACCAATCTAGAGTCTTTCCCCTTAGAGACATGGGGAAAATCCTTAGTATCATATGAGGCCAAGGTCACAAGAAGCGAACTCAAACTAGAAGGCTACTAGATGTATGTTGGGATCTCCTTCACCGTTGTATTTGATAAAGTTTGAAATAGGTAGGCCTAAGGGTAAGGTTATTTGAGGTACCATAGGACTTATAGGATCATCTTGGTAGAAATCTAGAACCTTGACCATCTAAATTGTATTGGCTTTAAGTTTTTTTAGCTCTTTGTTAAAATCCTAGATCATTTGAAAGGCTTGATCCAAGCCTTGGGGTATCCCCATGGGTTATGATATTTGCATTGATAGTTGGGAAAGAAGTTGTGAGACTTGTGGTTGAGAGGGTTGTCACCTCACAATAGGTTGTGGTATCGAAGGGAGAGGCTAAGTTATGGTGGTCATACATGGGCCAAACAAGGAAAAGGATGTTTATGCTAGAACTTGAGGCATAAAGGGGAAAAATGGGGTATAAGATGCTTGTGTTGCATGGTGTCCCAATGAGGGTTCCACTAGCATGGAAAACGGAGATAATGATGTAGACATAACCATGGTTGAATTAACAAAGTTAGGTTGTGTGACAAAGGGTACTGATGAGAATAAGGAGGTGGAATGAGATACAGGTTTTGTCTAGTGCATGGCACTGGTGGGCTTGGACCCAAACATGGTAGGGTTGATAGGAGGAGAGTTAATTCTAGGGACTTGTTCCATCAATGAGGTAAGAGACATGGAGTTAAGTATGGTTGTTTGGGTAGCTGGAGTTTGGAAAAGACTTCCAATGAAAGTATCTAGCTCTTGTTTAGCCTCAAACTCCTCTTTCTCCTCTTGCTAATCTTGTGAATGAATTCCCTCACTTTAATTTTTTTCAAAAGTATGTTTATTCTTTTGGTAGAATGCTAATGTTGATGTTTTTGAAATTTTTTTTATAGTAAGAGGGTAAGATTTTGGGTGGAACATCCATGTTGGTTTTGAAATGTTTAGTAACTTTTGTGAAATTTTACCAAAACCCAAACACCCACACTAGCTTTGTTGTGAAATTTTCATAGTAGGGGATATGAGGTTTTCATAGGACACCAACATTGGCTTTAAAATTTCTAGCAATTGTTGTGAAATTTTATAAATTCCAAATTCCCTACAACCTTAATGTTGGGTTTTAATGGTAGGAAGGAATATTTGCAGCATTATCTTTTTGGAAAAAAAAATTGACATAAAGGTTTAGATGTAGACCTTGGGCAAAGGCCCTCCTTTTAGCACCATAAAATTGTAGCAACTAAAAAATTCAGTTGCTAGAAAATTGAAGATCTTAGCATAATAGCTTTAACACTGAATATATAGGGCCTCCAAAAAATGGAATTCAAAGTGCCCTGGATGGTTTGGTAGATAACCCAGGGACTTAGAGGAGGGTAAGCAAGATTGTAAAATTAAAAATGCAAAAAAAAATAACAAATTTGGAAAATTGAAAGTAAGTGCAAATTGCACACAAAACTAGAAATCTTAAACTTTATTAAAAAAAATAAAGAATGAGTTTAAGGAATGTGTATGAAAATGTGCCTATGGTACTAGGGGGTTCACTTGGGTGAGGGCTTGAAATCCATTTCTCCATGATCTAGAGGCTCCACAACTCTCAATGCTTTCAAATTTTTGGTGCTCCTTGCACTAGATTTGAGAGGGGACGAGGTGTTACTACTAGGGGGGTGAGAAAAGTGAGAAATTTGGCTGCGAGATTGCTCCATGAATGTAGCATTCACACCAAAAATCTACATGTCTCAAGGAGGTTTGCAAAGGCTGTAATGCTTCCACACTAGGATTCAAGAAAATGTAATCATGGGAGATAGCAAGAGTTCTTGAGTACCTAAAAATGCCCAAGTATGGAAATGTAAAAAGTTTTGAATTATCAAAGAGTCTCCAAATTATGGAATTATAGAATTCTAGAACCTTGAAATGGTTTTGGGGTTTAGCTTTTATAGGTTTTTGGCCTTAATTTTTGCTACAAATTAGCTACAAATTTTGCTTAAGATTTAGGCGGGGTAGATGCCAACATTTGGAAGGTTACCATATATAGTAAGTACCAAACCCTCATGGCCATTCCATTTACTATAAATAGTAATAGGGGGATGGCATTCACACTGGAGATAGATCTTCTACACTAGGCTTTTAACCTTCTATGCTAGTATGTTGGATCAATGCTAGAGTGCATGGAGTGTTGAAATTTGATCTTTGTGGCTTCCACAGTGGGTGCATGTAGTTTCCATGCTAAGGAAAGCTTCAATGTTAAGGAGGGAAAGATTTCCATGCTAGGGGGAAAATTCCATGCTAAAGAGTGGTTGGGGGAGGGGAGGGGGGGGGGCAAGGTTTTTCCCCATGCATTCGAGGTAGAGATAGGTGAGCTTTTCCCCCATGCATTCTAGTAGGGAGGCAAGTGAGCTTTCCCCCCATGCATCCAAGCTAGAGGTAGGTGAGCTTTTTCCCCATGCATCCAAGTTTGAGGTAGGTGAGCTTTCCTCCCATGCATCCTAGCTAGAGGTAGGTGAGCTTTTTCCTCATGCATCCTAGCTAGAGGTAGGTCAGCTTTTCCCCCATGCATCTAAGCTAGGGATAGGTGTCTTCAGCGTAGAAAATGCTATACCCCCCATAAAACCCATTAAAATGCCAATTTTTTCATTCCAAAAGGCATTTTAACCCCCAAGCTCAAATATAGACATAACATGACTTTTTTCACTTGGGGATGAGGCTTTGACAACTTATGAGGCATTTTTAGCCCTAAAAGTGTAAAGTATGTGAGATTTCATCTCATGGGTTACAATCCCCACATTTACAATGAAGTTTTGTCTTAGGTTTCATGGGATGAGGTTACAAAGGTTACAACATCCAAATTTAGTGGTGTGTCAAAACTGTAATCTACGTTGTAGTCCTCAAAGCTCCTTAAGGTTAGTTGGCATGTCTAATTTGGACATGACCTTAACCTTATTAGGATTGACATGTATCATTGCTTTAGATACTACAAAGCCAAGCCTCTTACTATTCTTGACACCAAAGATACATTTCTTAGCATTAATCCTAAACTCATACTTGAGACATCATTTAAGCACAAGATCTAGGTCATTTGTATGATCATTGGCCATCTTGAACTTAATGACTATGTTTCCTATGTAATCACTGAAGATATAGGTCATGGATCATTGATAATTTTCTCTTGCATTCTTAAGGACAAATGGCATCATAGTATTGTAAAAGGTACCCCAAGCAATCATGAAGGTCATGCTAACTTTATGCTCTAGTTTGATCCTGATCTAGATATACCTCAAGAACTCATCCATAAAGGACAATATGACATGTCTGACTGTAGTATTGATAAGTTGATCAATAGTAGGTAAAGAAAATTCATCCTTAATCATTACCTTATTTAGGTCTTAGAAATTAATGTAAATATGGATACTCCTATTTTTCTTAGGGACTACCATTATGTTGGATACCCATTCTGCATAGCCAATACCTCAGATGAAATCTACATGGTAGAGTTTTGAGATCTCATCACTAACTACTAAGGCCAAATTAGGTCTAATCTTGTGTACTTTTTGTTTAGTTGGTCTAATTCTAAGGTTAAGAATGATGTTGTGCTAGACAAAATGTGGGCCTTGCATAACCTCATATGATCAGGAAAAGGTCTTAATGTTATCTTGTAAGACATTGATGATGTCTTGAGTCTACTAAGGTTCTAGTAAGGAACTTAGTTTAAGGGTTTTCTCCTCACCACTATGTGTTGTAATAGGAACCTCAACTAGAGAGTCTTCAGTTATGTCACCAGCCTCAAGGTTGAGGGTCTTAACTAGGTTTTCAAGCTAATCTAAGGGTTTCTTGAGAGAGGCTATGTGGTCGAAAAGTCTTTCAAGTTCAAGATCTTGGTAATCAGGGTTGATATACAATTCTACATCATCATGAGGTCCATGTAGGCACTAAGGGAAATTGATCTACACCTAGGTACTCACACTTCAGTCTTGCATGTCAACCATAAGCCCATGAAGTGGCACCTAGATAAAAATGAATAAGCAATGCTAAAATGTTATAAAATTATACAAATACATGGTATTCTAATGCAAACAAGGTCATCCAAGGCTATAAATAGGGTAAAAGCAAGCAAACAAAGTGTAATAAGGGTCAAATAAATGTTAAACAAAGGGAAGTATGATAAATAAGAATACAAATGGTTAACAAAATTCATATTTTCGCTAGTTTGAGGCCATAGCAGGTCATGATGCCAATTTAGAGTCTTAGCAAACTATGATGCTAGTTTAAGACCTTAGCGGGCCATGGTCACATGGTGTTGAATAGTGGTTAGGAAAGGTCAAACCCCACTATTTGATACTAGTGAAAGGCTAAAAAAAGTTAAATAAGACTATAATAAGACATGAAGAAAGTATAAGACTATGTAAAGGCCATACTTGGTTAACAAGATTAACAATGCCACACAGGGCAAAAACAAGTCAAAACATCATGTAATAAGGCCAAATCAAGCAAGATAGGCTACATATGATGAAACTTGGTTAATATAGGTCAAAAGAGGTTAGGATTTGCTAGCTTTAGGCCTTAGCAAGACATGGTTTAGGGCTACAAGTATGTTAGGTAAGTTTGGACATCAATCAAGGCTACTTTTGGGCTATTTGGGCCCAAAAATTAAGGGTTTTGAGGCTTCCACGTTGGAGCCCCCTATTTCCACATTGATCAACATGAAAGGGGTGATCTTGAATATGGAAGAAACATCTAGAAAGTTTTCCAAGCTTGTTTGGTTTAGTTTTTGACTCCAAATGGGCTACATGTTAATTCAATTGATTATGGAAGGGAATGGGGTTGCTTTGGGATTAGTTTCAACCCCTGGAACCCTTTTCTAGAGGCTAAAAACATCTTCCACGCTAGATACATGTTGGGTAGGGTGATCCTAGCATGGAAACCAAGGAAAAAAGATTCTAGGACATCTAGAGGATCAAAATCTGGGTTCCAAGGCCTTCCCAAGATAACACAGGGCTAGATATGTCAAAATTAAGCACTCTTGAGGTTGATAAGCATCAAAAAGTAGGTTTTGAAACATAACCCCCTTGTTTCCATGTTGGTTAATGTGGATGGAGGGGGATCAATGTGGATAATCCGAATCCAAGATAAAACAAGGTCAAACTAGGTCAAACTAGTAGCTGGAACCCATATCCAAGAGTTGTGCATCCCCTAGCTTAGTTTTGAGATCATTTGAGTTAGTTTTGAGTGTCAAAATAAGTTGAAATTTCTTCCTCCATTTTCTCCACACTGTGCATGATGGCCCTAGTGTGGAAGAATGGGGATGCACTTGCTCTATGGCTTTGGGATGGTTTGTAAACACATCAACCAAGTTTCTAGGCTCCTAGGGCTATAGATAATGATTTTTCAAGTTTCTAGTTGATTTTCTAGTAATGTCTGGAGGCTATATGAGGGAATCTAAGGTTTCACCCCCTTTTTTCCACACTAGGGGAGTTGCTAAAATGAAGTTGAATGAGAATAATATTAAGGCTATGATGGCCTAGGCTTCTCTAGAGTATAACTTTGGTTCCTAAGAGTGTCATCTTGTCATTAGAAGTGAAGAGGCAACTTTATTCCCTTGGTTCCATGATAACCAACATGGAAGGAACATTATCTAGCATGGATGAAATAAGAGTCCTAGATCTAGGCTATTTTGGATCATAATTGACTATGTATGTCAGCTTTTGGAGTTACCAAGGTTAAGGGCTAGGGTTTTAGATCAAAATTTGATAATTTTGAGTGTTCCTAAGTGGTTTTTGGGCTTCCACCCCTTTTTTTTTATTTTAGGGATAGGCTGAACAAAATGGATCCATCTAGGAAGATCAAGGGAAACATATTTTTTATGATTTGGGATTAGTTTTGCAAGGTTTGAAGGCTCTAGAACGTGCAAACATGGTCCTAGGCTAGACACAAGGTTGTATGGTGTCTATTTGAGGTGTCTAATCCTCAAGTTACTCCCTTGTTTGCACATTGGATAACATGAAAGAGGTGGATCATAGAATGGAATAACTAAGGAAGTCTATTTTTTGCTATTTTTGTCACTTTTGGCAATGCATGTGGGTCTCCTAGGTTGTTGGTATCAATTGTTGATGCCTAGAGTAAAAATTTGATCATTTCAAGGGTTGTTAGGTGGCTTTTTGGCTTCACCCCCTCCATCCATACTAGGGCTAAAATGATCAAGGTGGATGTAATCCTCCTCAACATCAAGAATCCAAGAAAGGACAAGTTTGGACTATCTTAATTAACTTCCAAAAGTTTCGTGGCTTCCAAAAAGGTTGGGTTGCTTTCAGAAGTTGGTTTTTATGCAAACTTCAATAATTTTGGGTTTCCAGCCCTCCACCCCCATTGGATCTAGGATGATTAGCATGGATGAGGTCATACCTAGCATGGAAGAACCTTTGGAGGTTGATTTTTATTGATTTTTTGCATTCTAATGGCTTCTAGAAGGGTTTTTAAGGTTTTAGTGCTAGTATAAGATAATTTGATATTGTTTTCATGCATCTAGAACCTTCACTAACATTCCTAGATGTATCTACATTGTTTCCATGCTAGGAAGCATGGAAGAGGTCTTCCCCAGTGTGGATGAACCAAGAATGTTAAATCTATGCCAATTTAACATCTAATTGACCATGCATGTTATTCTTTGAGGTTGTTGGTGTTGACAATCAATACTTGGTGTCAAGATTCACTAGTTTAGAGGTTCCTAGGTGCCTCATGCAATCAACCCCTTTCTTCCATATTAGACATGATTCCCCTAGTGTGGATGAAATGGGGATGGTAGTTTTGTACCATTTTTGACCAATTTTGAGGCATTTGAAAGCTCCAAAGGTTTCTAGTAAGGTCTAGGGGTCACTAGGGTAGGTCATTTGGCTATTTTACATCATAAATTAGGTTTTCCTACATACCCCCTAGGTTTACACATTGGGTCCATGCTAGGTAGCATGGAGGGAGATTTCACCAGCATGGAATAGGCTATAGATGGAAAATCAACTTGTTTTAATGTCAAATTAGGGTACCAAAGGCTATGAGGAAGTGTTACACTTGAAAAATGGCTACTAGATAGTTTATTTACGTAGTTTTTTTTATCCCTCCATCCATCCATGTTGGGTATAGGATTCTCAACATGGATAAGAACTTCCCTAATGTGGAACCACAAAATCCTAAGGTTTCAATCCCTTTCAACTAGATTTGGAGAGGTTCCAGGGCTATTGGGGATGACTAGAGGGGTTCTAGGTCATGTGGGCTCACACCAGGAGACAAATTTGGGTTAGATGGATGTTGGGTTTAATAATGGGTGTTAACCACGTTCTTCCAAGCTAGGAAATATTTCCCGAACATGGAAACCCAAGATTTTTAGCTTTAACTAGATCTAACTCCCTTTCAAAGCTCGAGGTTGAAAACGGTAAGTTATAGATACTAAAAATGGCAAGAAAGTTTGGTTTTAAGGGTTCTAGGAGGTGGGAGTTATGTATCTATGCTTGGCATGGTATCCCTAGCATGTATGCATGGGGTTAAGGCTTGAGAATGATTCTAAGTATCTAAGGGATCCAAACCCTTGCATTGATGAAGTTTCTAGGCTGAAAGTGAAGGTGTATGGTGGGGCCCTTTGCGTAAAATTTAAAATTTTGAAAATTTGAAGTTATCTCCCATCATTCTCAACATGGAAAATAATTTTTCCCCATTTATTTTTAGTGCACTTTGAGTTCTAGTAAACCAAATTGGTGACAGGGGTTTGGAGATGGGCATTTAGGTTTAGATTAGATTTTTATGTTTGATTTTCACAAGTTTCAATCATAATTCTCAGTCTTGGAAAATTGAGCATTTATGGAGAGATCAAAAATAGAATTTTGTAGTTAAAAACATCCATTCTTAGTATGTAATAATCACATCTTCCCTTTAGCTAGCATAGAATCTCCATCCCATCCAAATTTTAGAGTTTCTCAATGTTAATGTGACCATGGCACCAAAGTAGTGTGAAGGAAAGAGTAAAAATCCATGGTTTTAGAAGGTATATGAGAATTTCAAAAAATTTTATAGACTTCCTATACCAATCTCTATCCAAGATTCCTCTATGGCTATACTAAGGTAGGCTATTCTAGTCATTTTTCCTTCAATTTCTAGCCATTTTTCTTATTTTCCTAATTAGGGTATGGTCATTTTTCTTAGAGCTATGTTGAGGAAGGGGATAGAATAGAATTATGAAAAAATCCTACCTTTTTCTTAGGATATTTTCATGAAGATCGAGGATTTTTATGTTGTTTTCGCTTTAGTAGATTTGATTTGTGAAAATAGGCTTGCTATTTTGGTTCTCTTTTCTAAAATTTTGGGCATGAAGCCATTTTTCTTAGATCTAGGCTATCATGTTTGTCAAGATTTTATTTTAACAAAATCCTAACCTCTTATTTTGGTTTTTTATCATATGAGGATAAGTTGGTTTGACCTTTTTGGCTATGTTTCATGGCCAAATCAAGTTAAGTTTTACAAGTTTTGGATTTTTTTTTGGTGGTTTTTAGATACAAAAACAAATCAAAGTTGTGTATTTTTTGTTAAGAAAATAGATGAAGTTTGGAAAAATATAAGGTTATTTATTTTTATTATTATGTTTAAGCTTTCAAATGGCTATGTTGTTGTTTGATTTGGATGTGAAATGATAAAGTTATGGCCATTTCAATCACGTTGTGTAATAAGGGTTTATGCTATTTTTAGATTTTTATTGAAATTAATGAATTTTTTCTCAATAAAAAGAAGTGGCTTTGAAAGATTTTTTAAGTTATGAGTGCATAGATATCAATTTTAGCTTTTGAACAATGATGGAATCACTTTTTTTGGAGCTCAAATGAATTTTTGGTGAATTTTTTCCCAACTCTACATGAAAGAGGGTTTAGGTTGATGGCTATGGTTTTGCTATTTTTTGCTATGTTTTATGTAAAAATGGTTATGTGTTTTTGGTTGTAATGGTCATGGATGAAACTCTCATCATTTGATAATTCCTTCTATGGTGGAATCACTAAAATTGAAGCTAGGATTTATATTTAATGAATTTTTAATGTAGACTATGTCAATTAGGCCTAGTTTTGGTTGTAATATTTTACCCCATTAGAGATGGATGTCATTGAAAAGCTTAGAGATTTCTCTTGTTACCTTCCATGACCTTGGGGATTTCTAGGAATGTTTTTAATGATCTGAATTTTATTAAGTAATTTTTACTAGTTTTGGTAACATTCATGTTATTGGCTATTTTCTAGATTTTAAATTTTGTTATGTGGAAATTGATTTGTTATCTAGGTCATAACTTCTTGGCTATGATGTATAATGCTATAAAAGGTTGTAATAATTTTGTTGTGGAATCATTGGATAAATTTGAATAGACACCTTAGAGTTTTTTACAAGGGCTAATTTCACCCCTAACTATGATGTTTTACAAACTTGCTAATAAATTCTCATCAATTGTGACATTTTTACTTTTCCATACCAGGTCTTCTTGAAGCCCATACTCATCACAATAGAGTTAGTGGGCATTTTATGCTACATTAGTCATCCTAAGACAAGCACCCCTTTGCTTGAGATGATGTTGAAGAAGATCGCTCTGTTGTTTTGGGTGAAGGAAAAGGAATTCCTTGCCTATATCCTATACAATTTTAGTATGATGTTGTGGTCACACTTGTTTGTAGATGTGGCTGAGGTCATAGTGGAGACACTAATGCATCAAGCATCTAGTTTTATTACCAGGTTTATCATTGACAATCCATCACTTTAGGTAGTAGGGGAAGTAGCAGACATGATTAACACATGCTATCTCATGGAGATCAAGACTATGCTAGAGTATAGTTAGTATAATGTTGATAATACTCTAATCATTGCACATAGTGTCCATGCATTATTTTAGAACCTACCTAGCACTATATACCATCTACAGTTGTAAGCATGATTGTTATACTAATTTTTTTCATTTTCTAGCTTTGGTAGTTAAATTACCTTTCCTAACTTGTTGGTTTTATACACTTCTTGTAAGTATAGGGTCAATGATCAAGGCTTGATCACTAATGATCAAACCTTGACAATAGCTCAAACTACCTTAGGTGAATTTATTAAGGACCCTCAAACTAGAACTATTATGTATGAATAGTTAAGAGAGGACTCTGGTAGATACACTAAGGACTTCAACCCTATCTACAAGAAGTACATGGCCAACAGGATGATACACAACTGGTGGGTGGGCTCTAAGAGCACCTAGAATTGAACCTTTGTAGCTGGGACCTCTACTTAAGGCACACCGAGCAAGAAGAAGAAATGTAAAAATAAAAGTTGTAACATCTAATGTTTTATGATCACTAAAGTTTTAAGTACATTATTTTTTTAACTAGTTATCAGACATGCTTATGTTGATGCTAAATGTTTGGTAGTTACCTTGTAGGATCCTCCACCTTTACTAACATCACCTTATTAATTTTAGGATTTCATGAGGATACCCTCATCCTAAAGTTTGGTGAAGTGATACCAGTATAGGAGTGGCTAAGGGGACAAGCACCTAGATACATCTAAGCAAACATTGAGTGTGTCGGTTTGCTTGATGTTTTTATGGCATCTATCCCTTCCATCCTTGTTATAGAGATGTTGAATGTCATGAACTTCTTTGACAAAGAATCCGATCATTTCAACACCAGCATTATATGTGTGCCAATTATCATACCCATTAATGAGGGAATATTTTGCAACTTGTTTGGTATCCCCATTAATAAGGCAAAGGTTACCACAAGAAAAGTGAAGGAAGCAGGACATCATGAGGAAGTTTCATATTGGCTCAGTGCTAGTATGGACCACTCTAAGATTTCCATGGATAGCTTCATGAACCTTGAGGAAAAGGTATAATATCCTTTGTTTAGGTCATGTGTGTTCCCTAAACTATTATCACAAAAGAAAGTAATCAACATTGCATAAGGGTGGATCTTCGAGAGGGTGTTGATGGAGAATACAAGATTCAACTAGGTGATTAATTTGTCTATTAGGCTTCAGAAGGAGATCCTAAAACTTCGTGATGATACCTCTAGCATAATCCACATCCATTTTTCTTTCTTTGCAAGTTATTTGAAGAGGTTCGTAGAGTTTTTGATGGTGTGGAGGAATGGATGGTGGATGGTCCAAGACCCAGACCAACTTTCTAGGTCATGGATAAAGCACATTTATCTAATCATGTAGGCCTAGAACTTACTAGATGAAATTGATGAGTTACTATCTATTACCACCAAGAATCTTGATGGTTGGTAATGTGAATTCCATGAAAGCATGAGGGAGGAGCCTTTCATGCTTCTAGTGAGCATCATAGAGGCTTAACGATTACATAGAGAGCTCAAAGGAGTAGCTAGGATCATGGTCAAAAGGCCCATAGAGGAAGCACCAATAACATCAAAGAAACCCACCCAAAAGAAGCTTAATTTTAAGCTCAAGACATCACATCAGGTGATCATAGGTATGTTTTATCTATTTTTTAGCTATTCTATGTTTTAAGATTTATGACTATGCTATGGTTTCAAGTGCTAATTAGGTTTTATATGCCATGGCTATAGATAGGCATCAAGTCATGGTAGCAAAAGCTCCCGTAGAGGAGGAAGTGTAGATACATGTGTAGCCATTATAGTGGAGGAAGAACAAAGACATGCAAAGGAGATGATCTTATAATAACATGAGGCTAAAGGATTAGCCAACCTAGATATAGATGATCTATATGGATTTTTTAGTGAGGTGGTACCAAGTACATCCCCTATCCTCATCCTAGAGAAGAAAGAGGAGGAGTCAAGTATGCAGATGTCTTAAAACTTCTTATTATATCCTACAATTTTTGGCTTGATTTTTATTCTAACCATTCAATGATTGTTATTCTTATAGTAGTTCTTAACCCACTACTGTAGGTCCCTATCCCTAATTTTCATATGAAACCTTTGGTAGAGGTCCTGGCCAAGATGGAATTCATGCATAGAATGGCCAATGTGACATCCCATCCCTGGATGTCATGGCAAACGTCAAATATACAATATATTAAATATTATATGTATAAAGAAAATATACCAAATGCAAAATATATGTGATATTCAGCATTATGTATAAAGAAAATAATACGAACAATGTTGAAAGACAAAGAAAAGAATGCTTTATTAATATGAAATGGAGTATCTGGATCCTTCTCTGAGAGTGTTCCTTGGGGTTTTCTTCCTTTGGCATCTATTCCTTAGAGGTAGTCTAGCACTACCATGGTGGTTGGGCCTATAACCTAGCCAAAAGGGATGGCTAGTTCACTTCCTTTTCCACTTCACCCAACTCCTGTGACTTGCTTGTACTAGCTCTGCCATTCTATGCTAACATGACCTCTAACCCTAGTTATAAATGCCTTATATCAAACCCCCAAAGGTTATCTCAAGAGACACATCCATTGTTATGATACATCCTTTTGGGTCTCAATTACAACTACACTTTTAGGTCTTGTTACAATAACAATAACACTTGTTATGAAGAGATACCATCTTCATTAGGTAGTAGCATCATTTGGGACTAGGGACATGATAATCTACCATCCTTAAATTTTGTTTATCCTCAAAAGAGTCCATGTTCACTATTTGTTTCCAGCACTAGTGCTTCTATTATGCTTCCATGCTCCAATAATTTAATTTCTTCTTTGAACTTGAAGTTGTTTCTTACTTATTTTGCAAACAAGATATATGTGAGAAAAATATATGGAAAATTAAATATTACTTTCTTGATTGCTATGCCACTATCTAAGATAATGAAAAAAGGTAGATTAAAGATCTACCAACCACCAATCATGAGTCCTAACCAGGGTCACACAAAGTGCAACTTAGATCTAGTTACTTAAGTGAAAGCAAAGAAAATTATTTATTCCCAACTTCCATTACCTTAGATATTTTACTTATATTATGAAAATATAAATTGAATAATAAATAAATAATATAAAGAAAATTATGAAAATCATAAATAAAAGTAAGGGTGAGATACTTCCTAATCTTGATCAACTTTATAAATTAATGGAAGTAACTGTAATTTTGCTAGAAGTGGTATATGATCAAATGGTCTTGTTTAGTATGGAAGGGCTTGATCTTGATTCTTCTTAACTTTTTTTAGAAATTAACTCTAGTAATTTGATAACTTGAAATAATTTGACATTGTACCAAATACAATCCAAAGTCTCAATGAAGAATGTTTTTAATCCATCCTCATTAATCATAGTAGACTAATTGGTAAATTATGGTTCTTGATGAGTACTATCCATCAACATCATCTATTCCTAAATTCTAGAATCTAATTTATCTCTTAAAGATTCAATGTAAGTAGAATATACACTGGCCAATGGGATTGCATGCTGAATTGATGAAACATCATCTTCAAATAAAGTTCATCTTCCAAGGATTCTTTGACATATTCATATTTTAAAAATTGATAGACACAACTTGCAATTTTTGCATTGAAGTCTCCACAAAGAATAAATGGAACTAGATTATTATAACTCAAGAATAACTTATTCTTCAAAATTTCTTCTATTTTTTTAATCAAGTATGCTTCTTTATATAGTCTAACATCTAGACATGTTGGTTGGAAATTAAATGTATGTTGTCTACACATACACATACCAAGGCTATGTGATTTTTCTGAAATCTTGATTATTCTTCTTTTCCATTAGTTAAAGTTCTAGAAGTTTTAAAAATAATATTTTCTAAACTCCATTAAAATATTTGTACTAATTCAAACTTGGTTTCCTTATAAAATATTGCACATCCATCCATGTTATGATTTTTGTAGTAGGCTAATCTATATGGCTTAAAAAAAACTTACAAAGGAAGATTTTTGCTTATAAATGTATCCTATCTTTTCCAAGTCTAGTAGGCATAAAATATCAACATACAAATCTTGTGACTCTACTAAGATGCATGGGTATTGATATTCATGCCAATCCAAGTCCCATGGTGGACATAATAAATATTTCTCACTCGCTAAGGATCTTGCAAGCATGTTGTATGTTGCAACTTTCATTCCCATTCTTGGATTCTCTTCTAGATTATTTCTCTTCACCAGTATTATATGCCTTATCAAAATAATATTTTGAGTCTCCATGTTGTTCTACCATATGTTTTAATTGTAGTATGGATGGATATACATCTTGAATACCATTCTATTTCATTAACTGATTCTCAAAGGATACAACAACTGATTCATTGACTAATAATCAATTGGCATTGATACATCAATTGATTCCCCAAATAATGTAGTAATATTTAACTATATTATCTAATTTTAGTAATTTTTACTGCATTATCTAAATCTTAATGAACTTTCTACCCTACTTAAGGACACTAACTCCAGTAGTGTAACTAATGACATGCCATAGAGATCTTAAGGTTATTTGCAAAGGTTAAGCACTGAATCTTAAGGCCAAAAAGGGTAGGTTTATGATATCATCAAATTATTAGATACCTAGATGATACAAATGACCTCATCATTATGTTCATAAGGGTGAAAAATATAGGAAACAACTATACATATGTTAAAAATGAACATTGTATGCTTGAGTTATGCTAAAATTAAGCTTTTAAAGGTCTTGAGGTACTCTATCAAGCAAGGGGTAAAACTTAGTTTTTGAGATTCCTTTGGATTGATCTAGCTTTACCATTGTTTCAAAAAGGTTGAAATATATAGGAAATGACTCTTTGTTCATCAAAAAAAGCTTCTAAAGTCAAAAGTTATGACTTCTAGAGTTCAAGACATTTGGTGCAAAAAAATGAGACTTCTCGAGAGGTCATCCATCCAAGTTTTACTCCAGGTTGAGCATGCTTAATTATGGAATTTTCATTAGAGTTGCTACCAAGGCATCAATTTATATTTTTTAAATTTATTTTCACACATTTTAAATTTAAATTAACAACTTGATTATGGAAATTTAAAATTTTCCATTAGCTGATAGGCATTTTGAAATTTTTGTTCATTGACAAGAATTTTAAATTTTTCATTTACTGGTAGAGAATTTCTCTATTTTGTGGTAGCAGGGATGATGGTAGTAATGAATCTGGTGGTTTTTTGGTGGCAGAGTCTAAGGAGACTATTGGTGATGTCAGCAGCTAGGCTAGGCACATCTAAGGTAGTAATGGTGTGATGTTTCTTACTGCTAGTGGTTGTGTAGGGTCGATGAAGTTAGTGTTGGGTAGAATCATCATTTTCTAGGGCCTTCTTGGGGTCTATGCAGCCTATCTTAAGGTCCATGTAGCCTTGTAGTTAGCCTGCAAAAGCCATATTAGGGTCTGCATGGCCTCTTGACTGGGCCTATGTGGTTCCTTTACTAGACCTACACGATCCATCACTGGGCTCACATGGCCCATTTTAATGCCCATGTGGCCCATCACCAACTCATGTGTCCCTCATAGGGGTTGCATAACTTTTGTCAATGCATGTAGCCAAACAAGGTCTGCATGGCACATCTTGCTAGAAGAGGTGAGGATTGATGGTTTCAATAGACGTGATGATTGGTGGTAAGGGAAGTGATGCTCAATGACATGAGAGGCAATGATCTACAATGTGGAAGGTGATGATTAGTAGCATGGGAGACAATAATCTATGGCATGGAAGATGATGATCTGCAACATAGGAGGTGATGATTGATGATATGAGAGGTGATGATCTGCGACATGGGAGGTGATGATTAATGACATGGGAGGTGATGATCTATAGCATGAAAGTTAATGATTAGTGGTATGGAAGGCAATGATCTATGACATGGTAGGTGATGATTGGTATCATGGAAGGTGATGATCTATAGCATGGAAGGTAATGATTGGCAATATGGGAGACAATGATCTATGGCATGGGAGGTAATGATCAGCAACATGAGAGGCTATGATTAGTGGCATGAGAGATAATGATAGGTGATAGGAGAGGTGATGATCGATGTTGTTGAAGGAGGTTGAGGGTTTAGTAGCAAACAATAGGTAGGTGGTGGCGGCATCATAGCTAGGCGAGGCATGCCATAGTGGCATTTGTATTAGGCTAGGTGGCATGCATGAGGGCCTATGTAGGAACCAACATGGCCCAAGGGTGGTCCTACATGACAAAGAAGGATCAAGAACTATTTTAGTAGAGCATACGAAGGAGTACAACATAGTTTATCCACTTCTGTAGCATGTTTCTAGTGCTAGTGGTATGTGGAGGGTGGCGAAGTGGCATAATGCATGGTTGGCAACATGGTTGCTACCAATAGGCCCTAGTTATCAAGTAGGCTATGGCCATTGCTATTGATAGGCTAGGGCAGCATAGAGGAATCATAGGCTAAGGCTACTAAGAAAATTGTTTTTCTTTTGATTTTATTTATTTTATTTGAAAATTTATTAATATATTATTAGTTTTTTTATTACAGTTTTTATTTAAAACAAATTTTTAAAGTTGGGGGTCAATTTTTGAATCCAGAACCTCCCACTTAAAATTTTTTTAATAATTTTTTAAACTTATTATTATTATTTTATTCTCCTTACTTCGGTAGTTGACATAGCAGTTTAGTCGATGATAAGGTGGAGGTTCAGTATGTGTAAATGGTAATTTTAGGTTGATTCTCGACAACTAAAATTTTAACATTTTTAATTACTTAATAAATAATTTTAATAATTTAATAATTTAATATTATTTTAATTCACATATAATGAGAAACTTTAAACATCAATATCTCTCAAACCATAAGTCTGGTACAGAAGAAATTTGTACCCTTGGAATCATCTTGACGAGTACTATGCATCAAAGATAGTGTTAGGGTTCAAAAATAAAGTTTATTTTTCAAGAATTAAAAGGACCAAAATAGCTTATTTTGTTGAACTAATATTTCTAAGCTACAATATGGTAACTTGAGATGTTCTAGATTACTTGGATAATGAATTTCATCAAGACAAGCTCAATTTAGGTCATGATTACTAACTTTCTTTAAAGAAATTTAACAGTGATCTTAATCAATTATTAATTGTAGTATTAAGATGGGCAAGAGTTACCTAGACTAGTGTATCATTATCTTACCAACATCTCTTGCAATTAATGAATCTTAAAGCATGATTATATCTTTGTTGGTTAATGATATCCATGAAAGAATTTTTTTCAATTGGTGGAATATCTTAGACATTTGGTACATCCGATGATGATTAATGACTTTCCCTATGTTATGGCTTCAAGGTTCATCATTAGGCTCATGTTGTAGTTGGCCCATTGTTTTGAATAGCCCTTGGGTCATGGTTTTCTCTGATACCAATTGTGACATCTTATCCCCAGATGTCATGGAAAACATCAAATATATGTGATATTTGACATTATGTATAAAGGAAATAATAGGAAAAGTCCAAAATGACAAAGAAAAAATGCTTTATTGATATGAAATGAAGTATCTAGGTCATGCTCTAAGAGTGTTCCTAGGGATTTCTTCTATTGGCATCTATCCCTTAGAGGCAATCCAACATAGCCACCATGGTTATGCCTATAACTTGGCTAGAAGGGATGGCTAGTCTACTTCCTATCTTGCTTCACCTATCTCCTATGACTTGCCTATGCTTGCTTTGACACTCCATGTTGGCACAACCACTAACCTTGGGTATAAATGCCTTAGGTTAAACCTCTAAAGATTACCTCAATAAAGACATTCATTATTATAATACACCCTTTTGGGTTTCAATTACAACTACCCTTTTGGGTCTTGTTATGATAATGATAACACTTGTTATGAAGAGATACCATCTTCATTAGGTAGTAGCATCATTTGGGAATGGGGACATGACAACCAAGGACATCATCAACTGGTTGCACCAAGTTGCACTTGATATAGGTAAGAACCTTATTTTCTATACTTTAGTCATTTAGCTATATTATAGGTTGTGTTTATGTTATAGCTATCTTAGGTTGTAAACTATGTTTATGATTGTATTTTATGTTTATACACTACCATCTATAGCATGGAATCCTAGCTGAGACATGGAGTTTGACTTCTTACCGAAGCTTCTCTCTAATGTCTCTAGTGTACCCTTGAAGTTGTATAAAACTACTATTGATCTAGTAATGTCATGTGCAAAAACTTCATAGGAGATGGAGAGGTCAAAAGAATCCCTATGGAAGCAAGTTTTGGCCTTGAGGAAGAAAACTTAGCAAGAGGAGAAGGTGATTAGGTATCTTTATGAATGCAAGGCCTTTGTGGAAGCCCAAGTGGCTAACTCAGGGGAATTATGGACCAAATAGATCATGTGGGCCTGCTACTAGCATACCATCTAAGACAAGGTGGTACTCTCATGGGAGATGGTAGAGCAACATATGTAGATGGATCTCATCTCCTAAAATGTTGAGTATTGGAAAGATCACTATGTATGGGTCCTAGAGTTGGGTAGAATACAAAAGAATCACAAGCTATAGTATAAGGCTAATTGTGAGGCCTACCTAAAGTGGCTTATAGAGGATTCAATTAAATGACATAAGAGAGAACTATTCATTAACGGGATGTATGTGCAGAATGCCTGCCAGCCCTTTGAGAGTACTCTCATGGTGAAGAAATCTCCTACTCCTCAAATTACCACTATTATAGGTGAAACTTCTATGGCTACTATTAGTCGAGAATCACCTACTTGGACCATAGTAGACAAGACTAGCATCCTCACAAGCATTGATTTTGTTGATATTGATTAGGCCAATATGATAGAGGACTAGATTCTCCATCACTTGGAGAATGACCTTCAACATTTACCCCTAAAAGTCATGGAGCTAGATTCCCAAAAGTTTTGATGTATTCTATGTTTTATTTTTGTTTTAAGCTATGGTTTTTGGTTACTAATTAGCTATGTGTTATTGTGTTTCAAGCATCATGAGACATTGGTATTCCTAGCAGTGAGGGTGGGGATGACCCACCATTTCCTTCCCCAAATACCCCTTAGCATCCTCCATCGACCTATTTTAGCTTGTTGGCTATATGTTTTTGTTTTTATGTTGATGGCTATTGTTATCCAAGACTATGTTATAGATTCCTATTATTATATTTTGACATTTTTCCACACAGTGTGGCCATGGCTATGTACGTTATAAGCATTTAAAATTTAAATTTCTAGTTTCAATTTTGGCTATATATATTATTCTAGTGTTATAAATGTTGTAAATGGCTATGTTGATGATTTCAATCATAATGTTAAATGTCCAAAAATCTAGTTGTAGTCTAAAATGTAAATAATGTAAAAGAGACATTTGCTAGTTTGAGACCATGGTGGACACAAGTTGCATTATGTTTCCAATTTAAGGCCATGGCAGGCTATGTTATACTACTAGTTTAAGGCCATGGTAGGTCATTGTTGAAGAGAAACATATTTTTTTTGGTGATTTTCTATTTGAAATTTTTTATGATTTCTTAGTTTATATCATGCTAAACAAGTAAAGTAAAGAAAGACACAAAACTGTAATAAATAGAAATGCAACTAAAATAAATTTCTAGGCTATATGCATAAAAAATAGAATAAAACATAGAAAAAGTGCACAATTGGTCAACAAAGAGAAAACTTAGGCTAAATGATTATGGTACATGTGGTTATAAAGGTTACAAGGATGTAGCATGGAAGGAGTAGGGGTGTACATTACTTATGTAGGCTCTTCCTAATCTTTGGAAGGTTAAAAAATGTGTAAGGCCTATTTTGCACAACTTTGTACTCACCATCCCCTTCATTAATGATGTTGAAAGGAGTTCATTCCATAACACATATTGTTGATAATTGTTGTCATTCTTAGCTCATCTCTCTCTCTCTCAAGTTGATTGACTTCATGGCTAGGAGCTTCCTCTTGAAGCTCCACTTTGAACCCATGCTCTATGTTCACATTGTTGATAGCCAAGGCAATCATATTATCATTGTGAATGATGATTTCACCTCCCTTGTAAGGAAGGTGAATCTCTTGTTGGATACATGAAGACATGACTCATAATTAAGCTAACTAAGATCCTTTCAAGTTCAAGTTAAACCCTAGCATCTCGTTCACCATAAATAAATTGGTGGTTGTGGGGAATTTCTTCCCTACTACAAATTCTAAGAAGATAGACTTCTTGACAACAACCCTTGATCTATTGAAGGACTTGAGAGCTGCAGTTATTGTAGGTTGTATCTGCTATGTTAAGCCCAACCATTCAACAATGGTGCACAAGATGATGTTTTTTGTAGCTCTATCATCAACTTGCATACAACGCATCTCAAGCTACCCCACCTAAATTTTGATGTAAAGAGAAGCCCTAGTCACTTCTCCATTTTGGGGATTGGCCTTAATTTTGTTATCATGACATACTAGAGTTGTTGAATTCTTCTCTCTTGATGAGGGAGGAACTATCACTACATGGATGGATTCCTCATTAGCAGGGATGTCCCCACTAATAGGAATAAAATTCAACATCTTCAATAGCACCTCATGATGTATGGTGGCAAGAGAAATTCATACAATCTCAAAGCTGTGTTCTTTTGCTTGAGAAACTATCTAACCTAGTCCATTACACTAAGGAATTTTTTGTCATTGGTCATGGGCTTCTCACTCTGACTGTGCTTTACTTCCTTCATGCATCCTAAAATGTGAACTATAGCCTTAGGCTATTGGAGTCTTTCCTCTTTCTTCTAGTTCTAGGTTTTTAGATCCTCCTATGATTCACTAGTTGAGGCAAAATAGGTAGAGGAGGTCATGAGTATCGATGAGATGGGAGTAAGCTTCAGTGAGCCTACTTATTTTTGTGCCTCAGATTTCTTTTCACCCTTGTTGCTAGGCTTTTGCTTATGCTTCTTTCTTTACTTGGTTGAATCATTTTGGTTGTCACTTATTGGTCGTGCAAAAGAGGTAGTAGCATGGGCCAGCACAAGAGATTGTTGTATGATCATGTTAGTTGGTTAGACTATGGTTGGTTGAGTTATGTTAGGTTGGAATGCCATGAATGACAAAAGGCTCCCTTGGAGGCACCCATGATGGTACTCTCACAACAAAAGGGGATCTTGAGCTAGTGGAAGCTAAAGAGGCCCTTTCATCATGAGGGGGTATCTAAATCACAAACGGTTTCCTCACTAGTCTCCTATTATCATCAATGTTGAATGTTGAAATGACATAGGGGCTATTGTTAATATTCAATGGGTCCTTGTACACTTGCATCGATTAATTTTGTGGACAAACTAGATTGCAAGAATCTAGAATAACTCTCCCCTATATATCACTTTCTGCAAGTCATCCTCTAGCTTGAGGCAAAAGTCTATGTCATGACCAAGCAATTGATGGTAGTGGCAAAAGAGGTCTAGTTTAAAGTACTTAGGTAATTGATGACCATACTTTGTTGCTTGAGTGGGGTCTTTGGCTATTTTGCATAGCTACACATGATTCTTTCAAGAAACTTTAGTCATTTTTTTATATTATATACCTCCACTCTTCAATAGGTAATCTAGAAATTCAAATGGCCTCAAAGATAGGGCAATGTACTTGCTACAATTCTTTTGCTCAAACTTTGGCCTAGTTTCAGTCCATGCAATGGCCCTATAGATTGATGGATGGTTATCATAGTTATTGGTAGGGGCCTTGGGTAGGTTCGTCCTTTGTCCTTGGTTAGTGCTCTTAACCTCTTTGGTTAATGTTACTACAACCATGTTTTTATGTTTGCTCTTCTCCTTGTCTCTTTGTGTATGTTGATTTTTGTATGCTACATGGGCCAGGTTATGATTGGGCTCCATAGCATCCTCTATATTCTTAGTCTAGTAGAACACTTGACTAAGTGTCCATGGATAAATATAGTATAGCTTGGATTTAATGAAATGGTTGACTGCCCCCTTGAATATAGCCAAAATGTGAGTTTTAGCTATAGGCTCTGGTATTTCATTTAGTAGACTGTTCCACCTATAAGATCATGAAGGGAGGATATGGATCCTCTAAGTAGGACACAGAACCAATAAAGAATTTTTCTTTTCAAGGACATAGGTAAGATTCTCATGATAGTGTGAGGCCACAGTTACAACAATAAGTAGTCAAATTAGAAGGTTATATGATAAGCGTTGGAATCACCTTCTTCATTATACTTGGTAAATTAAGGAATAGGGACACTACGAGGAAGTGTCAAGGGTGGGACTACAAGACTAATGGGATCATCCTGGTAAAAATTCATAATCTTGACACTTTGGGAAGCAGACACTTTAATCCTCTTCAACTCCTCCATTAGGTCCTAGATAATCTAGAAG
This sequence comes from Gnetum montanum, assembly GCA_015680685.1. Classification (NCBI taxonomy): domain Eukaryota; kingdom Viridiplantae; phylum Streptophyta; class Gnetopsida; order Gnetales; family Gnetaceae; genus Gnetum; species Gnetum montanum. The sequence continues at coordinate 25,448 of MNCI01004113.1, read as the reverse complement.
GCCTAACCTAAGCACTATGGTGCCCTTGTTGGCTATGGGGCTTGCACATACAGATGTGATATTCATTGTGAGACTTATGGCCTCACTATTGGTTGCAAAATAGAAGGGAGAAGTTGTGTCATAGTTCTAGTCATTAGGCCAAATAAGGAAAAGGATGTATGTACTAGTACCTAAGGCATAAATGAGACAAAGAGGGTATGTGATCCTTGAGTTGCTTCAGATCCCATGGTGGATCCCACATGGGTGGCTAGTGGATTTGTGATTAAAACCATTACTGATGGCTACACAAATTAGGGTTGTGTGGAAAAAGGAATTAATAAATTATGAGTTGTTGGCTATGGTGTCTACTAGGTTTGATGCATGGCTATGACTAGTGTGGGACCAATTGTAGTAGGGTAGGAAATGCTGGAGGATGGTGGTACCTGACCCATGAAGAAAACAAAGGAATTAGAAAAAGGTAGTATGGCCTTGTGGGATGTTTGTTGGAACAACCCTTCTAGGATTTTTTTAGGATTGGATTTTGCTTTAAACTCATCCTCCTCTTCCTATGGTTTTACATTAGAGACATCCTTCAAGTTATCTTCATTAATCTCAATGAAAAGGACCAAGATGCTAGCATAGATGTCATTAAGGGGTATTTGGTCATAGGGGGAGGGAATATACTCCTTTACATTGTAATGGATGAGCTCGAATTCCCTCTTATCTTTTCCTTCCACTCATGGGATTAGCATGCCCATCTAGATCTTTATGTAAACAAAGTTATGGTGCTCTTCATTTATTGTTAAGAAACTAGGACTTTGCCTCCTAAGTCTTAGGGACTGCCTACATTTGATCACGATAGGATCTTTTGGATCATAGACCCTTATGGCTTGTTGGCTAGACCCTTCATCAATGAAAGTAAAAGGTAATCTTGACTACTAAAAAGACATGGTTATAATGTCAAAAAGGGCTTGAAATAGGCTATTAATGGAAAAAATAAGAGTAAATTCCAGCAAATGGAATTCAAAGATGATCAAAATAAGAAAAAACAACTTAAAACAATGTACTTACTATAAATAGTAAGTGGGGGAAAAAGGAATGATATACCCCTTTATCAAAAATAGAAATATATGAACATTAACATCAAGTATCATCCACATTGGCCTCCCAGCTACCTTTATAATGGGTATGATAGTGGGGAAAGAAAGGGGTGAGATGGAGGAATCTCATACCTTGCTATTCTAACATTGGTAAAGAGGGGAGGAGGCTAGAAACCAATGTGGAAAGTTGGTATTTTCCACTAGAACCCAATTTTGATAGGCTGCCTCTTTTCTCAACTAGGAAAGATGGGGGTTTAGATAACTTCTGAAAGTTTGATGGCTTTCAAAAGGGTTGCACCACCAATGTTGAAAAACTAAAAAAAATTAACACCCAAAAGATGAGGGAAATGGTATCAATACTAATCTTGGGTTTTAGAATTCATAGCAAGTGCTATGAAAAATTCAACACCCAAACACTTGTAACCTCCATGCTAAGATTTCCATCATAAGGGGGTAAGGGGTAGCATTGGATTTTCAAGGTTTTTTATGCAAAAAAATGTAAATTTTCATATGGCAGGTAATGTTGGCAATGAGGGAGACATATTTGGTCACAAAACCTTGGTGGAGGCCCTCCTTCTAGTGCCATAAAACTATTGCAACTAGAAGAATAGATTGCTGAAAAAGTAAAAGATCTAGTGTAGTAGTCTCAATCCAAAATTCCTAGTACCTCTAGAAAAATGGAATTTAGGGAACCCTAGATAGTCCAGTAGATCACACATGGACTCACAAAATGTGAAATGAATGATGTAAATAATAAAAATGTAGATTCAAAAATCAAAGATAAAATAGATTGCACACAAACTAAAATTTTGATACTTTAAAGAATGAGTTAAGGGATATGTATAAGAGTTTCCTATGAAAGAAAAAGGGGGTTCACTAGGGCAAGTGATGAGCCACGATATCACATCTATGATATCAAGTACATGATATCAGAGCCTTCCACACAATATCGTGTACGTGATATTGGGGCCTACCTCATTGCCTATAAATAAGAGGTGGGCGCACTTGGTTTGCATAGTTAGTCTTAGTCTCTTACCCAAACTCTTGCCTTTTTCCCTTGTTAGAGATAGAATTATTTTTGAGTGCCTATAGTAGGAGTCATAAAGTGAATGGATCTTTATTCAAGCATTGTGTACTTAAGCACACCTTGTGTATGGCAATAAAGATGAACTTTGTGATAAACCTTGCAATGTTTAGAATAGATTACTTAAGGATTTCCTTAGTTAATTAACATTCCCTCTCTCACCCTACAACTCCCCTAAGTAAGCACACTCAGTACGATCACTTCAAGCATGCGTGTAACACTTGGTAACCTAGTAATGATTAACGTTTGGTAATCCCAGTAGTGTTGCACTAGTTCAAGATGTGTACGGAAAGTGAGAACAGATGCTGGTGTTAAGAATAATTAAAGCATAGTTAAGTAGTTAAATTAAAATTAGTTACATATTTATCTCTCTCCTCCCTTTGTAGCACTAGGACATAAAAACTTAAAAACTATAAAAATCATGTACCTCAAGTTTACTTAACCATACAATCATGCTAGATAAGTAAGCTTGGGAAGACAATGATTGACTAACCCATCCTTGTTCCACAAAGGAGTTTGAGCACTTAGTCCTTGGAATTTGACTAGATCATGTGTGTACGCTCGTATTCGTATGGTTGAGTGTAGAGATACCTCGCTACTCATCATTGGCATCATTGTCGGGGACTTTGTTGTTTGTACGCTAATTAGAACTTAGGAAATCTTTCTCATCGTTGGAATGAACATTTAGGGTTGGTTACAAAAATATATATATACTAATATATAATATATTACACACTAAATAGACAATCATGTCTCCTTCTTCATATGAAAGTGTTTCACCGCTTAGGTCTGATACAGGGAACAATCGGAGGTGTAGTACACATGATAATCCACCAACCCTCAACAGTTTCACATGGTATATGTTCATCCCGATGAGTATATATCAAACTTCACCTTTATCCTTCACTAGGATGAACAACTACATTGGCAAGGTTTAGAAGGTAACATAGTGTTACCTCCCAATCGCTCAGTCTTGGGCATGCTTCTTCATGATCTCACATAAATTTTTATGTAGCACTTACATGCAGAGTATATTGTGCATGATCATAACTTGAGAGAGTATCGACCCATGGAGGCACAGTGTCCAAGGGATTTACAATAGGCGACATGTCATGAATTCATGAAGGGAAAGTTTTTGTAGAATGTCCTATGTGTCCTAAGCAAAAATGAGGGTCATGAACTTGCCTTAGGCAGTCGCCCACATAATGATGTTCCTTCCAATGAATTTTTTCAAGGGGTTGTGTATCATAATCTTTACTCAACTATCCATAATCCAAATTCTGGTATCGATAGATATAAGGGATCTAAAAAAGGAACATGAATGCATGACAAAGATGGACATTCTGATCATAATCGTGATCGAGACCATGACCACTGAAGAGAAGGAAGTAGGTACTGACATGGTGACGGTCCTCCTTCTTCTTCACCTTCATCATCTCCTTCACCCTATCCTTCAAGATCTAGACATGATCATAAAGAAAAAGACTATGAGGATAAGGGTAGGGAAAATGGAAGTCATAGACAAAATAGTCGAGAAAGGGGATGAGGGCACTCTAGAAAAACACACTATGAAAAAAGGAAGAGTAGGGAACAACATGGGCATCATAGAAACCACAGATGAGATGATCACGATGAACCCCTACTCACTACTCAAAGTATGTTAGACATAACTAAGGTCATTAGGATCCCAACAAGGCACCAAAAGGATAGTAGGATCAAGAGATTAGACATGAACAATATTCCACAATTTAAAGGGGGATACAACACTGATCCTCAAAATCATCTACAAGCATATCATGATGCATGTACCTTACAAAACATAGAAAATGAATGGCAAAAAATTAATGTGGTTTCCATGGATGCTAATCAAAGAAGTGGAAAGTTGGTACTAGTCCTTAGAACTGGAATCCATTCATAGGTGGAGTACCATGTTAGAATTTTTCAATGAAAAGTACCAAACGTACTCCTAAGTGTCCAACTTGTGAAAGAAAATTAAGGATGGAAACAAGGAGGACATGAACCCTTGGATGCTGCCATGGACCGATATGATGCACTGTTACATCATTGTCGTGGCCATGGTTATTCACAGAGGGATCAACTACACCATCTCATAGATGGGCTTAGGCATGAAACATGAAGAACCCTTGGGACTTATGCCCAAGGAAGACTATCTGAGCTTAGGACCCATCAAGTACAAAGATTGTTGGATCAAGTTGCTAAAGAGAAAGGTGAGTTACAAAAAAGAGAAAGTGTAGAGGACTATAACAGAGATCCTTCCCTCCAAAAGAAGGGAGTAAGATTTTATGAGGATGAAAAAGAGTCACCACTTGAAGAGGTGGTGAATAGAAAAACTTTTCCTATTCAAAAGTTAGCATCAAAAGTATCGAAAAAGGTAGACCAAATGTAGGACACCCTAGATAATAGATTTCAAATGTTTCTCAAAATAGTAGAGGAGTCTAGAGAGCAAGGTAGTGATCACGAAAAGAGAAAAAAGAGAGAAGCAGAATATGCACGTAACAAGGGTAAGGAAAAAGTATCCATCATCGAAGAGGTTGTGGATTCAGATACAAGCATTGATAGTGGATGTGAGATATGCCAATACGACCATCCTAAGAGATGTTTCCTTGTAATCTCACGTCTGTAGGAGTCCAGGGTATATGCACTCAACCCACAATTGAATAGAAGGCAAACACCCTGAAGGTTACCTTATCCCTAAGGTAACCCAAGATAGTTCCACCAACCCTTAACATATTATCCAAGTGGAACTCCATCACAACCAACTAAGTAGTATCAATAGTGGTAGCACTCAGAATCATGGGGAATGGCACCACCACAACAAGAGTATCCTTGCCATCAACTTAACCTGTATGGATATTATGTGCAGTAGCCAGTCTCTCCACATGACTCTACTGGTCATGTCACTCCTCAACCTCATGACAAAGCCTATGAGTACTATAGGAATCCTTCTCCTAGGGGTGATGTTTCATAGACATACTATCCTTCTTATCTAGCTACACCTCTTTCACCCATATATCCATTACCACTTGCTCCAGCTATGTAGGGTCAACTCCCTACCCAACTGCAGTAACATAACACTACAAGGGTTGTTAACTGTTAATCTACTATTGGTTATGACAACTACATGAAGAAAGGACCTTTGTTTAGAACCAACAGTCCAACTAAACCCTTGCAACCACAAGTGGCTAATCCTTTAGATGCCTCATTACCAATCAAAACTTCAAAACTCCCTTCAAGACAAACATCATGCCCAATGCATATGGTCATGTTAACTCATGTTGTCACTGATTGGATTAACGTCAGCCATCTTCCTAGAAAATTTTCTGATCTTGGAAGTCCTCTTATATATTTACAAATCACTAGGAATGAACTGTGCAAGGCTCTTTTGGATTCAGATTTTGATGTCAACCTAATCTCTCAAGAAATGTACAAAGCTTGGAACTTGCCTCTACTAAAAAAGAGTAACATTCATTTAGAGTTGGCTGACCAGTCCATCACTGTCCCATTAGGGCTAGTGGAGGACATTGTCACCACTGATTGTGGGTGGTCATATTTAGCTGAATTCCTAGTGATTTAAGTGAACAACGATAAGGGGGACTTCCCAATCATAATGGGAAGAGCATGGCTAAGCATAATTGATGTGCACCAAGGAATCCATGATCTTTCCCTAAAAATATCAAAGGAAAGTATGTTTTGGAAGATCAAGAAGAAGAAAGTTCTATGCATTGCATACAGTGACATAGGGTGTAATTGCATGCAGAAGTCATGGTTTGTATAATGTTTAACATTGCCTGCATGCAATCAGTATGCACAAGTGACTAATATACAAACATGCTTGTATGTAGTAGCCACAAGACAAGAAGGCACTTAGTGGCTGATAGCTGATCAAGAGAGCAATTCAACTATATGCATGGAACCAACTGAGGGTTTGACTTGCACTTACATCAATAGCATAGACACATTAGAGCAAGTCCATCGTCAACTTTTAAGTCTTGACATTGAAAATATCAACTGGGGGAAGTTGAAAATCCCTGATAAGTTTAAGCAAGAGCCCCTTGAGTTAAAATCATTGCCCACCAATATGGAGTACACATTTCTTAAGAATGGAAAATCTGTAATTATTAATGCGAAGCTCACTCCTTGACAGAAAAAGAGACTGCTAAAGGTGATAAAAAAATGGTCAAAAGCCTTTTCTTGGTCATATCCCTGAATTAATCAGAATAGATCCTAGTATATGCCAACAAAAAATTTACACTGATCCCTCCATGAAGCCTCAATGACAACCGCAGAGGTGAGTTAACCCAAAGCTTAAGTAAGTGGTTAAGGAAGAAATCAAATAGCTTCTAAAAGCTAGGTTCATATACCCCATTGTTGATAGTGAATGGGTTAGTCCCTTAGTTATTCTACTTAAAAAGGGAGCTAAATGAAGGGTGTGCATAGATTTTAGGCTACTGAATATGGCAACATTCAAAGACCAATTTCCATTTTCATTCATCGACCAAATCTTAGACACCATTGTAGGGCATCACTACTATAGTTTTTTGGATGGGTACGATGGGTACAACCAAATACAAAAGGCCCCAAAAGACCAAGCCAAGACTATGTTTACCAGTCCTTGGAGAACATTTGCATACAAATAGATGTTGTTTGGCTTATTCAATGCCCCTGCAACATTTCAACAATTAGTTTTAAGCATATTCCAGTAGTAGATAGGAAATGGTATGGAAGTCTTCATGGATGACTTCTCCACTTATGAAGTGAACTTTGATCAAGCCTTGGACCAATTAGAGCAAGTACTAAAGCAATTTTTAGAAACCAATTTAAGACTCAACTAGCAAAAAATCCATTTAATGGTCCAAGAAGGCATCATATTAGGGTATAAGATTTTGCAAACAGGGATAGAGGTAGACCTCAAAAAGATCAAAGTTATCCAAGGAATCACTCGACAACCTAAAACTGTAAAAGATATCTAGTCATTCCTTAGAGACACTAGCTACAACAAAAGGTTTATTGAGAACTTTTCAAAGGTTGCAAAACCATTGGTTGAACTAACGAAAAAGGACATACCTTTCGAATGGACCAGGGAATGAAAATTAGCTTTCTAAACTTTAAAATAAAAGATCGTAGAAACACCCATTCTATAAGCTCCTGACTGGTCTAAACCATTCCACATAATGACTGATGCATCCAACTATGCTTTAGGAGTTGTACTTACACAGTTAGATGACCAAAAATTTCCTTATTACATCCACTATGCAACTAGGAGTATTACTGGTGCACAACTTAAATACACAATAACAAAGAAAGAATTAATGATTGTAGTGTTTGCACTAGAACAATTTAGGCACTATGTCTTGGGCTATAAGGTATTGATGCACACAAATCATAGTGCAATAAGGTTCCTAATGAATAAACCAACAGTGAGCCCTTACATCATACGATGGCTCATAATCTTACAAGAGTTAGATCTTACAATGATTAATTGGAAAGGCACCGAGAACGTAGTTGCTAATCATTTATCTCCATTGTGAAGGGAGAACAAAGAGGATGAGTATCCAATTTTTGATCATTTCCTTGATGAAATCCTCTTTGCAAGTGTAGTAACTAATTAATTGACCATGAAAAAAAACTAGTATAGTAGTATTCTCACCTATCTCCTTACACAATAAACACCACAATAGTTAGATGCTAAAAATAAATAAAAATTCCTTCAGCGAGCCAAGTATATTATGGAGATCAATGGACAAATTTATAAAGTATGTCCCGATGGCTTGGTTCGATGGTGTGTTCCCAATATAAATCAACTGTGAGTTCTCCAAGATGCTCATGAGGGTCCTTGTGGGGGTCATTATGCCAAGAGATGAACAGCCATTAAAATACTACTTGCAAGATATTATTAGCCTACATTGTTTTGGGATGGCCATCATTTCATCCAATCTTATGAGAACTGTCAACATGATGGGGGAATTACTACTAGAATGGAGGGTCTGCAACAATGGATTAGACTTCTTCAAATCATGTGGGACATCTCAACAAAGACATCTACAATGTAGATGGGACATCTCACATACAAATGGGACATCTCATTTGCAAGGCCAAAATACAAAGATTCTTGTTTTGAGGCCTGGAACATCTGAACACCTCCAAATAAGTCCCCATAGCTCCTAGAACATCCTAGAATCATCAAAATAGCTTCAAAACACTCTCAAACATTCCAAAAATCTAGGAAAATATCCCATCATTGGAGAGATGTTACATTGGCCTATTTGATGTCCACATCAACATCCTCCTCTTCTAAAAGATTCTTGATTCCCATACAAGATTATTTTACACTTGGAATTCCCATTACCCCCTCACATAGGCCACAAGCCACACATAAACCAAAGCATAACACACATGGAATGGGTAGAGCTCACAACATTTTGTCTGTACCATATAAAATTATTTCACAAATACATATACACACAACATAATGTATGCATGACACACATAAACACACACACATATTAGCACAATTTTGTGCTTAAATCATAATGGAGAAATTCATGAAAGAATAGTGGATATGATATTTTCCCTTAGAGGCTTTATGATATTTTCCCTTAGAGGCTTTACCATGATTCCATTTTGAGAGCACCAAATCTCATATGTTTCTTCCATGACCTACAACAAAAGAAGATTAAGGAAATTCAAAACGATTAGGTCTCCTCAAAAAAACCTCCATTCTTCCATTCTTCTTCTTCTTCTTCTTCACCTTCTTCTTCTTAGTGTTTAGAAGACTACCACTTAGCTTCCCTTCACCATCATCACCATAATGTAGATTGTCTTTATGCTACTCATCCATTTCATAATCAAGACAATCAAGATCATCAACACCTTTGAAAATTTTATCATTGTCATAATTAATAGCAAGCATTTGCAAATTCTAAAAATTTTTATTAGTATCAATGTCTTCACCAACATTAATAATGACATTTCTACTATGACTACCATCATAGACATCATTATCCCATAAAAATTCAAATTCATTATCATAATTAGCTTTTCTCTCACTAACAATGGCATCAAAAATCACATTTCTTGTATAAAAACTTGCAATGTTATCATAATCACTAAAATGATCATGATTCTCATCATAAAAATTAAAGAAACCACTACCAAGCTGAAGTGAAAAACTAGCATCCATTACACTAGCTTCAACATGAGAGACATTACTACCATCAACAGGGTAAAGCATAGACTCACTTACCTCTTCATGGCTTCTCCAATCCATATTTAGTTCAGCTTGATCTTCAACATATGGCTATCCAATCTTGTTAAAGCTTGAAGATTCAAGATCCCAAATAGAAGTTCCTAATTCCAATGGTTTCTCCTCTTCAAAGGAATCATCAACAAGCTCTTCATCCCATTTTGAAGATACTAGCTTAAAAGGTAAGCTCTCCTCCTTGGATTTAACATCAAATTCATCCATAACATCATGAAAGTAACCATTCTTCCACATACCTTGGCTAGATGACTTCCCTATCTTCCATGAGATAGCCTCAACTTGGCTTAGAATATCTTTTCCCTTGCCACAAGGTATAGAACAATTGCAAAAAGTGTGAGAATCATACCTTCTAGTAATGCTCTTGATCATGCTTAGAGAAGTTTCTTGATTCTTATAACTCCTTTGGCTTGTGTTGTGACCGCAAACCTTGATCACTAGAAAAACCAAGTGTCCTCGATGTAGTAATTTACCAACCCTGAATCCCTAGAGCCTCCATGATAAAAATGGGATTTGAGGTACCCTGGTTGATTCGTCAAATCAACGAAGGACTTATAAGATGCAAAACATGGAATATAAGTAGATCTGAATAATGCACAAAAAATAAAATTTATTTTTGAACACAAAACTCAAAACGTAATACTTTATTAAGAAAGAATAAAGAATAAGCTTAATCAATGTGTACAAATGATGCCTAGATGAGTAAATAGGGGGTTCATGTATGCAAGAGCTCAAAGCCTATTGAAGCCAATGTGATCTGCTCCACAATCTAGCTGCTAAGCCACTCCTGATGCTATCAAACCTTCCTTCACTATTGCAACCTCATATCTGCAAGTTGGGTCACTATTGGGGGTGAGAAAAGTGGAATATTTGAATGTCAAATTGCTCCATGTTGGGGTTTGGAAACACCAGAGATGTAGTGTTGACATCCAAAATCCACAAATCCCAACGCTATAATGCTTCCATGTTGGAATTCAAGAGAATGCAAGTGTGGGAACTTGCAAGAGCTCTTGAGTACCTGAGAATGTCCAAAGTGTGTAATTGTGAAAAATGTTGTGTGCATGCCAAAACATTTTCTGGATAAGGCTAAACTTGCTTGGAATTACTTGCTGAAAATTCTAGAACAAAATTACCTATATGCCAAAAGTTGCTAAACTTGTAAATGGTCTTGGAGGTTGGCTTTTATAGGAACTTCCCCACTGCACCCCCCCTCCCTCCCTCCCCACCCCTCCCCTCCCCCTGCCCCCTGCCCCCCGAGAAGCCTAAATATAGACACTAGGTGACTTTTTCACTTAGGGAATGAGGCTTTGGTCACTTATGAGGCATTTTCCAGCCCCAAAAGTATACATTATGTGAAATTTCCCACTGTGGGTCATAGTTTTCACACTTACAATGAAGTTTTGCCTTAGGTTTCATGGGGTGAAAGCTTCATGGTGAAGATTGGCTATAACACATAGATTTTTTTTGTGTTTCAGCTTAGATCCTTCAACTCCCATGAATCATGAGGTAGGAACTCTTCTTGATTAACAACATACACCATCTTAGACCCTGAAGATCTCTTGGTCCCTTTGATGATAACCTTTGTTTCCTTCCTTGAAAGCTTGGAGTATTAAGCACTCCTTTACTTAATAAGAGATTCTTGAGAACTCATTTTTCTCATTAATCTCTACTTCATCAAACCTTACATCTTCTTTCTTTCCTTGATGGCTAGAAGATATTCTCTTAATTCTTCTCAAAATATCTTTCAAGTTAGTCTTTAATTCCTTCATATCTCTTAACAAATCTTAAATTATCTTCTTCTTTGGAGGCATAATGGAAAATGACCTAAAAGGAATTTTTCATAAAATTCTACAAGGAAAGGTGTAATTTTCAAGATTTCTCAAAGAATGAGATAAGAAATACTTAAATATTAAGAGAAATGAGAATAAGATCTTCAAACTCTAGCTATTACAAGCCAACGGATGTCCAATTCCATAATTTTCTTCCAATTCTTAAAAGATATGTTAAACTTAGGGATCAAAGGGAAATTTTAAAACCCTAGGATGAGTAGAACAAGTAGTAAAAGAGATTTCATCCAAGCTTAAGAATTTGAAATTTTCAATTGAGATTAGAATTATTTTCTTGAATGCAATTATCTTCAATTCTAAGTTTCTCTAATACCAATCTAATGAGGAGCTCCCATGGATTCTATAATCCAAGCTCTCTAAAGGTTCCAATATAGCAAATTAAAAGAAGAAAAATGAAAGCTTTATTCTTGCTAAATAAAGAATTTACATATGAGAGGAAGCACAATTCCCATGAATAGATAAGAGATTCAATCCAACTCTCACACACTCAATCAAAGCAATTGTACACTCACAAGGATGATCATCAAGAAACCTTGTAAAGATTCTATCTCTCTCTACTCTTCTCTCACTTACTTCAAGCTCTCTTTCTATCTCTAAACTCTCTTCAAACTCTCTATTTATTCAAATTGAAGGCCCAAAAAGATATAAATAAACTCCCTATTTATTTATATCTTTTTCCCCCTATCTCTTCATCTTCCCTTCAATTTATCATTTAATTTAATGCCATTAAAATTCATGAAAGATGTCTTCAAGAAATAGAAGAAATATTTCTCAAGTGTAGAGGTCTTAGAGTAGACATATTTAAATCATGTGTGATTTCTTAGCAGATATGTCTACAACACAAATGGGACATCTCACTTACAAATGGGATGTTTCTGTTGCAAGGCCAAAATACAAAGATGCTTGTTTCAAGGCCTAGAACATCTGGACACCTCCATACAAGTTCCCAGAGCCCCCAAAACAACCTAAAGTGATCAAAAAAGCTCCAAAATACTTTCAAACATGCCAAGACTCTAGGTGAAGATCTTATCATTGGAGAGATGTTACATTGTTCTGTTTGATACCAACATCACCATGACTATGGGTTTTTCCATTATTGTTGATAATAGTTTTAAGGTTTAGGAGAAGTCGTACTTGGATAGGATTGTTCGTTGTAGGACTATCTATAATTGCTTTGAGGATAAGATAATCTCAAATACGTTGTAACATTTTCATTCACCAATTTTCATATCTTATCTACCCTTACTCTAATCTCAATGATAGAATTTTGTATTAACAAGATATTATATGAAATTATCTTATCAAGAGCTACCTCTCCTTTCTAATCATAAATACAGACCTTCTTCTTGCAAAGGATTGAATCTTGGTTATATTCCTCTATGTTTTTTTCTTTTCCATATCCCTCCTTCTTCTTTTTCTACCTAATTAATTAGCCATTGTATCTGATGGACTCAGCATTGATAATCTTTCCTAAGCATATATCCTCAGGGTTTCAATCATTTTATTTTGAAGCCCATCTATGATGTAAAAGAACTATTCTTTTTGAGAAAATTCATGGTCTATACATCTATGCAATATAAAATAATATTTACCCAAGGCTACATCAAGGGATTCATGGTTTTCTTTCTTCCATTCTTGGATTTTCTTTGTTAAATTGAATACTCTAGAGTAGATCTTGTACTTCTCATTGAAGAGCTTGAGAATTATGGACCATCGATGAATTGAATCTAGTGCTAACAATCTATACCACCTTTCAACTTCTTCTATTAATGTTATAAAGAAGATCTTAAGCTTCTACCGCTTCCTTTCAATGTTTTGCAAGGTGCAGGAATCATAGCAAATTTATAAATGATACTATGACTCAGAATTGCAGACTCCCTTATATTTAAGAACATTATTCATATCAATTAATTTGATGTAGCTATCCCTTTGATGCTTATAAGGTATTCTAAATGTCTTCCTTATATGCATCATTCTTCTAGTAACTAACAAGGATTCATCTTCATTAGACATGTTGTGGCCATATTCTCTATTAAAATTTGTTTGATTGTGATGGACTCGTCTATGTCCCCCTTTAGTGCCTTATATCTTACCTTTGATTCTATTTCTATTTGTCAAAACTAGATGATCAAGATGAAGAGGAATATGGTGAACTAGAAGAATTCTCATAGCCCCTATATCTTCTTCTATGATCCCTTGGTTCATTTCTTCTAGGTTTACAAGAGATTCTAGGCCTTGAGGCCTTCCTTATTCTAAGAATTATTTCATCTCCTCTAATATTTTTTGTGACATCTGAACATAGTCTTTGAATGTAGTATGGATAAAAATAAGCATATGAGACCCTTTCTTATAGTGGTTCACTCCAATTCTTTTCAATATCGATCTTATCATCACCCCTACTAGTGTTCTCATTATGTGATGAATTATTAACCATGTGTGAAAAAGGCATGTTTTTATTTAATAATATGTATTTGACTTAAAATATTAATTTTTCCTAAAAGATAAATCATTAATTCTTTTATAATTATCATTTATAATATAACTAATCTAGAACACTAACACCATCCCTAACAATGGCACAAATGATGAGAAGCACGAGTTTCCTACACCCAAACATATAGATCATAAGTGTTCACATGCAATCTAGTTGAATTCTATGGACGAGACTAGTATGATATGTAGATCATTAAGCATTAATTATAGGTCACTATCGTTTTACTTGGACTAGTGCTAACTCTATCATGCATGGTTTAGTTCAAAGTAAGGCATATGATTATTGATGTTATGCAGCTATGGCTAAGCTAGATTTAAAAATGAAAATTTATTTTGTAATTAATATAAATAATAATAAGAAGATAAATCCTATGCTAGCCTAAGGACTATCAGTATCCATTTAAAACTTATTGTACATGTCCTAAACTCACATACCCATTGCTGGGATTACCAAGTATTATTTTGCTAGATGAACCAAGCAATAGCACTATTGGAATTACCAAGTACATGTTTACATTCAAAACTGATTGTGATCATTTTTCCAATGATTAATTTACATACAAATGTAAATATTAACTAAGTACATAAAAAGTGCTATAATGAATATAAATTAATATCAATCTTATTATTGGTCATGGATTCAGTTCAAGTACAATGTCACTTAACTAAGATGTTGTACAATTGACTCAAATCCACATTGTAGGTGTTCAATGACTATTTGCTAAGATTAAACAAGAAAATTACAATATTTTGGCTATGCTACTAATGAAATGATGTCAAATACATGACGCATGCTTTCATATATATAGGCAAATATGTAGACTACACCAATATGTATGCATTGACACATCTTAATCTTTGTTAATGTATATGCATTAACACAACTATGACATAGTAGATGTGATGTAGTAGTCAACTGAGATGTTTTGATAGGGATGCATCAATGCATATGTATCAACATAGATGCAAGATAGCAGATGTGATGTAACATTTGCAATATCATAGCTAATTGATACATTTAACAAATGAAGCTTCATCACATGGAAAATGCTTTCTTGTTTGATGAAGATGATAAATTTTGTATGGGGCAAGGATCAAAAGAAATTATTTCAAGTCTTGAAAGATAAGATTTGTAGTGCTTCAATACTTGTCATTTCAAACTTTGTCAAGCTTTTTGAAGTAAAGGTGGATGCACATGAACTTACAATTAGAGGTGTTTTATCACAAAAGTGTAAGGCCATTATATTTTTTTTTTCAAAATATTTAAATAAATCTAGGAAAAATTATAGTATTTATAAAAATAAATTGTATGCTATACTTCATGCCATCAAACATTGAAGACATTATATGTTAGGAAGTAAATTTTTGCTTTTTATGGATCACAAGGCATTACAATTCTTGAACTTCTAAAAGAAGTTAAGTGTTAATCATATGGAGTGGGTAGCGCAACTACAAGAGTTTCACTTTGTGCTAAAGCATAGAAGTGGAAAAAATAATGTAGTAGTAGATAATTTCTCAAGGATTCACATGGTAATTCATTCATGTGTACAAGTAGAGGAATTCTTTGTATTTGGATGATCATATTTTAGTGAGATTTGGAAGGATCTCAATGCTTCATTACTTAGTAGAGTGGATAGGTAGATAGACTATCCTCTACAATATGTACTTCTCTTCAATAATGATAAGGCATATGTACCTATGTGTGATTTTCAATTAAGTATTTTGCATGAGAAGCATACCTACAATACAACTAGATACATTATTTGTCAAAATTTTAATGAAGAAAAATGTGTTGTTGATCATTATTTATTTTTCCCATTCCTAATGCTTCATGGCAAAGTGTTTCTATTGATTTTATGTGTGGTATTCCCAAAACTTCTACACATGATTCTATTCTTATTATAGTGGATATATTTTTAAAGATGGCACATTTAATACCTTGTAAAAGAAGCAATGATGCATCTCATGTTGCTCATTTAATTTCCGAACATGTTGTTAAACTATACAGTATTTCTTTGGATATTACAATTGATAGAAATGTAAGATTTAGTACTTATTTTCAAAGATCATTGTGGAAATTACTAGATACCAAGTTGCCTTTGTCTAATGCCTATCATCCATAAAGTGATGGCCAAATTAAGGTTGTGAATAAATCATTATTGAAAATTGAGGTGACTTTGTGACGATCAGCAAAATAGTTAGGAAAATATTTTGATTCATGCTAAGTTTAGTTATAATAATTCATGTCATTCTAATATCAAAAAAACTCCATTCATGATGAATTATGATTTTTCTCCTAGGATGGTAGATGAGTTGAGAAAATTTGATGATTGTGCTCATGTTAGTTTAGATTTTATAGAGAACATGCAAGATTTTCATACGAAAGTGAAGGAAAAACATAAAGGAAAAGTAAAAGAGGTTGCTACTAGCAAGAATTTATTAAAATAGAGATGAAATTTAAGTTCGTGATTTTTTTTAGCTACATTTGGGCAAGGAGATACTGAGAAATGTGAACTCCTCCAAGCTCAAATCTAAGAATATTGGTTGATTCCAAATTAGGGAGAAAGTGAATGACAATGTCTATGAGCTTGATCTTTGTAATGATTTTTATTTTTCTTATTTTTTTATATTTTAGAATTTACTTCATACCATGGGAAGGTACTTGCATAAGACATTGAAAACTTTAAGAAGGTTCTCACTTTAAGAAGGTTCTCAAGGATGCATTTGAAGATTCAACATTAAGCATGTCTAGTAAGCTAATAGTTCTATAAGCAAGAGAAGCTATTGGAAAAGAAAAATAAAGAGGCATGAGTAACTAATCCATTGGAGCAATGAAGAATTTGAGAATGCAGGTTGAATACATGAAAGTAATTTGGGTATGTATCACAAATGTAAAGCTCACTTGAAACTAAGTTTCTTTTTAAGAATGAGGAAGATGATGAGGACATTAACCAACCTATGTAATTTATTTTATATTTTCAATATTTCTAAGATTTTTAGGAATCATGTGTTTATATATGGATCTTTCACTTCATTCATTTATATGATTTCTAGTAGTCAAGTGTTCAAGTTTGGGGCTACTATGAATGCAAGAGTTTGTAGTCTTAGGATGCAAGCCATAGTTAAATGTAGTTAGATCATAGTCTAGAGAGAAAAATTGATTGAATTTTATTAGGGTTTATCAATGCAAATGGTTCTATGTTTTAATCTCATCATAATCAAGCTATTGCAAGTTAATGTGACCTATAGGCACTTGCAATCTAATTAATATTCAAAATTTAAAAGACTAGAATTCCAAGGAGGAGATTAATGGTAACTTGATGTTATAAAAGGGTTGGATGGGTCTCTAAAGTTATGGTCTTACCTTGACATTATATTGGAAGATTTAATGAATGGAAGAGTGTCTTAATTATGGGATCAATTGTGATTTATCACCTTGAGGATTGTGAATTAAAGAGGATTATATTATGTCTTACTTCAAACACTTGTTATGTGTTTATTCTTTGAACATTGTACTTTGATTTGAGCATTGAATAAAGAAGTTTTTCTTTCTTCTTCAAGCTTTTTTCTTTTCATATTCCATCATTGTTGGTTTCTAAGAAAATTTGGATGCTTATTGGAAGTGGTTCTTACCATAAATCGATTTATTGAAATCTTTTTAAAAGTGGATTAGACATTCATAGAGATACCTTTATTTAAGCATCCCAAGGAAATCTAATAAGAAAATTAGAATATATTTCAGTATGCTTATTTGTATGTATATAAAATGAATTTAATTCTACATCACTAAAGTTTTGAAAATAAGGTTTTTCATTATGACTTAGCATTAAACTTGTTTAAAACTTTAGTAGAGAAGTTCCCTATGGAAAAAAACATTACACAATGAAGCCACTTGTAAACATATTAAGAAAGTTAATGAAGACAATTATCTAGCAATCATCCACCATAGTCATAAAGGATATTAGTTGGTTAGCTAAATCCTATTCCATCATGGTAGGTTTTGATTTATTCTATGATTTGATGATTTTAAATTACACTATGATAGAATATTATTTCAAGGCCAAGGATCTTGGAATAGTAGGATCATCATCAAACAAAGCTACAATGCTTATCCTAATAGGCAAGGTTCCAAGAGGATTTGCAGATGACTAAAACCATAACATCTTCAAGTAGCTATGTCTAAGCTTGAATCCAAGTCTTTAACTTGATAAATATGTGTCTTATCATCACTCCAAATCATCATCATCCTGGCATTATCTGTACAATATGGTGTCTTGTACATGACTTCTTTTTTACCATTCAATATATGAAGAGCTAGATATTTTTTTATTTGTAGTTTCTTCAAATCATCTTCAATCACTTTTTTCCATGTCTTTTTTGACATTACTTTCAATGGCTTTCCTAGAATAGTGATATATCAACCTTTATTTATAAGTTCATTATATGATCTTCTTTGTACATGTCCAAACTATCTAAGTTGTCATTCTTGTAGCTTGTCTAAAATAGAATCCACTCTAAGTATTCCTCTAATATTTTTATTATGTAGTTTATCTCTTTTAGTAATATTCAATATCCATTGAAGCATTCACTTCTTTGCCATATTGATTTGTTATTCATGTCTCTTTAGTACAACACAACATTCAACATCATATAAGATAGCAAGCCTAATTGTTTTCTTGTAAAATTTTTCCTTCAATTTTATTATTATTCTTTAATTACATAGAACAACACTAGCTTGTCTTTATTTTGACCATCCTACATCAATTCTATTTCATATATCTTTATTAATATCACAATTTGATTGGAGGATTAATCCTATGTAACAAAATTATTTACAGTAAGGGACATTTTTCCTTTCAATTACTACTTCTATTTCACCATTATTTATGTTGTTATTAAAATTTTATTTCATATATTTTGTCTTACTTCTGCTAATTTTTAATCTTTTTTCTTAAGTTGTACCCACCAACACGATACCATCTGCAAATAGCATACTCCAAGGGACTTTATCTTGTATTTATTTTGTTAATTCATCCATAGTAATAGAAAATAAGTATAGGCTAATCGCATACCCTTAACTTAGACCTATTGTGACTAAAAAATTAGATTTTGTTCTATAAGCTATTCTAATTTTAGTTGTATCTCCTTCATATATGTCTTGAATCACTTTAATATATTTATTAGGAACATTTTCCCTATGGAAGGTCTACCAAATTATGGTCCTAAATAGGTATTTAATATTACACTAGTGAAAATGAGTCCTTGCATAAAGTTCTAAGAAAAGCATACAAAGATAAATATACATGTGTTAGAACTTTTAATAAATATAAGTAGGAGGTAAATAAAGCCCTCAAACTAGCAAAGACTTAAGCAAAAGAGCTGAAGGGCCAAAATAATCAAGAGTCATCACAAGAGCAACATTAATCTTCAATTAATGAATAAAATTTATTATATGGTGATGAAATTAATAGAGTTTGAAAGTGAAAAGTGTACATAGGAAAAGAAAAACTCTAATATTCTATACGATCTAGAAAGTGCACAAAAGAAAATTGTTGATTTAACAATGTAAAAGTCAAGTCTAGTAATGACCTTCGACAAGGAGAAATAAACACTTAATGCCATGGTGACTAAGCTATAGGATCAAGGGTAAAACTAATGAGTGCATAGTCAATTTTAAGAAGTTGTTATCTCCATGTGCTAAACTAGGTCATGAACTACTAGCTATTCTTACTATAGCTTCATCATCACTTTTGGTTGTATATGATGAAGTTAAAGAGAAATTCTTCAAGAATCCTAGTATAGATGAAAGTCTCAGTCTTGGCATAATGAACCATCACCATTGAGTGCATCACATGTTTTAGAATTCACAATGAAAGATATAGCTTCCAAATCAAATGACTAGTCATTAGATAGCATCTTTGACAACTTGATTGAAACACCACCAAATTTGGATGTTGTAACCTTTATAACCTCATCCCATGAAATCCAAGGCAAAACTTCATTGTAAATGTGAAGGTTGTAATCCATAAGGTGAAATCTCACATATGTCATACTTTTGGGACTAAAAATGCCTCATAAGTGGTCAAACCCTCATTCCCCATGTGAAAAGAGTTACCTAGTGTCTATATTTGGGCTTGGTGGGTCAAAAATACATTTTAGAATGCCAAAAATGGTATTTTTCTAGGTTTTATGAAGGGTATACAACTTTCTATGTTGGAAAACCCCTACAAGAGGGTAAACTAGTGTGGAGGAGTGTAGTGTGGTAAATCCTACATGAAAAAGTGGGTGACTCAACTTGGAGGGGTTTGCCCTTTATCCCTAATGCTAATCTCTCACCCTCCTCAACATTGATACCTCCTCCCCAACATAGAATCAACATAGCCAAGATTTTGACATCAACTCTAGCAAGGACCTTGCAAAGCCAGCATGAAACATGTGAAGTTAGTGTGGAAGATATACCTCCATTACTATTTTTGGTAAATGGAATGCCCACATGGCTATGAAACTTTCCATATATGGTAAACCCCCCATCCAAGATATTTTGTACCTACACCTTGAACATGGTATTAATTTGGTAGCCAATTTGCAGCCCAATATTTTAGTTGTTTACAGCCAATTTGTAGCCCAAATCATGGCCAAAAACCTATAAAATCCTAACCCTCATGCCATTTCAATGTTTCATACCTTTGGCAGTTGCATACACTTTACATTTTAAGCATTTTGGCATTCTAGAGCTCTTTCTTCCTAGTAGAAATGTAGCTTCTTAGGGCTTTCCAATGTACAACCACTATAACCCTATTACCCCTATTAACCCCCTTAGGATTTGTGAGCTTGGAGTGTCAACATTATCCCCTAGGATCTCTAAATCTCAGCGTGGAGCATTTTGACAACCTCTATCCTTTACATTTCTCAACCCTAATAGTGACCAACATTATAGATCTAGAGTAGTGGTAAATAAGGTTCAATAGCATCAAGAGTGGTAGAGATACCAAATTATGGAGTTAATCATGGCTTCACCGAGCTCTAAACCCCTACCCAAGTGAACCTCCCTTGCCCTCCTCTTAGGTATAAATTTTTATACACACCTATGAACTCATTCTTTATTTATTTAATAAATTTCATGGTTTCATCTTATCTTCAATTTTAGATTTAATTGTTTTATTTTCATTGAATTATTTTATATATCTACATCTCTTTACTTTGTTATCCCCATTTTGCATCCCACTTAAGTCCTTGGTTGATCTAATGAACTATTCAAGGTACCCTAAATCCCACTTGTTCTTCGAAGCCTTAGGGATTTGGGGTTGGGGCTATTTGTGGTTGAGAATCCTTGGCTTTTTGAGCAACCAAGATTTCTCATCACTACAATTTCTTAGTGCTAGAAGAAGGGCCTCTGCTCGATTTCTATAACCAAATATATTAGACATATTGCCAACATTATTCCTAGCTTAAAACTTACATTTTGTGTAGCCAAAACCTTGAAAACCCAATGCTACCCCTTAGCCCTCTATGACATAAACTTTAACGTGGAAGGTGCAGGTGGTTGGATGTTGAGGTTTTACAACATTTGTTTTGAATTCCAAAACTTTCTTCCCCTTCATCAACATTGAATTTGGAAGGTTTCAGATCCCCTCCATCTCACCCTCTTCTTTCCCCCTTGTCATGCCTGGAGGCGTGGTAGCTAGGAAGCTAGCGTGGATGAAGTTTGTTGATAGCTATTTCACCTTTCCATTTTTGGTAAAGGGGATCTCCCCCTTTATCCCCCACTTACTATTTATAGTAAATACTTTTTTTAGCTACTTTGAATTCTTTTGACCATTTTTGAATTCCACTTGCTAGAATTTTATCTTATTTTTACCTTTTATAAATTGTCTCAAGCCATTTTCAGCATGATAGCAATGTCTCTCCCATAATCAACTAAGTTTCCTTACAACTATATTGACAATAGGTTAGAGAAACAACACATGAGGGGTTTATGATCCCAAAGATCCTACCATTATTGAATGTAGGAAATCCTGAGATTGAGGAGGCAAAGTCCTAGTTTTGCGACAATAAACAAAAAAAACTATAACTTCATTTACACCAAGATCCAGGCTAGCATGTTGATCCCATGAGTAGAAGCAAAGGCTAAGAGGAAATTTGAGCTCATCAAGCATGATGGGAAGGAGTATATTCCCTTCACCTACAACCAAATTCCCCTTAATTACGTCTACACTTGCATCTTAGCCCTCCTCATTGAGGTTTACAATGACAATTAAAAGGCTACCTATGATGGGCAACCAAAGGAGGAAGATAAATTTGGGGTAGAGTCTAAACATGAGAATATTTTAAGGGGACATTTTCAATAAGGGACCCTCAAGGCCATAATGTCTACCTCTAACCCCTTTTCCTCCTCCTCTGGATAGGTCCCACCACCTTCGTCCCCACCATATTTGACCATGTTTGGGCCTACACCAATCATCATCACGAACCTAGCATAATTGGTGCTATAACCAACCACCTTCCACTTCTTCATGCCCCTTGCCACCTAGCCTAGGTTATTATGATCAATAACATTAGTAGCTACTACCAGTTAACTATTGACTAGTCACATGGGGCTCACCATGGAACCTCAAGCAACCTAGGGATCACATACCCTCTTTATCCCATTTATGCCCTAGATAATGGCACAAACATCTTTTTCCTTATTTTACCCACAAACTAAAACCCTAAAGAAACTACTTCCTTCTACCATGCAACCAATATCAAGGCCACAAGCCTTACAACAAATACCACATCTATATGTGTAAGTCTTGTAGCCAACAAGGGCATCACAGGGCTTAGATCAAGCCTTCTAAATGATCTAGGACTTGATGGAGGAGTTGAAGAGGCTCAAAGCCTCTACTTTTCAAAGTGTCAAGATTATGAATTTTTACTAGGATGATGCCATCAGTCATGTGGTCCCACCCTTGACACCTCCTCTTGATGTCCCTATCCCTCAATTTAGCAAGTACAATAGAGAGGGTGATCCTAATGCCCATATTATAACCTTCTGATCTAAGTGCTTACTATTACAACTATGGCCTCATACTATTATGAGAATCTTTCCTATGTTCTTGAATGTGAAAGTGCCTAATTGATACCATACCCTACCAAGAAGATCCATATCCTCTCTTGAAGATCTTATAGCCTAGTTTGTTAACCACTTCAAGTACAACTTGAAGCCTGATACTATGCTTGACCAACTCATGAAGGTCAAACATAGATCCCTTGAGCCCATGCAGAAGTTCATCCAATAGTGGAATGGTCTACTAAAAGAAATACTAGAGCCCATAGCTAAAACCCACATGTTAACTATATTCAAGGGGGTAGTCAATGATTTCATTAAATCCAAGCTATACTATCTTGATCCATAGACACTAAGCCAAGCATTCTCTCGGAGCAAGAATATAGAGGATGTTGTGAAGGCCAATCATAACCTAGCCTACATAGCATAGAAATATCAACATACATGGAGTGACAAGGAAAAGAGAAAACATAACAACATGGTCATATCAATAGTAACCAAAGAGGCAAAAACCACTAACCAGGTGCCAAGGACCAACCTGTTGGTACATTTGGCCATTCCATGGAGCAGTTAAAATATTTTATTCAAAATATTGGAGGAATCTATGGTTATGAGTAAATTACAGCTTTAGTGTTGAAGGTTGATGGGTGTTTTTTTTAGAAGATTGATTCACTGGTAAAAAAAATGATGTTAAAGCCTTCTGAATATAAGATAAAGGTGCCAAATTATCTTGTTGATAAAATCAAAAATTAGTACTATGGCAAGGAAGGAAGTACGTTATTCATGTAAAAGAACAAAGTTGCCGATTGATTAAATTCGGTTGTATCCTTGAAATACAACATTGGAAAAGAAATAGGAATTAATCAAAAATTAGCAATGCCCGAGTGTTCAAAAATTATGCAGAATCAGCGAAAGGAAAACGAAGACCGCGGTGCTACAGGACGATCCATGGCCACCGTAAATCTACGGCCAGGCCAACAAACATCGCTGCATCTATCTCTCCATGCCGCCGCAGCCGTTGACGTTGCTGGTTCGTTGTGCACAGAAACCCTGCAAACTGCCGCGTGACATTCAGCCGCACATGAAATAAAAACGCAGGATATGTTGTTGCGATTTTTGTGGTGAGGCTGCGGCAATTCTGAAGGTTTTTACAGGTAATTTCAGCAGAATACAGACCCATAAAACGTTGGCCCTTGGTTCTACAATCAGTGGCAATGGCGGTAAAGATTCAAGGGAAAATTTTCAAACAAAAACGCAGGAAGTCCTAAATCAATTTTGAGGGCAAAACAGAAACAGTTTAGGCAATTTAAACCCTCTATTTTGGGCGCGTTATCTTTCAAAAGAAAACCCCTTTCTTCTCTAGCACGCAACGACGAAGTCGGATTGCAGTTGCAGGGCACGGTGGAGTCGAATTACAGTTGCAGGGCCTTCCCGCGGTGATCGTCGGTTACGATTTTGCAGGGACTTCTAGCGCGGGGAAAATTTGAATCGGTGCAGTTTCTCGGCAAAAAAGAAGGAGAAAGACCGTTGCCTGAAACCGTGATAAAACCTCCACGGTGACGCCCGATTTTTACATACAACACCAAGGTTTTAACCATAAACTTTGCACCAAAGCACATACAAAATAAACATTAATCTATAGCTTCACGGGAGTATCGGTGGTTTAATCAAACATATATATACACATATTATGACCATTGAAATACTTATAATGTGGCACCTTGATTTAGAGACTTGCTTCCAATTATCCCAAGTTATGAAATGCCATTGAAGATTTGCAACTTTAATTATCCTATGAAGTCCTCATTATATTAAAATTAGCATAAAATGCATATTTGAGATATTTTTGATATTTTAAACTTGACCTTTCATTTGAATAAGCAAAATAAAGGGACATATATTGTATTTTAATTTTATATTATGCCAAGGCCACTTGTCAATTACAACCTTTTTTATCTCTTTTGTGGTTGAAACCACCTAAAATTGTTGTAACTTACCTAACTTGTTGGGCAAGTAACCTCCTAACTTGTTGGGCAAGGAATTCTCTAATTGGTTAGTCAAGTTACTTGAGAGAAAAGTTAGGAGAGATATTTTTGAAATTGTAACTTCCCTACTTACCTTGGAATCCTATAAATAGGCTTCAAGGGTCAAGGGGGAAAAAGGGGGGAAAGAAGGGGGGGGACATCAAAAGGAACAAGAAGGAGCATCATCATCACACTTGGAAGATTTGTAAAGAAGATTGTTTGCAAGATGGCTTGCTAGAATAAAGATTTCAGCCTCTTTGTTATGGTCCTGTGAGTTATGCATTTCATTTTTTGTTTTGGTTAAATTGCTTAGCTAGTGGTTTAGATAGTATCATTCTTGGCAAGTAATTTTGGGATTTTTAGATTACTCTTATTGTTCTTGTTGCCCAATAGGAATTTCTGTTAAAATTTTACCATAGAAGCGCTAGTGATTAAAAGCCTTGAGAGCATTTTAGTAGTAAATTTCGTTATTGTGCAACGTTTGGGAACTGCTATTGGGTTGTTGGAAGAGAGCCTCTGTTTGTAGTCATGCCGTGGAACAATTTAGTAGCCGAGGGGGTTCAGAAAATATTTGGTATTTTGATGGGACCAGAATA